>QRFJ01000614.1:343535-398805 GCA_006176705.1 Cocos nucifera
ATATTATTAATCGTTAATCTTGCAACTAGTGAATTTTTAGATCTATTTATTACTAATTTTATAATTATAAATATCATAAATAGATCCAAAAATAGAAATAAAATTTATTAATTTTATTTTATTTATAGATATGACAAATGCATGTTTAGACTATTTTTAAGTATTCTACAAAGTTGTCTAGAAATATTTAATTTGATATGATCAAATATAAATTTTATTTTTTAGATGTTTATGCAATAATTTAGATTTAAAAACTTGCCATGATATGATACCATGAGATAATGAGCAAAACATGTTTTAACTTAGATCCAATTTCCTAATATATCGGGTAACTACTATAAATAGAATCATAACTATATTTTAGATTTATACATACTTTTGATAAGAACATCTTCCGCTTGGCCAAGCCGTCGATAAGAATAATCTCTCTTCTTGATCATCCTAGACTACACATAGAACAATTCTATTCCTAGTCTGGTCATGCATCTCATCCATCTTAGATCTAAATTATTTAATTTTCTTAATTTTTGATTTTAGATCTAATCACATCTAATGTAACATCTAAAATCATCTAATTGTTATATCATAATTATATTAAAATTATATCTAAATAATTCTGGAATCGGGCTCTGATACCAATTGAAGGAAAAATCCTATTTTTCGGATCAGATTCGTTCAGATCTGATTAGATCAAGAGGAATATTTTAAAACTTTTATCTTAGATTCAAATTAGATCTGAGACTCTTTAGATCTAATTTTATTAATCTAATAAAATAAAATAAAAATAAAATAAATTAAATCTAATTTAATTATATCTTATTGTGGGTAATCCTATTATCCTATGATGATCTCGATGGTTGCTTGATGTCCTGGATGTAGCTATGCAAGTGCCTGGCCTCTACCGATATCCACTTGAGTAGGATCTAGAGATCTTCTGCTTCTCAATCTATACTCCAAAGATCAGATCTAGATCTGATCTTGAAGATCTTCAAAATACCTTTTGAAGATCGGGTAATGTTTCTTGCACCAGTGCTGCCTTCTTGCTTTCTTGTCGTCTTTCTCTTGATTGGATCACACCAAATTGAAGCCCAAAACCTTTTCAACATGGAGAGGAGAGAGAGAATTTGAAGGAGGCATGGAGAAGGAGAGAGAGGAGCTATGTGGCATGGGCAAAGGATAGAATCTCTCAAACTTGGGCATAGACAGGGTTTATATAGATCCTGCTGCACCATGCAGTGCCACATCATCCCGACCAATCATGGCTCTTCATGCAATCAGATCTAAATCTAATTGGTGAAATGACATCATCTGATCCAATCAGATTGGAGTTCCTCACAAACCTCCTTAGGTGGCACCAAGACTGATCAAAGAAGTCTTTGGCGTCACCCAAGTTGAGAGGATGAAGCAATTAGAGCCCCATCCGTATGGGACTCCAATCCTTATCCTCTATGGGTGCACGCCTCCCTAGGCATGCACCCATCCCTTTCCTCCTTTTAGTAGGAGGACAAAGCCTCATCTACTCTCCTATGGGTGCATGACACATGGGCAGATGTGTAACTGTCAAAGGTCAACATTTGACCAAAGTCAAGAACAAGATTTAGCAGGTGATGGAAAATGATAGTTATTTTCTCAAATTTATCTTATAAATTAAGACAACCCATTTCTAATCTGGACAAGCTCTAGTCAGACCAAGTAAAGGTTGTTGAGTGAGCCTAAACACATTTGGCTTAGTCGAGATAACTTTTAATGATTGTTGAAGGAGAATATCAGGCTCAATCGTGTGCTAGCATGATTTTTTTGAACCTAACTGAATCTTACTCAAATCAATTGAATTGGGTTAGTCCAATTGATGATATTTAGATCTAAACTCTTGTTTGTGTGATCTAGTTAGGTTCAATTTTGTATGGTAATGGGATATGTCATGATCTCTATCATTGTCATCATCGAAACACCTTCCGATGGATCCAAACTTTTTTGATTCAGACAACTAGTATGATCGATCATCCAAATCATTCTAATTGCACCCAAAATCCACCAGTGACACCAAGCCGCATATGGTGGCAACCCATCAAAACTAAAAATGAACCTCTCGGTGTAGTTACTTATGTGATTAAGTTCGTCCATCTCGAGCTTCGATCGGATTAGGGTTAAGGTGAATCTTCATCAAACCCTAATTTTCTGTCATATGAATTAATCATTCGATTCAAGTTCGATGTGAAAATCTCTAATAGAAACTCTTTCTATTCATTTCACTCTGCCATGGCCATGGGCTTATGGACTTGATTCTCATGATCATCATAGGGCTGCTCCTCATCCTACCGAGGTAGATAGATCCCCTACTTGGTGCAATCCAATTCCTATAATGAACATATGCTATAGCCAACATACACCTCAAGATTCCAAATGGCTAGGAGACCAAGTTATGGTGTAGTCAAACTATAACACCCTTCAAGGTGAACTATCGATGCACCTCAGGATGAAAGAATCAGACATACCACTGCAGCTTTGAGCCAATCATTGATGAGAAGATAGACTTCCAGATGACTGCTCGAGGTGGTCACGCTCAGTACTCTCATTCTTTAATTAGTACATGTACTCTCGCTCTGATGTTTCTACACCATAGACTCAAGACTCATCTATCCTAAAGAAGCGATCATGTACACTAACCATTCGGATCATTCACCATCCTCCTGATGATCCTATGGTTGGGAGCATTTTATGAGTTAATAATGAAAATTCATGTCTTAAATTTTTAACTCTTGAAAATATGAACTATCATTACCATTAACTCAAGGGATGTATCATAGACACATTCAAATACACACTGTGATAGAAAATAACTCATTCTATTATTTATAGTCAAAATTATAATTTTATCCTTAGATGTGTATTACAAGTGTTAGCCAATTCTAGCTTCTATAGCATATATATCTAATAGGATCAACCTAGATCCTAACCCAAAATAGACCCTCGCGTAACTCTGCCCACGCACTGAGTTGGCTCAGTCTCAGACTGAGCTGACCCAGTTCTGTGCCGTACCTGCAGTCCCAAAACTCGATCTTTCTATTTTGCTTATGTTCTGAGATTTAGCCGATCCAATTTTGGACTGAGCCACCTAGCCTGTAGAAAATATCCTTTCTATAGTCTGGATTCTTCGACTTTGGTTTCTTGCCCCATCTTGAATCCCAGATCTTCAAAGCACCAACCAAGCCCCTTGAGGCCCTCAATACTCGAACCTCAAGCCCATGAATCGCTACATGCTGGCTCCACCCTAGGATAACTCCTATCCTAGCCCTATGACCACACCTATCCTAGCCTCTCCAGAGCCCTCATCCTGACTTCATCCACGGCCTCCCAAGGCTTGGGAGCACCACACCACCTACACAAGCACCCTAGATTAGATAGTGTATCAGATATCTACTTATGGCACTGTAGGCTAAGTCATATAAACAAGAATAGGATAAACATGTTGACTCAAAAGAGAATCCTCAAAGTCGGTGATTGTGAATCACTTTCAATCTGTGAGTCCTGTCTTCTTGGTAAAATGACCAAGTCACCTTTTATTGAAAATGATGAGAGAGCCAATAAGCTCTTCGGTCTAGTACATACTGATATATGTGGATCAATGAGTACAAGTACCAAAGATAGATATGTCTATTTCATCACTTTCATAGATGATCTATCCAGATATGGATATGTCTATCTGATGAAACATATGTCGGATTCTTTTGAAATATTCAAATGATTCCGAAGTGAAGTAGAAAAATAAACTGGAAAGAGTATTAAAACTCTTTGGTCTGACCGAGGATGAGAATATTTTTTTGATGAGTTTCTCATATATCTAGAAGAGAATTGGATTTTCTTCCAATGGACTCCTCCTGGAACACCACAACATAATGGTATGTTTGAAAGGAGGAATCGGACTCTGTTAGACATGATTTGATCCATGATGGGATTTGCCAGCTTGTCGACATCCTTTTGGGGATATGCACTCAAATCGACTTGTTATCTATTAAATAGGATTCCAAGTAAGTTTGTAGTTAAAACCACATATGAGATATGGAGAGGGCGTAAGCCAACACTTTCACACCTTAGGATTTAGGGGTGCCCGGCTTATGTCAAATGATTAATTATAGATAAACTTGGACCTAGGTCTAACTAGTGTACATTCATAGGGTACCCAAAAGAGACCAAAGAAGACTATTTCTATCTATTAGATATGTATGCCCTAAAAGTCAGAATAGCTGACACTTGTAATATACTTCTAGGGGCAAAATTATAATTTTAACTATAAATAATAAAATAGATTATTTTCTATCACAAAAATGTATTTAATGTCTGTGATACATCCCTTGAGTTAATGGTAATGATAATTCATATTTTTAAGAGTTAAAAATTTAAGACATTAATTTTTGTTATTAACTCATAAAATGCTCTCGACCGTAGGATCATCATGAGGATGGTGATTGATCCGAAAGGTTGGTGTACAATTGCTTCTTTATAGTAGATGAGTCTTGAGTCTATGGTATAGAGATATTGAAGTGAGAGTACAAGTACTCGTTAGAGAATAAGGACACTGAGCATGACCACCTCGAGCAGTCATAAGGAAGTCTACCTTCTCGTCGATGACTGGCTCAAAGCTGTAGTGGTGTGTCTGATTTTTTGATCTAAGGTGCATCGAAAGTTCACCTTGAGGGTGTTATAGTTTGACTACACTATAACTCAATCTTCTAACCATTTGGAATCTTGAGGTGTATGTTAGCTATAGTATGATCATTGTAGGAATTAGATTGCACCAAGAGAGAATCTATCTACCTCGGTAGACGAGGATCGATCCTATGATGATCATGAGAATCAAGTCCATAAGCCCATGGCCATGGTAGAGTGAAATAATAGAAATAATTTCTATTAAATTTTCCACATCAGACTTGAATCAAATGATTAAATCATATGATAGAAATTAGGGTTTGACGAGTTCATCTTAACCCTAATCTGATCGGGGCTCAAGATAGAAGAACTTAATCACACAGGTAGCTGCACCGAGAGGTTTATTTTTAATTTTGATGGGTTGCCACCATATACTACTAGGTGTCACTGGTGGCTTTTGGAAGCAATTAGAATGATTTAGATGATCGATCATTCTAGTTGTCTAAATTAGAAGAGTTTTGATCCATCAAAAGGTGTTTCGATGATGTCAATGATAGAGATCATGACATATCCCATTACCATATGGAATTGAACCTAATTAGATCACACAAATAAGGGTTAGAATCTGGATATCATCAATTAGACTAACTCAGTTTAATTGATTTGAATTAGATTCAATTAGATTCAAGAAAATCGTGCTAGCGCACGATTAAGCCTAATGTTCTTCTTCTACTATCATTAAAAGTTATCTCGCCTGAGCCAAATATATTTATGCTCACTCAGGTACCTTTACTTGATCTGACTAGAGCTTGTCCAGGTCAGAAAAGGATTGTCTTAATTTATGAGATAAATTGGAGACAGCACCTGCCATTTTTCATCAGCTGTCAATTCTTATCTTTTGACTTTGGTCAAACGTTGACCTTTGACACTTAGACATCGGCACATGTGTCATGCACCTATAGGAGAGTAGATAGGGGCTTGTCCTCTTTCTAAAATTGGAAAGGAGGGGGTGCATGCCTAGGGAGGCATGTGCCCAATGATAGGATGCTTGGAGTCCCATACAGATGGGACTCCAGGTTGCTTCTTGGAATCAACTTAGGAGGCGCTAAGGGACTCTGCTTTGACCAGTCTTGACCCCACCTAAGGATGATTTGAGGGGGCTGTCATCTGATTGGATCAGGTGATGTCATTCTACTAATCAAATTTAGTTCTGATTGCATGAAGCAACGTGATTAATCGGGATGATGTGGCACAGCATGGCGCAGCAGGTTCTATATAAACCCTATCTATGCCTAGCTTTCAATGTGATCACACATAGCCCACGCCACAAGGCTGCCCCTCTCCCTCCTCCATGCCATCTTCTGGTTCTCTCTCTCTCTCCTCTTCATGCCCAAGGAGATTTGGGATCCAGTTTGGTGCGATCCAGACAAGAAAAGGTGACGAGAAAGGAAGAAGATAGCATTGCTCAAGAGACGATTCTAGATCTTCAAAAGGAGTTTTGAAGATCCTCCAAATTAGATCCAAATCTAATATTTGGAGAGGTGATAAAGAAGGAGAAGATCTCTAGATCCAATCTGAGTGGATATCGATAGAGGCTAGGCACTTGCATGGCTAGATCTAGAACCTCAGGCAATCAGTAGGATCATCATAGGGTAATCTGATTACCCAACAAAAGGTATAAATTAAATCTATTTTTTTTATTTTGTTTTCTTAGATCTATAAAATTAGATCTAAAATATCTCAGATCTAATCTAGATTCAAAAGAAAAATTTTTGAAATATCTCTCTTGATCCAATCAGATCTGAACGAACCTGACCAGAAAAATCTAAATTTTTCCTTCAACTGGTATAAGAGCCACGTTCTAATAAATTGCTTAAATCTAATTTAAATTTATTTTTGATCTAATAATTAGGTAATTTCATATGTCACATGAGATGTGATTAGATCTAAAATTTAAAAAATTAAAATTAAATAATTTAGATTCTAAGTTTTATAAGATGCATGACTAGTTGTAAAATAGAATTATTTTATACATAGTCTTGCATGTTCATAATTTAATTTGATTAAGTTATTATTTTAGATCTATTTATTTACTATTTTTTGATATTATAAATATTATAATAGGATCTAAAATGTAGTAAATAAAATTATTTAATTTTTGAATCATATGAGATATGATGAATGCATGTTTAGACTAGTTGTATAATAGTTCTACATAATTATCTAGATTAGAATTTATTTTGATGTGATCAATTTAAATCTATTTTTTTAGATAATTATGAGATAATTTAGATCTAAAAACATGCATGATATGATACATGAGATGTATGCAAAATATGTTTAAAGTTAGATCAATTTTTATATGAGATATATGATGTAGATCTAACTAGTTTTGTAGTCTTATATTTTTGATTAAGGCATTCTCCTTGGCCGTCCAGCCATAAGAACAAAGTAGGATTTAAATGTCCTCTCCTTCCATTCGATGGAATGTTCTTATGATGTGCAGGGGTGCTTCGCATTCATCCTTAATCAGAAATCAAGAACTTATTTTCTGCAAAATTTTATATCCTGAAATCCTAGAATTTGATTTACATGTTTTGTTTGTGAACCCTAAACTTAATTAAGAATTAAGATTATGAAATATATGTTAGATCTAAAATTGAGAATTTTAAATCTAAGACATATTCATAAAATTAGGTTTCGACTTGGGTAGCTCAATTAGGTCTAAGTGGTTGATTAAATCGAATCAAGAGTTGGTTAGATGGAATCAACAATGCTTAAAATTAATCAGCCTAATAGGATTAAGTTTGGGTCAAGATCAAGTCACGTGAGTGATCGATCAAGCTAAGACCTAATTAGGCTCAGTGGTTAGAGTCTGGATTGTAGGCTAATTTGATTGATTTTGGCTCAATAATTTAGTATCTAAGATAAGTTTGGCAAATATGACCGACTGATTTTTAATTGGGAGCTACTTGACTCGAATGTATTCTTATCGAGTTAATGGCATATCCCTTCCACTGGTCTCACTTACCTGACCATATTTGTTGGCTCAGTCCTAATCTGAGGTAGTAAATAATTCAAGCTAACCCATGCCACTAGCTTAGTCATAATGGTTATGACTATGTCAAGTCTAGTTTAATGAGACCTAAATCAAATCTCCCTAAGAAAAGATTAAGTCTAAGATCTCCACCATTGTAGATGCGCGGGCCCATTCCAGGATTGATTGTTCTCGATTGGTTACAGTGGTTCAGTTGCACCAAAATGATGCAACCATATCTATTAGGCATTGGATGCTATAGGCTGGAGGATGTATTGAGCTCAATATTTTGGATATGGTGAGAGACTCAATTAGGAATCCAATCTATGCAAATAGTGGGTCTGACTTAACTATGGAGTGGATCAATATTCTGGGCATGATGAGATTCATGAATTAGAGACCATGTTTGGGTGCACCATGATTAGAGAATTATTGAACAAGAGTTGTTCACTCATTGGCTAACCCATCATCAATAACCGTTAGGTGAGGTGATGAGTCAGTTGGTAGGACCGCACCATCCACTAGAAATCATTAATCATGAAGATTTTTGCATCTCTACAGAGGGAGTGTAGGGATCCAAAAAAATAGTGAAAGCTAATTTATTTAAAAATAAAATTTTTAAATAAATTGATCAAGTTTTAATTACAATATCTAACTAGAAACTTTGACTCTCTATAGAAAAATATCTGCGTCCAACCCACTAGCACGTATCCTGGATACCCATAGACTGATCGGACCTAATTATAAGGATTGGCTTCGAAACTTCAAAATCATTTTGGGTTTCGAGAAGTTAACTCATGTATTGAACTAGGACCCTCCCACCTTACCAGCTCATTCATCCGCTGAATAGAGAGCATCTCTTGAAAAATAGATGGACGAAGATAACAAGACTAGATACTACATGTTGGGCTCGATGTCTGATGAGCTTCAGCACCAATATGAAGATATCAGGACTGCCCACCAAATGTTAGCTCACCTATAAGAGATGTTTGGTGAATAGAGTCATGCAGCCAAGTATCAAGTCACTAAATGACTATTCAAGGCAAAAATGCGTGATGGGCAGTCAGTCTAAGATCATTATTTGATGATGATCAAGGACCTGAAAAAGCTTGAGAAGCTTAGAGTTAAGTTGGACCTGGATCTGTAGAATGATATAATTTTGCAATCCTTCACTAATGCATATGGGCAGTTAATCATGAATGATCATATGCATAAACTTCAAAATTTTATTTTTTTATTTTATTTATTAGATCTATAAAATTAGATTCGAAAATATCTCAAATCTAATTTAGATTCAATGAAAAAAAATTTTGAAATATCTCTCTTGATCTAATCAGATCTGAACAAACCTGATCTGAGAAATCTGAATTTTTCCTTCACTACATGTTGATAAATAAAAGGTGTTCGTCAGCCTTAGGGCAACCTTTATGGAAAGAAAGTTCCATGGCGAAGAAACTGTTGTCTCTAAGATTGAACTTGAATGAGTTCAACAGATAAAAGTCCGACATAGAATGTGAACCTAAGTTAGATTTGATCAAATAGATCTGAAGGCCTGGTGAACTCGAGCTATTAAGGTAATCCGGTAGAGTACCATGTCATTCGGACAAATACTATGGATTCTTGGTCCAGGATGGTGATCCCACAAACTAGATAAGAACGCATAAGGATTCGATCAACTTATATGGATGCAATGCAGAGACCCGACTCTGAGAAATGGCTAGAAGCCTGAGATCCGAAATCGATTTCCATGAAGGTCAATGATATATGGACATTTTGTTTGACCCACTGAAGGGGTTAAATCCATTGGGTGTAAATGGATATTCAAAAGAAAAAGAGGTACAGACAAAAAAGTGGAGGCCTATAAAGACCATCTGGTGTGTCAAGGAAGTAGCGTCAATATTATGGTATTTGACTATGACGAGACATTCTCACCCAGTGGCAATGCTCAAATTCATTCGGATAAGTGCTTGCAATAGCTGTCCACCTGGACTATGAGATCTGACAGATGGATGTGAAGATGGCTTTCTTAAATGAGAGCTAACCAAAGAGGTGTGGTGATACAATCTGAGGAGTTCACATCCATAGATGAGTCCAGATGTGCAGGCTTCAGAGATCCATTTATGGATTAAACAAGCATCTCAAAGTTAGAACATGCATTTTGATTAGTTGATCAAAATGTATGGCTTCGTTAAGAATAGAGAAACCCTGCATTTATAAATGAGCGAATGGTCCAATAATGGTATTCCATATTTTATACGTGGATGATATTCTCTTAATCGGAAAATGACATCTCCGTACTATAATAAATAAAGTCTGGTTGTCATCATAATTCTTCATGAAGGACTTGGGTGAAGCATTCTACATCCTAGGGATTGAAGATCTATAAAAATAAGATCTAAAAGGATGCTTTATATACCAGTCCACATACATTAGAAACTGTGCTGAAGAGGTTCAGCATGAAGAATTTCAAAATGGGCTATCTTTCGATAGGCCAAGAAATTTCTCTCTCTAAGAAGGATTGTTCAACAACTCCTAAAGAGAAAGAGCATGATGGTAGAATTTCATATGCTTTGATAGTGGGATCTATTATGTATGCAATGACATGTACGAGACGCTGGCTACTCACTAGGAGTAAGTGAGTAGATACCAGTTTGATCCTAGAGAAAATCAACTGAAGGTGGTTAAAACATCCTTAAGTATTTGAGAAATACTAAGGACCAATGGTTGGTTTATGGGAGTCAGATCTGAAGCTTGTGGGGTTTACCGATTTCAGCTTTCAATCTAACCATGATGATAGTAAAGTTGTGTTGGGTATATCTTTACTCTAAATGGTGGAAGCCATCTACTAGAAAAGTTTCAAGCAAACATACAGTGGCTGACTCTGTTTGTGAAGCAGAGTAAATCGGCAGCATCAGATGCAGCAAAGGAAGCTGTGTGATTGAGAAAGCTCATCATCGAGGCTCGGGTAGGCATTCGTCCATTAATAGTCCAATCCTGCTCTACTGCGATAGCACTGGCACCCTAGCTCAAGCAAAGGAATCGAAGGCACACCAGTAGACAAAGCATATTCTATGCCTCTTCCATTTGATTGTGAGATTATAGATCTGGTGATGTCGGACCTTCAAAGATCGATGGAAAGGAGAACCAAGCCGATCCCTTCACTAAAGTCCTGACATCAAGAAGTTCGACAACCATAAGTCGAATATGGGTATTAGATACTATACCAAGTAGCTTTAGGATAAGTGAAAGTTGCTAAAAAATTATGTACTAAAGCCCAATCATCAGTCTGTTAATGATTGAGATATTATAATTAATTTATTAATTAATAAAAAAATATTTTGGCATCCTTTTTCATCATAAATTTATATCTTCTAATGAAACTCCATTATTATGATGAAGTCTTAAAACTATTTAGTCTCAATAAAGAGAGGATTTATCAATTAGTTCTTAAATTTGTTCACGACTAAATGATAGGCTGTTAATTAGGATGACAGCATCTATCGCAGCATAGTAGATCGCTATATTGCCATATAAATTGTGTTGTCCTCTTAACCAGAAGTGTGGAGACACTGGTATGACATACAGATGAGATGTATGGGTACATTGTATTGAACGTTGGCAACTCCAGAGCATTCTACTGTTGAGAATATCTTTGATGGATATAGGTATAAGTATTCCTTAGACCTGAGATTACCTCGATGACTTGCAAGAAACTTCATTGTGCTTTGATACCGGACTAACTGATTTCTTAATTCAGCAATGAAGGCTTCTGGGGTGATCATGTAAACATTCGTGATTTGATTATTGATGGCTAAGGTCCAGGGAATATAGCTTATTTTATAAAGATACATGTTATTCATTACGCCAAACTTGAAGCATATAGCTAAGCTTGATTCAAGGTAGAGCGTTGCTTGCTCTGTAATGGTAACAAGCCTAAGCTAGGGATGGTCCCAAACTCCTTTGGAGCCTGGACCCAAATTTATAATTTATCTACAAAAATATTTTCTTTATTTTTTTAAAAAAATCAAGCTTTCTTCGTACGTTTAAGATTGATTCAGCAGAAATCTAATTCATAATTTTTTTTAATTAAAAATCTAAATTATAAATTTGTAAACCATATCGTGCAACAAAGAAATTGGCACAATTTTGATCAGACAAATATTGTCCAATCTTAAATTATCAATGCTGTTAGAAAAAGATTTGCTCATATCCGTGTCTTGTGTCTGGGTTGACTTTACAGCCAGAATATCATACTAAAACAATATTTGGTGATTAAAAATGCCCAGTTTCTTGCAAAATAAGTCTAGGACTTGTATGGATCAGTGGAGTTGCATCGAAGACTTTTGAATCATGCAAAAAAGAGTAATTGAAGAAATCAGGAAGTAATCAACTTTGGGAATCAACAGGTTGCTACTTAAGAAAGGAAATGTAAGTCCTAGAGAAATAAACAACCTAGCCTGATAGAAAAAAGGCAAGAATTGAAGTGAGAAATAAAAAAGGAATGATTGAGGCTTGTGGGAGTAAGTTTCAGGTGTTATACACCTCTCTACTGCAACGCCTTCGTGTAATCTAGGTTTTATGCAAATAACCACTTGTGCTTACTATATTCATGGCATTAAACTTTGGCGACAATACTGTTTCATGTTAAGTACTTACAAGTTGAGGGTGATCAAGATGGGAATTGACCACCAAGATGAGTAGAATGTATCACTATATTTCCAAAATAGCAAACTTGGCACAGGTAATCATTCGAGATGGATTTGAGTATTTTAAGAAATACAATGTGACAAACCTTGGATCAAAGTTGATAGTGAACTTGAGGTATCCTACAGATTATGGTCAAGGGGATGAAATTATTGAAAACTATATTCGAACATGGTTGTCTAAGGATGTGTGTCTAAATTTGATCTATCCGACCATCGGATACATTACTAGACATTACTTTTTGATTGTATAAGAAATTTATTCCTATTGACTTTCACTTAGATTCATCTATGAGGTCAACACATTAGAGCTATCATTGCTGTATCTAAGATGGAGATCACAATTATCTAGACATCGGATATCATTATACAAGCAAATCCTGTTGAAAATTTCTATATTTCCTTGTTATAGATGGTTAACACATAGGAGTTCAGACTGATGAGATTGGTGCGAAATATGTTAAATTCATCAACAAAGTGTGTTAAGGCACGATGCAGGGGTATGATTAGCAATTGATTGCAATATTGATTAATTGATTAAGCCAGAAGGTTGAATAAGACTAATTAAATATGATTTAATTAATTTGATTTGACTGATTGGATCAAGTTTCAATTGGTTATTGGATAAGTCAAGTGTAAGAAAAACTAGTCCTGTTATTTAAGACTCGGATCAAACCAATTTCTAATTTGCATTAAAGATAAATTATAATATTAAATTTAATTTTAATTTAATTATTAATTAAGTTTTAAATGATTAGGTCCTTATTATATGGATTGTTTTACAGCTTATTTTTATTAGGTTAAGAAAGACCTTGTTACCAAGTAAAATGGAGTCCTAGTCACATCTAGGACTCCCTAATTCCTACGGCACACTATCTCTCATGCCCCATCCTTTTCTCTTTATGTTTTTACAATAAATTATCTTCACACCCTACCTTCTCTCTTCCTTTTCTCATATGGAAGTTGTTGCAAGACAAGTCAAAAGGGAATTAGTTATTGCTAAATTAAAAAAGGATTCTTAAGTATAGATCCTATGTCAACCAAACTCTTACTCGATGTCAAGTCGTCTAACCTTATCCTTCACTTTTTTTCTTTGATTTCTCATGGTAAAAGAGGATATTTTTTTTTGTGCAACTCTCCTCTGGCTGGTCCATGGAAGAAAATGACGGTGGGGGAGCACCAAGAGAGTTGGGCGCCCCAAGAACTTCCTTAATTGTCATCCTTCTCCTAGATTTTTGATCCTAACTTCGGACTCTGCAATACTCTCTTTATTACAATAGAATATTTTTGAGCTAAATTTTAATGGATTGTAGAAATTTTAGAGTGTCTCTATTGGTGTAGAAATGAAAAAAAAATCATCTAGATCATGAGATATTGAAAACACAAATCAAGTGTTAGAAAAGAACAAAAGAAGAAGAAGAGGATCTTCTTCTAGGCTTTTGGTTCTGAGATCTTTCCTCCCTTGGTTTGTGAGCTTTTGAGAGTTTGTCTCAGTATCACCAAATCTTCCTTTTTTTTTTTGAATTTTAGAGTATCCAAGTTTCAAAGAAAGAAGGCATCGATTCAACCATCGAAAAGAGATCAGCATACTACTAGGATTACTAATGCTAATTTCCTGACATCAGGATCTCTAATCGTGTTCATGGGTCGTGTGGATGACTCCTAGAGGCTAGACGCATGTGTGGCTCGTGACTTCATCCTCAAGCCTGATCAATATGTTAGGAATGTCATAACTTGCTTAGATCCATAAATTGATCTATTAACTTCATACCGTTCATTGATGTAAGTATAGATCTAGGTTGATTTGATCAATTCTTTCGTTTCTTGTTTGATTTAATTTTTTGATTTAATATCTCCTGATCATATAAGTAGATCGAGTCTAGGTTTACATATTTATTTAAATAAATATTAATTTATTTAAGTCCTTTGCTGCATGATCTTGAAAAAGATTCAAGATCTACTTGTAAAACCCTAGATCTAGTTCTTCAGTTGTTAGGGGTGCTACGCACTTCCTTAATCAAGAAATCAAAACTTATTTTCTCGCATAAATTTTAATTCATGAAATCTTCTAGACATTGATTTACATGTGTTTAGTAGTGACCCAATCTTATTTAAGAATTTAGATTATGAAATTAAGTTAGATTAAAAATTTCGAATTTTAAAATCTAAGACAATCATAAAATTGGGTTTTCGGCTTGGTGCTCAATTAGGTTCTTACGATGATCAAACTAAATCAAAAGTTAGTTAGTATGGTGTAGGGGGTGTGGTACTCCCCAGCATAGGAAGGCCATCGTCGGAGATAGGCGTTGAGGGCTCCAAGAGGCTAGGATAGGTATGGTTTTAGGGGTTAGGAAGGAGTTATCCTAGGTTGGAGCAGCATGTACGATCTTCACAGGGCTTGAGGTTCGAAGTATTGAGGGCCTTAAGGGGCTTGGTTGGTGTCTTCGAGACGATCGAGGATTCAAGGTCGGCAAGAACCAAAAGCCAAAATCCAGACTAATTTATGGAAAGAATATTTTCTTTCCAGGTCTAGCTGGCTCAGTCCAAAATGGTCGGCTAATTTCAGAGACATAGAAGCAAAAAAAAGGTCAGAGTTTTGGAACTATGAGGCTACGGGCACAGAACTTGATAAGACTCTTCTGAGACTGAGCTGACTCTAATGGAAACTTAGTTGGATTAGTGCTGAGACTAAGCCGGCCATTGCTAGGTAGAATTATGTGAGGGGTTCTATTTTGGCTAGGGTCTGAGGTTGATCCTAGAAGGTCTTAAGCCTATTTAAGAGGTCTTAAGGGGCTAATTCATGTATGGGTTGGGATTTAGATTCAGGAGATGAGAGCATGTGAGACTTGGCTTCAGTGAGTGCTTTCATGTATTTGGCGTTAGCCTAAAGAGAGTTTTTTAAGCTGTGGTTTATTACGATTTCATGTGGAACTCTAGAGTATGCAATCAGGACATATGTAAATTTCTACAATAGAAGTGAAACAATTAAGCTTTCTCGCCTAACTCTCGTTCTCTCTTTTTTTTGGTTCTAACACCAAAATTCTTAGCTTCTCTCATCTTTCTTAGATCTTCTTCAATTTGTTGGATTAACACCCAGTTCATGCAAGAGACGAAATCTACGGCTTGTTCGCTTCGAGCAGCCGTAGCGAAACAACAATTGGATATCAGAGCAAGGTTAAGCATGAAGAGAAAGAAGGATCAATTTTTAGCAGAGATCAGCAGCGAGATTCAGATCTAAGGTTTCTTCCAAGCTTCATGAGGGAAGGAAAGATCACAGGACTGCCTGCTACCATGCCCTAGTCAAGGTATTTCTAGATCGATCTATTTGTTATTATTTTATTTAGATTGATTTCGAGACAGTGGGTTGAATGTAGGATTAGAAGAAGTTTCATTGGGAAAGAAGTTTCACGATATGAATGTTAAGGAGGAGGATCTACTGATTCAGCATGAGTTTAATTCGACCTTGGAAGATAGTCGGAGAAAGATCATAAATAAGGAGTGGATGTCCTTGGAGAAAAGGGCATGTGCCACATTAGGGCTTATTTTAAGCGATGAGCTTTAGTATGGTGTGGTTGGAGCAGAGAAACACCCAAGAAGATTATGGTCGATTTATAGCAGTTGTACATGAAAAAGAAACATGTGCCAACAAGTTGATGCTGAAGAAACAACTGTATAGCCTTCGATGCAGGAGAACGAGGATATGTGCAGGGCATATCAACGATTCATCAGCATGGAGTATGACTTGCTCAATATTAGGGATGGATTTAGAAGGGAGGACAAGAGTCTATTATTGCTGTGGTCACTACTCGGGGCTTCGATCCGTGGGGGATAACTTTGTTGTATAGTAAGGAGACATTGGTGTATGAGGAGATCATATCAGTGCTGAGAGTCCAACGACCAGTGGAATGGATGATTGAAGAGGGAGGTCTTTCAGGAGGAGTCTTGTTGGTTTCAGAGAAGAACAAGAAAGGAAAAGAAGAGTTGAACAGAGGGGCAGCAAAGGAGTCCAAGAGAGCTCAAGTGCGAAGAGGGTAGGGCACTTTAAGTGAAAGTTGTCCACTTGGGAAAGTGCAAAGGAAGGAGAAAGCTTTCAGATTTCAACATGGATAGCCATTGAAAGGAAGATTTGGATGAAAAATCTTTGGTGGTCTCAGAGGAGTCCACAGGATGCAGTGTTATCTGAGATAGTTTCAATTAGGTCTATGAAGTGTAGAGCGATCCCAAAGGGTAGTGACGCGTTGTTCGAGGTATACTTGCAGGCCCAGTAGTACAGTATTAGGTGCGTTGGCCTCGACGGACTCGGAGATAGAGTTGGCTTCTGCAGGCATCAGGAGACTGTCAGCTTAGGTGGCAGCACCGAAACAGAGGTGGCTTCATGGTGGAGGAAGTTGTGACATAGGTTCAGAGCAAAGGGGGCAGAAGGAGGAACCTACTATACCAGCACCAGTGTCGAGAGCTATATAATCCCAGTTGGAGAGATTGTTGCAGGAAGATAGGTGTGGCTCTGAGGGGACAGTGTCAGATGGACCATCAGGAAATTACAGCAAGTGTGGGTAAAAAAAAATATTTCATGATCTCAGCAAAGTTTCAGGATAAGTTAATGCAGCTGCCAAGCAGAAGAATACCTACAACCTAAAGGTGTGCAGAGAAAGAAACAAAAACTAAGGACTTCAGCGGTGGAAGGTGGGTCATCCGTTAAGGCCTCAAAGGGAGCCAGGTTAGTTGAAAAAGAATGATAGTGACAAGGTGAGCATGAGGGGCTATCATGAACATGCAAGAATTAGCAGGATCGATGCAAGAAGATTTTGCCAGGTGTGCAAGGCTTGGCACACCAAGGTGAGATTATAGGTGGTGTGGTGGTCCCAAGCCTTGGGAGTGCATGGATGGAGTAGGGTGAGGGCCCAGGAAGGCTAGGTTAGGTATGGTCTTAGGCTAGGACAAGGGAGTTGTCCTAGTGGGCGGCATGTAGCCTCTCCACGGCTTGGGTTGGAATGAAGGGCCCTCAATTTGTTGCTTCGAAGTCTGAGATTCAAGGTGGAGGCAAAACTAAATCGAAAATCAAGACTATAGAAAGAATATTTTCTGCAGGTTAGCCGACTCAGTCCAAAATTGGATCGACTAAGTCTCAGAGCACAGGCCAAAACTAGAAAGATGTGTTTTGGGACTTTTTACACGCACGAGCTGGGCCCAGCTCAGTTTTAGACTGAGCTACTAGTGAACTTAGTCGGCTCAGTGCTGAGACTGAGCCAGCTCAGTGCGCAGGCAATTTATTGTGAGGGTGCTTTGTTTTGGGCTAGGGTCTTAGGTTGATCCTAGGGGTCATAGGTCTGGTTTGAGAGGTCTTGTGGAGCTAGATTCATGTATGGGTTGAATTAGACCAAGGCGTTGAAGCATATGAGACTTGGGCTCGGTGAGTTCATGTATTGGGTAGCCTAAGAGAGTTTTTAAGTAGTATTTATTAGGGTTCATGTGCGGAATCCTAGGATATATAAATTAGGGATATTATAACTTTTACAATAAGAAGTGAATACAATTGAAGCTTTTCTCCCGAAAACTTTCTTCTTTTTTTCTCTCTAGTTTAACAGTGAAACCCGAGCTTCTCTCATTTCTTTCTTAGAATCTTCTTCTGTTTGCGGATTAACATCCAGTTCATGCAAGAGATCAGATCTATACTGGGCTCCAAGCAGCCGTTAGAAACAACAAATGGGATCAAAAGAAAGCTTAGAATTGATCGGCCTAATAGATTAAGTCTAGATCAAGATCGAGTCAGCTTGAGATGTGACGTCAATCAAAGTCAAGATCTAATCTTGGTCTCAGTATGAGCCTATTGCGACTTGTAGCCAACTGGCTTTAGGACAAGTGGGAGATTGTTAGATATATGTGCCCTAGAAGCCAGAATTGGCTGACACTTGTAATACACTTCTAGGGGCAAAATTGTAATTTTGACTATAATTAATGAAATGGGTTATTTTCTATCACACATGTGTATTTAGTGTCTGTGATACATCCTTTGAGTTAATGGTAATGATAATTCATATTTTCAAGAGTTGAAAATTTAAGACATGAATAATCATTATTAACTCATAAACAGCTCCCGACCATAGGATCATCACGAGGATGGTGATTGATCCGGAAGGTTGGTGTACGATCGCTTCTCTTTAGTAGATGAGTCTTGAGTCTACAGTGTGGAGACACCGGAGCGAGAGTACAGGTACTCGTTAGAGAACGAGGGCACTGAGCGTGACCACCTCGAGTAGTCATTAGGGAGTCTACCTTCTCGTCAATGACTGACTCGATGCTGCAGTAGTGTGTCTGGTTCTTTGACCTGAGATGCATCGGCAGTTCACCTTGAGGGTGTTATAGTTTGACTACACCATTACTCGGTCTCCTAGCCATATGGAAACCCTGAGGTGTATGTTGGCTATAGCATGTTCATTGTAGGAACTGGATTGCATCAAGATGGGATCTATCTACCTCGATGGTAGAGGAGTAGCCCTATGATGATCATGAGAATCAAGTCCAGAAATCCATGGCCATGGTAGAGTGAAATAATAGAAAGAGTTTCTATTTAGATTTTCACATTGGACTCGAATCGAATGATTACATCATATGACAGAGATTAGGGTTTGACGAGTTCACCTTAACCCTAATCTGATCGGGGCTCAAGATAGAAGAACTGAATCACACAGGTAGCTGCACCAAGAGGTTCGCATTCAGCTCTGATGGGTTGCCACCATATACTGCTAGGTGTCACTGGTGGATTTTGGGAGCAATTAGAATGATTTAGATGATCGATCATTCTAGCTGTTCGAATCAGAAGAGTTCTGATCCATCGAAAGGAGTTTCGATGATGTCTATGATAGAGATCATGACATATCCCATTACCATACAGAACTGAACCTAACTGGGTCACACAAACAAGGGTTTGAATCTTGGTGATCATCAATTGAACTGATCTAGTTCAATTGATCTGAATGAGATTCAATTAGGTTCAAGGAAATCGTGCTAGCACTCGATTGAACCTAACGTTCTTCTTTTACTATCATAAATAAGTTTGTCCTGACTGAGCCAAAGGAGTTTGTGCTCAATCAGAGGCCTTCATATGGTCTGACTGGAGGTTGTCCAAGTCAGAAAAGGTTGTCTTATTTGTAAGACATTACCTGCCATTTTTTGGTCACCTGCCATTTCTTGTTCTTTGACTTTGGTCAAAAGTCTTCCTTTGACTGGTCAAACGTTGACCATTGACCCTTTGACTTTTGACCACATGTCATGCACCTATTGGAGAGCTGGTGGGGGCTTGTCCCCCTGCCAGAACCTGGCAAGGAGAAGGGCGCACGCCAAGGGTGGCGTGAGCCCAAGTAGGAGGCGCCTAGGAGTCCTTGTTGGACAAGGACTCCACCTCCCTTTTGGATTCCAATCAGAGTCCTACTAAGAATCCAGTTTGACTGGTCTTAGGCGCCCTCTAAGGAGAAATCCAGGGGTCTCTATTCCAACCAATCAGATTTAGATCTGATTTCACAAAGGGTTGTGATTGGTTGAGAGGAAGAGGAATTGGATCACAAGAGGTCGATAAATAAGACCCTGCGCCCAACCCTAATCCTAAGTCTTATTGAATGAGATTTCCCATGCCCCAAGGCTGCCTCTCCCCTCCTTCTCCATGCCATAGTCTCTTCTCCCCTTGCTCTCCACATCCAAAAGTGTTTTGGATTTAGTTTGGTGCGATTCAGATCAAGGAAAGGCGATCAAAAGCAAGAAGGCTGCGCTGCTGCAAAAGGACGACTGCAGATCTTCAAAAGAGTTTTGAAGATCCTCCAGATCAGATCCAGATCTGATTTTTGGAGGTGTGATAGAGAAGAAGAGGTTCTCCAGATCCAACCCGAGTGGATACCGGTAGAGGCCAGGCGCTTGCGTGGCTAAGATCCAGAACCTTCCACTGCAATCAGGATCATCTACAGGGTAATAGGATTACCCAAATCAGGTAAATTAAATTTGATTTAATTTATCTTCTTTTATTTTATTTATTAAAATAATAAGAATTAGATCTAAAACATATCAAGATCTGATTAAGATCAAGAGAAAATTTTTGAAATATATCTCTTGATCTAATCAGATCTGGACGAACCTGGACTGGGAAATCAGGATTTCCCTTCAAGATCCAGATCTGATATTTGGAGAGGTGATAAAGAAGAAAAAGATCTTCAAATCCAGTCTGAGTGGATATCGATAGAGGCTAGCCACTTGCATGGCTAGATCTAGAACCTCAAGCAATCAGCAGGATCATCATAGGATAATCTGATTATCCAACAAAAGATACAAATTAAATCAAATTTATTTTTTTTTATTTTATTTTATTAGATCTATAAAATTAGATTCGAAATATCTCAAATCTAATTTAGATTCAATGAAAAAAATTTTGAAATATCTCTCTTGATCTAATCAGATCTGAACAAACCTGATCTGAGAAATCTGAATTTTTCCTTCACTACCATGTTGATAAATAAAAGGTGTTCGTCAGCCTTAGGGCAACCTTTATGGAAAGAAAGTTCCATGGCGAAGAAACTGTTGTCTCTAAGATTGAACTTGATGAGTTCAACAGATAAAAAGTCCGACATAGAATGTTGAACCTAAGTTAGATTTGATCAAATCAGATCTGAAGCCTGGTGAACTCGAGCTATTAAGGTAATCCGGTAGAGTACCATGTCATTCGGACAAATACTATGGATTCTTGGTCCAGGATGGTGATCCCATCAAACTAGATAAGAACGATAAGGATTCGATCACTTATATGGATGCAATGCAGAGACCCGACTCTGAGAAATGGCTAGAAGCCATGAGATCCGAAATCGATTCCATGAAGGTCAATGATATATGGACATTTGTTGACCCACCTGAAGGGGTTAAATCCATTGGGTGTAAATGGATATTCAAAAGAAAAAGAGGTACAGACAAAAAAGTGGAGGCCTATAAAGACCATCTGGTTGTCAAGGAGTATCGTCAATATTATGGTATTGACTATGACGAGACATTCTCCCCAGTGGCAATGCTCAAATTCATTCGGATAATGCTTGCAATAGCTGTCCACCTGGACTATGAGATCTGACAGATGGATGTGAAGATGGCTTTCTTAAATGGAGAGCTAACCAAAGAGGTGTGTGTGATACAATCTGAGGAGTTCACATCCATAGATGAGTCCAAGATGTGCAGGCTTCAGAGATCCATTTATGGATTAAAACAAGCATCTCAAAGTTAGAACATGCATTTTGATAAAGTGATCAAAATGTATGGCTTCGTTAAGAATAGAGAAGAACCCTGCATTTATAAATGAGCGAATGGTCCAATAATGGTATTCCATATTTTATACGTGGATGATATTCTCTTAATCGAAAATGACATCTCCGTACTATAATAAATAAAAGTCTGGTTGTCATCATAATTCTTCATGAAGGACTTGGGTGAAGCATTCTACATCCTAGGGATGAAGATCTATAAAAATAGATCTAAAAGGATGCTTGGTATATACCAGTCCACATACATAGAAACTGTGCTGAAGAGGTTCAGCATGAAGAATTTCAAAATGGGCTATCTTTCGATAGGCCAAGAAATTTCTCTCTCTAAGAAGGATTGTTCAACAACTCCTAAAGAGAAAGAGCATATGAGTAGAATTTCATATGCTTTGATAGTGGGATCTATTATGTATGCAATGACATGTACGAGACCGACGTGGCATACTCACTAGGAGTAGTGAGTAGATACCAGTTTGATCCTAGAGAAAATCACTGGAAGGTGGTTAAAACCATCCTTAAGTATTTGAGAAATACTAAGGACCAATGGTTGGTTTATGGTGAGTCAGATCTGAAGCTTGTGGGGTTTACCGATTTCAGCTTTCAATCTAACCATGATGATAGTAAAAGTGTGTTGGGGTATATCTTTACTCTAAATGGTGGAGCCATCTACTAGAAAAGTTTCAAGCAACATACAGTGGCTGACTCTGTTTGTGAAGCAGAGTAAATGGCAGCATCAGATGCAGCAAAGAAAGCTGTGTGATTGAGAAAGCTCATCATCGAGCTCGGAGTAGCATTCTCCATTAATAGTCCAATCCTGCTCTACTGCGATAGCACTGGCACCCTAGCTCAAGCAAAAGAATCGAAGGCACACCAGTAGACAAAGCATATTCTATGCCTCTTCCATTTGATTTGTGAGATTATAGATCATGGTGATGTCGACCTTCAGAAGATCGATGGAAAGGAGAACCAAGCCGATCCCTTCACTAAAGTCCTGACAATCAAGAAGTTCGACAACCATAAGTCGAATATGGGTATTAGATACTATACCAAGTAGCTTTAGGATAAGTGAAAGTTGCTAAAAATTATGTACTAAAGCCAATCATCAGTCTGTTAATGATTGAGATATTATAATTAATTTATTAATTAATAAAAAATATTTTGGCATCCTTTTTCATCATAAATTTATATCTTCTAATGAACTCCATTATTATGATGAAGTTCTTAAAACTATTTAGTCTCAATAAAGAGAGGATTTATCAATTAGTTCTTAAATTTGTTCACGACTAAATGATAGGCTGTTAATTAGGATGACAGCATCTATCGAGCATAGATCGCTATATGCCATATAAATTGGTTGTCCTCTTAACCAAGAAGTGTGGAGACACTGGTATGACATACAGATGAGATGTATGGGTACATTGTCATTGAACGTGGCAACTCCAGAGCATTCTACTGTTGAGAATATCTTTGATGGGATATAGGTATAAGTATTCCTTAGACCTGAGATTACCTCAGTGACTTGCAAGAAACTCATTGTGCTTTGATACCGGACTAACTGATTTCTTAATTCAGCAATGAAAGGCTTCTGGGTGATCATGTAAACATTCGTGATTTGATAATTGATGGCTAAGGTCCAGGAATCATAGCTTATTTTATAAAGATACATGTTATTCATACGCCAAACTTGAAGGCATATAGCTAAGCTTGATTCAAGGTAGAGCGTTGCTTGCTCTGTAATGTAACCAAGCTAAGCTAGGGGATGGTCCCAAACTCCTTTGGAGCCTGGACCCAAATTATAATTTTATCCTACAAAATATTTTCTTATTTTTTTAAAAAAAATCAAGCTTTCTTCGTACGTTTAAGATTGATTCAGCAGAATCTAATTCATAATTTTTTTTAATTAAAAATCTAATTCATAATTTGGTAAACCATATCGTGCAACAAAGAATTGGCACAATTTTGATCAAGACAAATATTGTCCAATCTTAAATTATCAATGCTGTTAGAAAAAGATTTGCTCATATCCGTGTCTGTGTCTGGGTTGACTTTACAGCCAGAATATCATACTAAACAATATTTGGTGATTAAAAATGCCAAGTTTCTTGCAAAATAAGTCTAGGACTTGTATGGATCAGTGGAGTGCATCGAAGACTTTGAATCATGCAAAAAAAGAGTATTGAAGAAATCAGAAGTATCCACTTTGGGAATCAACAGGTTGCTACTTAAGAAAGAAATGTAAGTCTAGAGAAATAAACAAACCTAGTCCTATAGAACAAAAGGGCAAGAATTGAAGTGAGAAATAAAAAAGGAACTGATTGAGGGCTGTGGAATGTAGTGGTTCAGGTTATATTTACATGATTCTTATCTAAACATGTGTGTAAATCTAGGATTTTTTTATGTGGCAAATAACCATTGCCAATTAATTATATTCATGCATAAACTTTAGCACAACACAATAACAATGATTTTCATGGTTAAGTACTTACAAAGTTGGAGGGTGATCAAGATGGAATTGACCACTCCAAGAATTGGAGTAGAATGTATCACTATATTTCAAAATAGCAAAACCTTGGCCGAGGTAATGCATCAGATGGATTTGATATTTTAAAATACAATGTAGACAACTTGATCAAAGTTGATAGTTGAACTTTGAGGTATCCTACGAGCATTATGGTCAAGGGGATGAATTATGTGAAAACTATATTCGCATGGGTTCTAAGGATGGTGTTCTACACCATTTGATCTATCCGACCATCGGATATCATTACTAGATCATCACTTTGATTGGTATAAAAATTTATTCCTATACTTTCAGCTTAGATTCAAATCTATGAGGTCACACACATTAGAGTTCATATTCTGATCAAATGGTTGATCAGCAATTTAGAATCGTTTTAGGGTTAAACAATCAAAACAATTGATGTTTAACCTAGTGCAAGTATTGCAGGAGGATCGATTAGCAATTTGATTGCTAATTGACTTAATTTGATTAAGCCAGAAGGTTGAGATTAAGACTAATTAAATATGATTTAATTAAATTTGATTTGGACTTGATTGGATCAAGTTCAATTGGTTTATTGGATAAGTCAAGTGTAAGAAAGAACTAGTCCTAGTCTAATTAGGACTCGGATCAAACCAATTTTCTAATTTGATTAAAAAATTAAATTAAAATTTAATTTAATTTAATTTAATTTAATTAAGTTTTTAAATGGATTAGGTCCTTATTTAATTGGATTGGTTTACACTTATTTTTATTAGGTTAAAAGACCTTGTTTGACCAAGTCAAAATAGGAGTCCTAGTCACACTAGGACTCCCTATTCCTTACGGCACCTAATCCTCATGCCCCATCCTTTTCTCTTTATGTTTTTACATAAATAATCTTCACACCTACCTTCTCTCTTCCTTTTTCTCATATGGAAGTTTGTTGCAAGACCAAGTCAAAAGGGGAATTAGTTTTGCTTAAGGATTCTATAAGATAGAATCCTTGTCAACCAAAACTCTTACCATAAGTGTGCTAACCCATCCTTCCTTTTTTTCTTTGATTTTCATGGTAAAAGAGGACATTTTTTTGTGCACCTCCCTTGCTGGTCCATGGAAGAAAATGAGGTGGGGGAGCCCAAGAGTTGGGCGCCCCAAGAACTTCCCTTATTTGATCCTTCATACTCTAGATTTTTGACCTAACTTGGACTCTGCATATCTCTTTATTTAAATAGAATTTTTGGCTAAAATTTTAATGGATTGTAGAAATTTTAGAGGTCTCTTTGGTGTAGAAAAATGAAAAAAAAAATCATCTAGATCATGGAGATATTGAAAACACAAATCAAGGTGTCTAGAAAAAGAACAAAGAAGAAGAAGAGGATCTTCTTCTAGGGCTTTTGTTCTAGATCTCTTCCTCCCTTTTTTGTGAGCTTTTGAGAGGTGTCTCAGTATCACAAATCTTCCTTTTTTTTTTGATATTTTAGAGTATCCAAGTTTCAAAGAAAGAAGCATCGGATCAACCATCGAAAAGAGATCAGCATACTACTAGCATACTATGCTAATTTCCTACATCAGGATCTCTAATCGTGTTCATGGGCTCGTGTGGATGACTCCTAGAGGCTAGACGCATGTGTGGCTCGTGACTTCATCCTCAAGCCTGGATCAATATGTTAGAATGTCTAACTTGCTTAGATCATAAATCTGATCTATTAACTTCATACCTTCATTTGATGTAGTATAGATCTAGGTTGATTTGATCAATCTTTTCTTTCTTGTTTGATTTTAATTTTTGATTTAATATCATGCCTTGATCATATAATAGATCTGAGATCTAGGTGTTTACATATTTATTTAAATAAATATTTAATTTATTTAAGTCCTTTGCTGCATGATCTTGAAAAAGATTCAAGATCTACTTGTAAAACCCTAGATCTAGTTCCTTCAGTGTAGGGGTGCTACGCATTCTTCCTTAATCAAAAATTAAAACTTATTTTCTATAAAATTTTAGATCCTAAAATCTTAGAATTTTGTTACATGTTTTATTCATGAACCCAAAATTTATTTAAGTGTTAAGATTATGAAATTAATTAGATTTAAAAATTATGAATTTTCAGATCTAAGACATCATAAAATTGGGTTCGGGCTTGAGTAGCTCAATTAGGTCTTACGATTGATCAAACTAAATCAAAAGTTAGTTAGATGGTGTAGGTGGTGTGGTACTCCCAAGCCATAGGAGGCCATGGTCGGAGATAGGGTGAGGGCTCCAAGAGGCTAGGATAGGTATGGTTTTAGGGTTAGGATAGGAGTTATCCTAGGGTGGAGGCGACATGTACCTCTTCACAGGCTTGAGATTCGAGTATTGAGGGCCTTAAGGGGCTTGGTTGGTGCTTCAGAGACCTAGGATTCAAGGTGGAGCAAGGAACCAAAGCCAAAAAATCAACAATATGGAAAGAATATTTTTTGTAGGTTAGCTGGCTTAGTCCAAAATTGGGTCGGCTAAGTCTCAGAGCATAGGCAAAATAAAAAGGTCAAGTTTTGGAACTATAGGCACGGCACAGAACTAGATCGACTCAATTTCAGACTGAGCTGATCTAATGAAACTTAGTTGGATTAGTGCTGAGACTAAGCCGGCTCACTGCATAGGTAGAATTATGTGAGGGTCTATTTTGGGCTAGGGTCTAGGTTGATCCTAGGGGTCTTAAGGCCTAGTTTAAGAGGTCTTAAGGGGGCTAATTCATGTATGGGTTGGGATTAGATTCAGGAGATGAGAGCATGTGAGACTTGGGCTCAGTGAGTGCTTTCATGTATTGGGTTAGCCTAAGAGAGTTTTTAAGCTGTGGTTTATTACGATTCATGTGGAAACTCTAGAGTATGCAAATCAGGACATTGTAACTTCTACAATAGAAGTGAATACAATTAAGCTTTTCTCCCTAACTCTCTTCTCTCTTTTTTTTGGTTCTAACACCAAAATCTTAGCTTCTCTCATCTTTCTTAGATCTTCTTCAATTTGTTGGATTAACACCCAGGTTCATGCAAGAGATCGAATCTACGGCTGTCGCTTCGAGCAGCCGTAGGAACAACAATTGGTATCAGAGCAAGGTTAAGCATGAAAGAGAAAGAAGATCAATTTTTAGCAGAGATCAGCAGCGAGATTCAGATCTAAAGGCTTTCTCCAAGCTTCATGAGGAAGGAAGAGATCACAGGACTGCTGTCTACCATCCCTAGTCAAGGTATTTCTCAGATCTATCTATTTGTTATTATTTGATTTAGATTGATTATCGAGAACAGTGGGTTGAATGTAGGATTAGAGAAGTTTCATGGAAAAGAAAGTTTCACGATATGAATGGTAAGGATGGAGGATCTACTGATTCAGATGAGTTTGAATTCGACCTTGGAAGATAGGTCGGAGAAGATCATAAATAAGGAGTGGATGTCCTTGGAGAAAAGGGCATGTGCCACGATTAGGGCTTATTTAGCGGATGAGGCTTTGTATGGTGTGTTGGAGGAGAGAACACCCAAGAGATTATGGTCGAGGTTATAGCAGTTGTACATGAAAAAGAACATGTGCAACAAGTTGATGCTGAAGAAACAACTGTATAGCCTTCGGATGCAGGAGAACGAGGATATTGCAGGGCATATTCAACGATTCGATCAGATGAGTATGGACTTGCTCAATATAGGGATGGATTTAGAAGAGGAGGACAAGAGTCTATTATTGCTGTGTTCACTACTCGGGAGCTTCGATCCGTTGGTGATAACTTTGTTGTATAGTAAGGAGACATTGGTGTATGAGGAGATCATATCAGTGCTGAGATCCAACGACCAGTGGGAATGGATGATGAAGAGGGAGGTCTTTCAGGAGAGTCTTGTGGTTTCAGAGAAGAACAAGAAAGGAAAGAAGGGTGAACAGAGGGGCAGCAAAGAGTCCAAGAGATGCTTCAAGTGCGAAGAGGTAGGGCACTTTAAGTGAAAGTGTCCACTTTGGAAGAAGTGCAAGGAAGGAGAAAGCTCAGATTTCAACATTATAGCCATTGAAAGTGAAGATTTGGATGAAATCTTGGTGGTCTCAGAGGAGTCCACAGGATGCAGTGTATCTGAGATAGTTTCAGATAGGTCTATGAAGTGTAGAGGATCCAAAGGGGTAGTGACGGTGTTCGAGGTATAGCTGCAGGCCCAGTAGTACAGTATTAGGTGGTTGGCCTCGACGGACTCGGAGATAGAGTTGGCTTCTGCAGCATCAGGGAGACTTCAGCTCTAGGTGGAGCACCGAACAGAGGTGGCTTCATGGGTGGAGGAAGTTGTGACATAGGTTCAGAGCAAAGGGGTGCAGAAGGAGGACCTATATACCAGCACCAGTGTCAGAGCTATATAGATCCCAGTGGAGAGATTGTGCAGGAAGATAGGTGTGGCTCTGAGGGGACAGTGTCAGATGGACCATCAGGATATACAGCAAGTGTGGGTAAAAAAATATTGCATGATCTCCAGCAAAGTTCAGGATAAGTAATGCAGCTGCCAAGCAGAAGAATACCTACAACTCTAAAGGTGGTGCAGAGAAACAAACTAAGGACTTCAGCGGTGGAGGTGGTCATCCTTAAGGCCTCAAAGGGAGCTCAGTAGTTGAAAAAGAATGATAGTGACAAGGTGAGCATGAGGGGCTATCATGACATGCAAGAATAGCAGGATCATGCAAGAAGATTTTGCCAGGTGTGCCAAGGCTTGGGCACACCAAGGTGGAGATTATAGGTGGTGTGGTGGTCCCAAGCCTTGGGAGGCCATGGATGGAGCTAGGGTGAGGGCTCCAGGAAGGCTAGGTTAGGTATGGTCTTAGGGCTAGGACAGGAGTTGTCCTAAGGTGGAGGCGGCATGTAGCTCTCCACGGGCTTGAGGTTTGGATATTAAGGGCCTCAATTGGTGCTTCGAAGATCTGAGATTCAAGGTGGAGCAAGAAACTAAAGTCGAGAAATCAAGACTATAGAAAGAATATTTTCTGCAGGTTAGCCGACTCAGTCCAAAATTGGATCGACTAAGTCTCAGAGCACAGGCAAAATAGAAAGATCGTGTTTTGGGACTGTAGGCACGGCACAGAGCTGGGCCAGCTCAGTTTTAGACTGAGCTGACCTAGTGGAACTTAGTCGGCTCAGTGCTGAGACTGAGCCAGCTCAGTGCGCAGGCAATGTTATGTGAGGGTCTGTTTTGGGCTAGTGTCTAGGTTGATCCTAGGGGTCATAAGGTCTGGTTTGAGAGGTCTTGTGGGAGCTAATTCATGTATGGGTTGGAATTAGATCCAAGGGTTGAAAGCATATGAGACTTGGGCTCGGTGAGTTTTTTCATGTATTGGGTTAGCCTAAGAGAGTTTTTAAGTAGTGATTTATTAGGGTTCATGTGGGAATCCTAGGATATATAAATTAGGATATTATAACTTTTACAATAGAAGTGAATACAATTGAGCTTTTCTCCCGAACTTTCTTCTTTTTTCTCTCTAGTTCTAACAGTAGAACCCTAGCTTCTCTCATCTTTCTTAGATCTTCTTCTGTTTGCTGGATTAACATCCAGTTCATGCAAGAGATCAGATCTATGACTGTGGCTCCAAGCAGCCGTAGAAACAACAAATGGGATCAAAGAAAGCTTAGAATTGATCGGCCTAATAGGATTAAGTCTAGATCAAGATCGAGTCACATTGAGATGTGACTCAATCAAGTCAAGATCTAATTTGGCTCTGCAGTATGAGCCTAGATTGTAGGCTAATCTGATTGATTCTGATTCGATAATTTGGTGTCTAAGGTAAGTCTGGCAGATATGATCAACTAATTTTTAATTGGAAGCTACTCGACCTAAATGCATTCTTATCAAGTTAATGGTATATCCCTTCCACCGGTCTTACTTACTTGGCCATTTATGTCAACCCAATTTTGATTTGAGGTGGCTAACAATTCGAGCCAACCCATGCCACTAGGTTAGTCATAATTATTATGACTAAGTCAAGTCAAGTTTAAAAAGATCTAAATTAAATCTATCTAAAAAAATATTAAGTCTAAGATCTTCCAACTTTGTAGATGTGCGGGCCCTTTCCGGGGTTGATTATTCTCGACTAGATACAGCGGTTCAGTTGCACTAGAAAGATGCAACCATGTCTATTAGGCATTGGATGCTATGGATTAGAGGATGGGTTGGGCTCAATATTTCAGATATGGTGAGAGACCCAATCAGAGATCTAATTCGTGCAAATGATAGATCTAACTTAACTAAGGAGTGGAGCAATATTTTGGGCATGATGAGCTTCATGAATTAGAGACCAAGTTTTGGATGCACTATGATTAGAGAATTATTGGATAAAAGTTATCCACTCATTAGTTGACCCATCACCAATAACTATTAAGTGAGATGGTGAGCCAGTTGGTGGGACCACACCATCCATTAGAAATCAATAATCACAAAGATTTTTGCATCTCCACCAAGAAAGTGTAGGGATTTGAGTAAATAGTGAGAGTCTAATTTGTTTAAAAATAAAAGACCTAAATAAATTGATTAAGTCTAATTACAAAATCTAACTAGAAATTTTGACTTACTACAGAAAAATGTCTGCATTCAATCCACTAGCCCGTATCCTGGACACCCATAGACTGACTAGATCCAACTACAAGGATTGGCTCCAAAACTTCAAAATAATTTTGGATTCCAAGAAGTTGAATCATGTGTTGGAACAGGATCTTCCCACTTTACCAGCATGTCCATCCACTGATTAGAGAGCGTCTCTAAAAAAATGGATGGATGAAGATAACAAAGCTAGGTATTACATGTTGGGCTCGATGTCGATGATCTCTAGTGCCAACATGAAGACATTAAGACTAGCTGCCAAATATTGGCTCATCTGCAAGAGTTGTTTGGTGAACAGAGTCGTGCAGTCAAATATTAAGTCACTAAAAGACTTTTTAAGATAGATGCATGAAGGACAATCAGTCCAAAATTATTATCTGATGATGATCAAGGACTTAGAAGAGCTTGAGAAGCACAATGTCAAGTTAGATTAGGATTTGCATATTGATATAATTCTATAATCTTTGACTGATGTGTATGGACAATTCATCATAAACTACCATATGCATAAACTTTAAAATATCTTGGCTGAACATATGAATATGCTGGTTACTGCTGAGCTCTCTATGAAAGATTCAAAGGGCTCAGTACTTACTGTAGAGCAGACTTCTTTCAAGAGAAAGATTTTTGGAAAGAAGAAGAAGTCTGTGAAGAAGCAAAAGATGGATGGTGGGAAGAAGAAGAAGGTAGAGCAAAAGAAAAAGACTGCTAATAAGAAAAAATATTTTCATTACAACATAGACGGCCACTAGAAGCGGAACTGCCATCTTTACCTAGCCAGTCTAAAGAACAAGAAGGAGGTAGGTCCTTCTAGATATATGCTCATTATAGAATCTAACATTATGATTTCTTCTACATTTAGTTGGATGCTTGACTCTAGTTCTAGTGCTCGCTTGTGTACTTCTATGTAGAATCTTTAGGATAGCAGGAGGCTGAGGGATGGTGAGATGATCCTACGCATTGAAAATGAAGCAAGCATTGCTGCTATGGCCATAGGAATCTACCCTCTTCAATTACCATCAGGATTAGATTTAGTTCTTAGAGACTATTTTTATGTGCCTGCAGCAAGTAGAAATTTGATTTCTATTTCATGTGTAGCACAAGAAGGCTATGTAATTAGTTTTCTTAAGGACCATTGTAATATTTTTATGAAAGAAATAAAATTATAGATGGTTTCCTTATAAATGGTCTCTATCAGTTACATATTGATATTTCTATTTTTAATATCGAGCAAAATATGATGCCAAAGGATTAAAGCGACCTAGCGATAGTCTAAATGATAGGTATCTTTGGCACCTTAAGCTAGGTCATATAGTTGAAGACAGGATTAACAAATTAAAGAAATCTGGGCTATTGAGTCCATTGACTTTTGAGTCATATTTGATTTGTGAATCATGCCTTCATGGCAAAATGACCAAGCTCTCTTTTATAGGACGTGGGAAAAGGGCCATAGACCTACTCGTCCTGGTACACAGAGATATGTGCAGCCCATTTGATGTACCGACCAGGGGAAATTATGTCTACTTTATCACCTTCATTGATGATCTATCTTGGTACAGGTATGTGTATTTGATACGACATAAGTCTGAAGCTTTTGAAAGATTTAAAAAATTTAGACTCGAAGTAGAAAAATAAATAAAAAAATTCATATTAAGATTCTTCGATCAGATCAAGGAGGCGAATACCTTAGTCAAAAATTTTTAGACTATCTTAAGGACAATGGCATAGTCTCACAATGGACTCTACCTAAAATACCTCAACTCAACGAAATTTTAGAATGAAGAAATCGGACCCTATTAGATATGGTCCAATCCATGATGAGTTTCACAGACCTTCTTGAGTTTCTTTGACGACATAGTCTGATGACCGCTATATATTTACCTAATAGGATCTCCTCTAAACCGTTTCTACCATACCGTATGAGATATGGTATAGTAAGAAACCAAATCTGAGTCATCTTAGAATTTAGGATTGTCCGACCCATGTCAAGAGACAATAGATGGATAAATTAGAGTTTAGGTCCTTTAAAGCTCAATTTATTGGATATCCTAAATAGTCATTAGAATATTATTTCTATCTCTTGGAAGATCACAATATGATCCTAGGTCGACACGCCATCTTCCTTGAAAAATAGTTTATTCAAGATGATGGCATCAAAAGATAGATTGGATTTGAGGAGAAGGTCTTCAATGAGAAATAAGCTAAGAAACCTATGGAACCCAATCAGATTAAGCCAACCCAGACACTACCTCATCCACCTCGTAGAATAAGTAGAATTTCCATCCTCCTGAAAGATACTTAGGTACTATCTCAAAAGACATAGAAAAAATATTCCTCATAAAAAATGGGGTTCATGGTGATGATCCCAAAACCTATGACGAGACGATATCAAATATCGACTCTGAGAAATGGTTAGAAGCAATGAAGTCAGAGATTAACTTCATGTGTTCAAACCAAGTCTGAACGTTGGTAGATCCATCTAAAGGTATAGTACCTATTGGGTGTAAATGAATCTTCAAGAGAAAGATAGGTGCTGAAGGAAATGTAAAAACATTCAAAGCAAGGCTCGTAGTGAAAAGGTATAGTCAATGTGAAGGCATTGACTAGCAAGATACTTTTTCGCCAGTAGCCATGCTCAAGTCCATCCGCACATTGCTTGTTGTTATAGTCTATTTTGATTATGAAATATGGTAAATGGATGTAAAAATGATGTTCTTAAATGGATATCTTGAAGAAAAAATCTATATGGAACAGCAGTAAGATTTCACATCTAGTGATGATGATCATAAGGTATGCAAGCTGCAAAGGTCCATATATAAACTTAAGCAAGCATCTCGGAGCTAGAATGCTCATTTCAATGATGTAATCAAATCATTTGGATTCATCAAGAATGAGGAGGAGCCCTATGTTTTTAAAAAAATCAGTTGTTGATATCCTCCTTATTGAAAATGATATTTCCATATTGACTACAGTCAAAATATGATTGTCTAAGAAATTCTCTATGAAAGATCTAGGAGAGGCATCCTTTACTTTAGAAATTAAGGTCTATTAGGATAGACAAAATAGAATGCTAGATCTCTCACAAAAAATGTACATAGAGAAGGTGCTGTAGAGGTTCAGCATAGAAAACTCTAAGAGGGGTTATGTTGAACCCACTAAGTAATTTCGATGATGATCAAACATCAAAGCAAATGATTACTAATATATTTTACTTTAAGTGTTCTAATGTTAGAAGAAAGAGAGCTCTTTGACCAAAATAAGGAAGATATTAAGTCAAAATCAATCAAAATTTAAATCTCCTTGTTCGGAGCGAAAATTCTCTCAAAATCATCTTAGAGGAGTCTTTGAGACATCTCAAAATTTTTTTGAGAGCTCTCAAGTGGACTGGCATGCCCCAAGCACTATTCTGGCATGATTTTGAGAGGTCTCGAGAGAATCATGAGAGCTCTTGATCTCAAATGATAGAAATTCAGTTTCTATGCCCTAAAAGCAAGAGATCTTGTAGGATTTCTGAGAGATCTTGTGGTCCCCATGAGACGTCTCGTTCAAAATCGAGAGATCTCGATCTCAGGTGAGCCATTTTTTTTAGAAAGATGATTTTTTGTGAGACTGAAGGTGAGAGCTCTCCTATTCAAATTGAGAGGCTCTATAGCTTGGCGAAATATCTCGAGACAAATCGAGAGGTCTCGAGACTCGACGATAACTTTTTGACGGGGCATTCCAGATTAAATTTTTTTGACTCCAACGGCTAGTTGCTGCTCTCCAACATTTGGATTTTGCTTTTTTTGAGCTTCAATCATCACTAGAAGAGAGAGAATGCTGTAGATATAAAAGGAAGAAGGCTTATTCATGATCAATAGAAGAAAAATGAGAGAAAAGAAAAATACGCTCTGTTCTTGAATGAAAATCTCCATCTTCAATCAATCTATTCTCTCGAGCATTGAAGAATCCTCAAGTGCATTAACTACACGAATTCAAAGAGGCTTTTACGAACTACAAGGATAACTCTTCTGCTCATTCGAAGGGGCCTTTTGAGTTGAAATATTTTCTTTCCCCTTTCCATGTATTTAGTTTCAGCAGAGGCTGAAACTTGAATTTTAGGATTTTTCTCCCCTTTTATTTATTCAAATTGGTTTATCTGATTCTTGTAAGGATTGTGGTTGGTGAACCTAGCAAAAAATCAACTAGATTATTGGATAGTGGGCCTAAAAAAACTATCCGACTGTAATCTTGAGGGATTATAGTGAAATTCCCAAAAGTTTGCTTGGAGAGTGGACGTAGGTGCTGGGAGTGCACCGAACCACTATAAATCCTCTTGCTTGTGTGTGTGCTCTAGCTTGTGTCTTCTATTTACTCACACATTTGATTCACTCAAAATTTAATCTTTAATCACCGCACATATCGGTTTAAATTTTTGAAAACCCAATTCACCCCCTCTTGGATTGTTCATCTGGGTAACAATTTGTATCAGAGCCTTGGTTCTCTACTAATTATTGATTTTATCAACTAGAGATGAAGATCATGTCAACCCAACTAGGAGATGCACTTATCGAAGGATAATTCATAAATAGACCACCTCTTTTCAGTGGGTCTAACTATATCTATTGGAAAGCTCGCATGCGCATTTTCATTCAAGCCCTTGACTATGACATATGGAGTGTCATTGTCAATGGTACACACACCCCCACAATCATTGTCAATGGCATATCAACTCCTAAGTCAAAGAAGGATTGGGATGAAACAGATAAGAAACTTATCTAATTAAATGCCAAGGCAATGAATGTACTCTATTGTGCCCTTGATGCTAATGAGTTTAACCGAATCTCCACTTGCAATTTAGTAAAGAAAATTTAGGATAGGCTTGAGGTCACGCATGAAGGGACAAATCAAGTAAAAAAAACTAAAATTAACATGCTAGTTCATCAATATGAGTTATTTAAAATAAATCCCACTGAGTCTATCACTAGCTTGTACACAAGATTCACTAATATCATAAATGGTTTTAAAAGTTTAGATAAAGTTTACACTAACAGTGAATTAGTGAGAAAGATTCTCAGAGCCAAGGTAACAGCCACCCAGGAGGCAAAAGATCTGAACACGTTATCTTTAGAGGAGCTTATTGGATCCTTAATGACACATGAGCTAGCCATGAGTTGACATAATGAGGAAGACAATAAGAAGAAGAAAATAATAGCGCTGAAATCCATGGCTACTGAAGAAAAAGATGATCTATCCACCAGTGAAGAAAATGATAAAGACATGGCCCTGGTGATCAAAAAATTCAAAAAATTTATAGGAAGAAAAAAATAAGGATTCAAGAAGAGGAGCTTCGTTAGAGGAGAAGCTAGCAGGGAGAAAGAAAGAAAAAAAGAGAAGGATCAGCCCACTTGCTACGAATGCAAAAAGCCTAGATATTTTAGGATTGAATATCCTCAGTTGAAGAAAGGGCTAAAATGAACAAAAAAAAAGCCATGATAGCAACTTGGAGCAATAGTGATGAGTCAAGCTCGAAGGAAGAAGATAAAAATGAAGCAAACTTGTGTTTCATGACATAAGATAATGAGGTATCCTCCACTCTTGATTCAGATTTTATCTTTGATGAACTTCAAGATACTTTTTATGACTTAATGAAAGATTTCAAAAAGATTAGCATAAAAAATAAAAGTCTTAAGGAAATGACTCAAATACTTTTGAAGGAAAAGGAAGAGGTAATTAGTGGCAACAATAAATTAAAAGAAGAGAACAAAATTCTAAAGGATGAATTGGATAAATTAAGGTCTTTAGTTGATAAATTCACTTGTAGTTTAGAAAAACTATAAATGATCTTAAATAATCAAAAAGGAGTTTATGATAAAGTCGGACTAGGATATAAACCTAAAGATAAAACTAAGTTTTTAAAGAATTTTTTCACTACACACACTTCAATTGGCACCTCTCACATCACCTGCTTTAGATGTATAAAGATAGGATACAAAGCATTTGAATGTAATACTTCTAAATTCAATGGAAAAACTATTAAAAAGATTTGGATTCCAAAAGAAACCATGTCTACTAACCCTAAAGAATCCAAGAAGACTTGGGTACCTAAAACCATCACTTGATTGTTTGTGCAGGAATGTCTTGCAGCCCAAGAATCAAAAAAGGAGTGGTACTTAAATTGCGGCTGCTCAAGGCATATGTCGGGTGATAAGCAACAATTCATCACCCTTGAAAGAAAGGATGGGGAAGTAGTCACCATTGGCGATAATGGCAAAGGCAAAATTATTGGCTATGATAAAATTTAGATTATTCCTACCATTTTTATAGATAATGTATTGTTAGTTGATAACTTAAAATATAACTTATTTAGTATTAGTCAACTTTATGATAAAGATTTTAAAGTTTCTTTTGAATCTTCTTTATGCAAAGTATCTAGTTCCTTGGATGATAGTTGATGTGTGCTAATCTATAGCTATGGCAAGTGCACCAGTCGATCAAGTAATAAAATAAATGAGTAGAGTATCATCCCTAGAGGATTGAAAAATAAGTACTGAAAAGCACTTTCCTAAGCTTTATTTAGAAGACCGATTTATGAGAATATGAAATTAAAGAACAAAACAAAAAAATAGTTAAAAATTTTAAGAAAATAGAGAGAGTGTAATTATTAGGATTTTAAACTTAAGAGCAATGTATTACTAAGGCAATCGGTTCACCAACTCAGTCAATACAATATTCAGGTTACTAGATTAATTTTATTTTATGTGACGGTGGAGTTTCCTAGTTTATTCACTATCCTTTGATCCAGACGTAGCAAAACTATCAATATTTATTAATTATCCTTTGGTCCAGATGTAATTTAAATAAATATTAATGTATTAAGTTTTATGAAATCCTCTAATTAAAATATGCTCATCCAAATCGCACTAAAATTCCTACATGCATATGAATTCTAATTTGATTCATAATATAAGGTATATAATCAAGAAGCAATAACATAGATGTACTTGGTCCGTAATATCTATGTTCATCAGGTCAATTAGAAGATGGTCAGTAATCTAAAAGCATTAAGATCGGATTTATATACTCCTCATGAATAAAATTTAAAATTAAAAATAAATCACACTAAATATTGTATCAAAAGAGCGGCTACACCTTAGCCTTAGCAAAAAAAAATTTAGTTCCAAGTTCAAAAATAGCAAATAAAATAAAAAGCATAAAAAAATTAGATTGTTTGATTGTTGAAATTGATTGTCCGTCGCTCTTGGTGTAGAGAACTTGGTGAAGAAGAAGAGAAGCTTCTTGATCAATGTTCTGATTGTCGGAAGATGAAAAGAAAAAAAATTAAAAGCCCTTCTTTTCTCTCTCAAAAATCTCGCTTCTCTTTCTATCTCTCTCCTCTCTTTCTCTTCTTTTTCTTTTTATTATTATCTCTCCTCTTTTTTTTTCTTTTTTTTTCTTCAGCAACAGATCTTTTTATAGGTTGAGAGGTGGATTTTCCACTGAAATTCTATTGAAAATTAGGTTTAAAATTCTCAAAACAACTCAAAAAGAATCCTAGATCAATTCTAACCATTGGATGTTGATCAAACGATCCAAAAATCACTCAAAAATCATCTTAAAATCCCAAATCAAGTCAGAATTCATTTGGACTGTTGGATCAGCCTTGAAGATCAAATCTGGGCCATCAGATCGCACACAGGAAAGCTTCTGATCTTTAGTTTAAAGTTGGGATGAATCTCAACCATTGGATCTCGACCGGGAGATGCGGATGTTGTTCATCAGTGCATGCATTTCGATCGTCTGATCAAATCCTAGTGAAAGGTGCCCATCGGATCAAACAAAATTCTCAAATTGCCCTCTGTAGATCATGCGCGAGCCCGGTGTTGCATGGACCACTGCATTCTTCAGTCAATCAGAGTGCACTTCTTTATATGAAATTTTCGAAATTACCCTCCAAATGGTCCACCGTGCGTCGCAAAAAATGCTGACGTCAGCCTAGCATTAGCGTTGCGTCAACAAGTCGGTCTGCTAGGTGCGGTCAGATCGGGCAGTCTGCTGAGCCAATTTTTCTGAACCGATTTGAACTGGATCGGCTCTTTTTTTTTTAAATATAATTTTGGGCTCGTTTGAAGTCCGTTTTGCCTGAAATTTATTTCATCTAAACCAAAAAAATAAGATCTTCATATTGATAGCCTTCCTTCCTACATAAGATTAATAAAAGTATCAATTTTTAAAAAAATAAATTAATTTATTTTATAATTTAATACTTTTATTGGTATATTTTTACCACTTATCACACCCCCCAACTTAGTCATTGCTAGTTCCTTAGCAATATTTTATTTAATACCATGTTTCAATAAGATTATCCATCAAAAAGATAAAATCTAGGACTAAAGGTCAAAAAGTTTAGAAAATAATGCTAATTAAGTATTGAGCTTCAGAAGTAAATTTTTCAGTCAATGCATTTAAAAACTTCCTTAGAGTACATCAAAGATCTACAACATTTATGTTCGTGGTGACTAACTTTAGCATTTCAGTATTAAATTAAAGGACAAAAGTATCCTCTCTTATCACCTATTTTGATCAATTTTCTATACATTCTCAATTTTATACTCATGAATTAAGGTAGTATGTTTGATTAGAATGTATATTAATTATCAATTTTTAGTGATAATTGAATCCTTAGTTGGCCTTATAATCAATACGTACTTTTCCTTGTTAGTGTGCATGTGCAATTAGAAGTGCTAATAGTCTTTTAATGACCTAAGTAGGCTGCTAAAAGTTGACCAACTAATCTACTTCTTTAACTTATTATATTCATTAGCAAATAATTCTATCTTTTATCACTTGTTGATAAGTGGTAAAAATATACTAATAAAAGTATTAAATTATAAAATAAATTAATCTATTTTATTAGAAATTGATACTTTTATTAATCTTATGCAGAAAAGAAGGCACCAATGTGAAGATCTTATTTTTCTAGTTCTGATGAAAAAAATTTCAGACAAAACGAACTTCAAACGAGCCCAGAATCGAATTTCAAAAAAAAAAAAAAAAAAAAAAAAAAGAAAAAAAAATCGCAGACGCAACGCTGACGTCAGGATGATGTCAGCATTTTTCGTGGCGCACGGTGGACCATCTGAAGGGTAATTCGAGAATTTTATGGCATAAAGAGCGCGCTGATTGGTTGAAGAATGCGGTGGTCCATGCAACACCGGGCTCGCGCATGGTCCATGGAGGGCAATTTGGGAATTCTGATTGATCTAACGGGCGGTTTTCACTGAAGCTTGATCGGACGGACGAGAAGAAGGCGCTGATGGATGGCATCCGCAGCTCCCGATCGAGATCCAACGGCTGAGATTCATCCCAACTTTAAACTATAGATCTGAAGCCTTCTTTCAACATGATCGGACGGCCCAGATTCGATCCAATGGATGATCCAACGAATGATATTAAATCCAACTTGATTTGGCTTATTTTAAGGGCTTTTTGAGTGGTTTTTGGACCATTTGATCACCATCCTACGGTCAGAATTATCCAGATCCTAATTTGAGTTAGTTTGGGAGTCTAAAACCTAGTTTTTGATGGATTTTGGGGAAAAATCAAACTCTTGATCTATAAAAAGCCTGTTGTTGTCGTGAGAAAAAAATTAGAGAGAGACAAAGAGAGAGATGGGGAGAAAGAGAGAGAGGGAGAAAGAGAGAGAGAAAGAGAGAGGAGAGAGATTAAAAAAAAATGATTTGTGAGAAAATCAAAAAAGGTTTTTTCTGATTTTTCTTCGATGATCAAGACATCGATCAAGGAGCCTCTTCTTCTTCGCCAAGTTCTCCACATCAAGAGCAGCAGACAATCAATTTCAGCAATCAAACAGTCTAATTTCTTCATGCTTTTTATTTTATTTGCTATTTTTGAATTTGTTATCATGAACTAAATTTTATTTTACTAAGGCTAAGGTGTAGCCACTCTTTTGATGCAATATTCAGTATGATTTATTTTTAAATTTTATTCATGAGGAGTATATAAATCTGATCTTAATGCTTTTAGATTACTGGCCATCTTCTAATTGATCTGATGAACATAGATGTTACGGACCAAGTACATCTATGTTAATGCTTCTTGATTATATACCTTGTATTATGAATCAAATTAGAATTCATATGCATGCTGGAATTTTAGTGCGCTTTGGATGCAGCGTATTTTAATTAGAGGGTTTCACAAAACCTAATGCATTAATATTTATTTAAATTACACCTGGACCAAAGGGTAATTAATAAATATTAATAGTTTTGCTATGCCTGGACCAAAGGGTAGTGAATAAATTAGGAGACTCCACCGTCACATGAAATAAAATTAATCTAAAAATCTAAATATTATATTGACTGAGTTGGTGAACCGATTGCCTTAGTAATCCATTGCTCTTGAATTTAAAATCCTAATAATTTACACTCTCTCTATTTAATTAAAAACTTTTAATTATTTTTTTTATTTTTTTTTTAATTTCTTATACACATAAATCGATCTTCTAAATAAAGTATAGGAAAGAGCTTTTCAGTACTTGTTTTCCAATCCTCTAGGGACGATACTCTACTCATTCACTTTATTACTTGATCAACTGGTGCACTTGCCATAGCTATAAATTAGCACGCATTAAGTTTTTGGCACCATTGCCGAGGATTGTGTCTAAAATAATATTAAAATTTTGATCCTAGCTTTACTTTAGAAATTTATTTTTAATTTTTATTATTAAAAAAAAAATTTGTGCATGACACGTACTGAACATAGTAACTTACTACCTTTAGATCTAGAAATTGAAAGAACCATTGGAAGACTACAACAAGAGAGAAACATTGCTGCTGAAGATCCTAGCAACATCAATCTAGGAGTGGATATGGCGACTGAAGGACGGCATGAAGCTATTCGACCAGTACATCGTTCATTAAATGATTACATCACACCATCTGTAGCCGATGCAGCTTCGAGCATCAGGAGACCGCCTGTACGAGCAAACAACTTCGAAATAAAGCCGACGATGATCCAGATGATTCAATCAACTATCCAATTCAGTGGACACGTGCATGATGATCCGAATGCCCATATTTCTAATTTTCTTGAACTTTGCGATACTTTTAAAATTAATGGGGTGTCGGATGATGCTATTAGATTAAGGTTATTTCCTTTCTCTTTACGGGATAAAGCTAAAAATTGGCTTCATTCTCTTCCTGCAGGTTCTATCACAACTTGGGATGTCCTAGCCCAAAAATTCTTAGCCAAGTACTTTCCACCTTCCAAAACTGCTAAGATGCGCAACGATATCACTTCTTTTATGCAGATGGACATGGAGACACTATATGAGGCTTGGGAGCATTTCAAGGAACTGCTGAGGAGATGTCCACATCATCAACTACCCGTATGGCTTCAGGTACAAACTTTCTATAATGGTTTATCTCCTACTAATCGATCTATGATTGATGCAGCAGCAGGAGGAACCATTAATCAAAAAATGGAGGAAGAAGCCTTCGATCTGATCGATGAGATGGCATCAAATAGCTATCAATGGCAGACAGAGTGCATGATGCCAAAAAGACTAGCAGCTATGCAGGGAGTAGATTGCGTGCCAACTTTACTAGCTGAAATTGCAGCCCTTAGAGCCGAAGTCAACAACTTAAAGGGAACAGCTATGCATGTTCAGAGCATTGACTTGTGACCTGTGTGGAGGAGGACACGATACGAGCAATTGCCAGACAGGTAATCCTTTTGCTAAAACAACTGATACAGCTAATTATATTAGTAATTTTTTTCAGGCCGCAACAAAACAATCCCTACTCCAACACATACAATCAAGGGTGGAGGCAGCACCCAAATTTCTCATGGAGCAATCAAAATGCAGCACAACAGCCACCCCCGGGATTCCAAGTACCTGAAAAGAAGTCCAACATGGAAGAGCTGATGGTCAAATTTATGCAAAACCAAGAAGCAACTATAAAAAATTTGGAAGCCAAACTTAGGCAAGACCAAACAGCAGCAATTCGAAACTTGGAGATGCAAATAGGTCAAATGGCTAAGATAATCTCCGAGAGACCTCAAGGATCCTTGCCAAGCAATATGGAGACAAATCCAAGGGAGCAAGTCAATGCTATCACCCTAAGAAGTGGTACAAAGCTGGAGGAGCTACATCAGAAGAAAGAGACTGAAGAGCCAACTACAAATAAGGAACCATCAACTAAAATTCGTCAGTCACCAAAACAACCAGCAGATGGATGGTCTCCAGGTATACGGATTTGCTGATCCAAATGTGAAGCCCTACGTGCCGCCACTACCATTCCCAGAGAGACAAATACAGCATCCAGATAAGGAATTTTCTAACTTTTTCAAAATTTTAAAGAATTTACATATTAATATTCCTTTTGTAGATGCTATTACTCAAATGCCCAGGTATGCCAAGTTTCTCAAAGAAATCTTAACAAATAAGAAAAAGCTGAAGGAGCATGAGAGAATAAATTTGAATGAAGAATGCTCAGCAATACTTCAAAATAAATTACCACAGAAGCTAAAAGATCCAGGGAGTTTTACTATCCCTGCATTATTGGTGATTGTAGTTTTGATAAAGTTTTATGTGATTTAGGAGCAAGCATTAATCTCATGCCTTTTTCTATTTTCAGGAAGCTGGGTCTAGGAGAACCAAAGCCTACCACTATTACTCTTCAATTAGCCGATAGATCCATTAAATATCCAAGAGGTATAGTGGAGGATGTCTTGGTAAAGGTAAACAAGTTTATTTTCCTGTTGATTTTATTGTTCTTGATATGGAAGAAGATTATGATGTACCCCTTATTTTAGGGAGACCCTTTTTAGCTACTGGAGGAGCTTTAATAGATGTTCAACAAGAAAAATTAATTCTTAGAGTCCAAGACGAACAAGTTACTTTTAATATTTTTAAAGATACTAAACATCCTGATGATAATCAAACTTATTTTTTAATTGACATTATTGACAATCCATTATATGAGAATTCTGTAGAAAATAGGTTTGAGACTATAAAAGCGAGCAATGTCAAATTGAAAGAAGACTCGATCAAACATGAAAGTATTCCAATTGAAGTGGCACCAGATTGATCCACTTTAGAACTTAAAGAAAGTCAAGCTGAAGACTATAAATCAGAACTACTAGATAGGTTGTTTCTTTTCTTTTTAGTTTTGATCATTTTTTTTCTTTTATTTTTCAGTAATTTGTTGTTGCTCTTTTACTGCTCTGGTGTGTATTTTCAATTTTGCAGAAAAATCAATGAGAACTCAAGCAAAATTTCAAAGCTCCAAAGAATCAGACTGAACCAAATCAGGTGTATTCCTTCCTATCCTTTATTACATCCTTTATTTTTCTTTCTCCTTTAAGACAATATAGAACAATAATTAATAAAAAAAAAAAAAATCATGTGTCAAGAAGAAAATCTTGAGCAAGATAAACTGGATAAGTGATAAAAGATAGAATTATTTGCTAATGAATGTAATGAGTTAAAGAAGTAGATTAGTTGGTCAACTTTTAGCAGCCTACTTAGGTCATTAAAAGATTATTAGCACTTTTAATTGCACATGCACACTAACAAGGCAAAGTAGGTATTGATTATAAGGCCAACTGAGGATTCAATTATCACTAAAAATTGGTAATTAATATACATTCTAATCAAAGAAACTTGAATTTAAGGAAAGAGCTACCTGCCTATAAATAAAGTGCAAAAGACAGAGTATATGTGGATTGCCCAAAGCCTAGTAACTGGGTCTCTGCACCTAGGTCAAGTGTGAAAATTCACGTAAAATGGTGAAGAAAAGGCCAGGATGCTCAGCACAGTAAAAAAAAAAAAAAAAAAAAGGCAGTGTGAAAGCTACCTTAATTCATGAGTATAAAATTGAGAATGTATAGAAAATTGACCAAAATAGGTGATAAGAGAGGATACTTTTGTTCTTTTAATTTAATACTGAAATGCTAAAGTTAGTCATCACGAACACAAGTGCTATAGATCTTTGATGTACTCTAAGAAAGTTTTTAATTGTATTGACTGAAAAATTTGCTTCTGAAGCTCAATGCTTAGTTAGCAGTATTTTCTAAACTTTTTGACCTTTAATCCTAGATTTTATCTTTGTGATGGATAATCTTATTGAAACATGGTATTAAATAAAACATTGCTAAGGGACTAGCAATGACTAAGTTGGGGGGTGTGATAAGTGGTAAAAATATACTAATAAAAGTATTAAATTATAAAATAAATTAATCTATTTTATTAGAAATTGATATTTTTATTAATCTTATGTAGGAAAGAAGGCCACCAATGTGAAGATCTTATTTTTCTAGTTCTGATGAAAAAAATTTCAGGCAAAACGGACTTCAAACGAGCCCTAGAATTGAATTTCAAAAAAAAAAAAAAAAATGGCAGATGCAACGCTGACGTCAGCATTTTTCGCGGCGCACGGTGGACCATCTGAAGGGTATTTCGGGAATTTCATAGCATAAAGAGTGCGCTGATTGGTTGAAGAATGCGGCGGTCCATGCAACACCGGGCTCGCGCATGGTCCATGGAGGGCAATTTGGGAATTCTGGCTGATCTAACGGGCGGTTTTTCACTGAAACTTCGATCGGACGGCGAAAACGAAGGCGCTGATGGACGGCATCCGCAGCTCCCGATCGAGATCCAATGGCTGAGATTCATTCCCGATGGTTAAACTATAGATCAGAAGCTTCTTTCAACGCGATCGGATGGCCCAGATTCGATCCAATGGACGGTTGATCCAACGGCTGGCATTAAATCCGACTTGATCTGGGTTATTTTAAGGGTTTTTGAGTGGTTTTTGGACCATTTGATCAACATCTAATGGGCAGAATTATCCTAGATCTTAATTTGAGTTGTTTTGGGAGTCTTAAACCTAAGTTTTTGATGGATTTTGGGGGAAATCAAACTCTTTATCTATAAAAAGCCTGTTGTTGTCGTGAGAAAAAAATCAGAGAGAGACGAAAGATTAGAGAGAGAGACGGGAGAGAAAGAGAGAGAAGAGAGAAAGAGAGAGAGAAAAGAGAGGAGAGAGAGAGAGATAAGAGTGATTTGTGAAAAATAAAAAAAGGTTTTTGATTTTTTTTGATTTCTTTCGACGATCAAGACATCGATTAAGGAGCCTCTTCATCTTCGCCAAGTTCTCCACATCAAGAGCAGCAGACAATCAATTTCAGCAATCAAACAGTCTAATTTCTTTATGCTTTTTATTTTATTTACTATTTTTGAACTTGTTATCATGAACTAAATTTTTTTTTACTAAGGCTAAGGTGTAGCCACTCTTTTGATGCAATATTCAGTATGATTTATTTTTAAATTTTATTCATGAGGAGTATATAAATCTGATCTTAATGCTTTTAGATTACTGGCCATCTTCTAATTGATCTGATGAACATAGATGTTACGGACCAAGTACATCTATGTTAATGCTTCTTGATTATATACCTTGTATTATGAATCAAATTAGAATTCATATGCATGCGGAAATTTTAGTGCGCTTTGGACGCAGCGTATTTTAATTAGAGGGTTTCACAAAACCTAATGCATTAATATTTATTTAAATTATACCTGGACCAAAGGGTAATTAATAAATATTAATAATTTTGCTATGCCTGGACCAAAGGGATAGTGAATAAATTAGGAGACTCCACCGTCACATGAAATAAAATTAATCTAAAAATCTGAATATTGTATTGACTGAGTTGGTGAACCGATTGCCTTAGTAATCCATTGCTCTTGAATTTAAAAACCCTAATAATTTACACTCTCTCTATTTAATTAAAAACTTTTAATTATTTTTTATTTTTTTTTTAATTTCTTATTCTCATAAATCGATCTTCTAAATAAAGCATAGGAAAGAGCTTTTCAGTACTTGTTTTCCAATCCTCTAGGGACGATACTCTACTCATTCACTTTATTACTTGATCGACTGGTGCACTTGCCATAGCTATAAATTAGCATTTTGGATAAAATTATGACATTGTAGGTTGAAATAATGATATTTGATCATAGAAAATATTTTTAAATAAATAATTAGGATATTCTAGATCAAAATTATTATATTATAGGTTAAATTATAACATTCAATTGAAGGAAAATCCTGATTTTTTCGGATCCAGGTTTCATTCAGATCTGATCGGATCAAGAGATATATTTTCAAAAATTTTTCTCTTTGATCCAAATCAGATCTGAGATATTTTAGATCTGATTCTTATTATTTTAATAATTAAAATAAAATTTAGATAAATTAAATCAAATTTAATTTACCTTGATGTAGGGTAATCCTATTATCCGTTGATGATCCTGTAAGCAGCGGAAGGTTCTGGATCTAGCCACGCAAGTGCCTGGCCTCTATCGATATCCACTCAGACTGGATCTAGAGATCCTCTTCTTCTCTATCATGTCTCCAAAAATTAGATCTGAATCTGATTTGGAGGATCTTCAAAATACCTTTCGAAGATCAGCAGTTGTCCTTTGCAGCAGCGCAGCCTTCTAGCTTTCTGTCGCCTTTCTCTCATCTGGATTGCACCAACTTGGATCCCAAACCACTTTGGGCATGGAGAGGAGAGGGAGAAGATGGACTTGGCATGGAGGAGGAGGAGAGAGGCAGCCTTGGGGTGTGGGAATTGTGTTCAATTTTTTTTGAGTTGGGCGCAGGGTCTTATTTATAGACTATGCGTGATCCAACTCCTCTTCTTCCCAACCAATCACAACCCTTTGTGAAATCAGATCTAAATCTGATTGGTGGGAATAGAGTCCCTGGATTCCTCCTTAGATGGTGCCTAAGATCAGTCAAACTTGGTTCTTAGGAGAACTCTAATTGGAATCCAAAAAGGAGATGGAGTCCCTGTCCAACAGGGACTCCTAGGCGCCTCCAAGCTTGGGCACACGCCAAGGGTGGCGTGCGCCCTCCTCCTTGCCAGGTTCTGGCAGGGGGACAAGCCCCCACCAGCTCTCCAATAGGTGCATGACACGTGGACAGAAGTCAAAGTGTCAATGGTCAATATTTGACCAGTCAAAGGTCAACTTTTGACCAAAGTCAAAGGACGAGAAATGGCAGGTGACCAAAAATGGCAGGTATTGTCTTACAAAATAAGACAATCCTTTTCTGACCTGGACAGACTCCAGTCAGACCAAGTGAAGGCCTCTGATTGAGCACAAACTCCTTTGGCTCAGTCAGGACAACTATTTATGATAGTAAAAGAAGAACGTTAGGTTCAATCGAGTGCTAGCACGATTTTCTTGAACCTAATTGAATCTCATTCAGATCAATTGAACTAGATCAGTTCAATTGATGATCACCAGATTCAAACCCTTGTTTGTGTGACCCAGTTAGGTTCAGTTCTGTATGGTAATGGGATATGTCATGATCTCTATCATCGACATCATCGAAACTCCTTTCGATGGATCAGAACTCTTCTGATTCGAACAGCTAGAATGATCGATCATCTAAATCATTCTAATTGCTCCCAAAATCCACCAGTGACACCTAGCAGTATATGGTGGCAACCCATCAGAGCTGAATGCGAACCTCTTGGTGCAGCTACCTGTGTGATTAAGTTCTTCTATCTTGAGCCCCGATCAGATTAGGGTTAAGGTGAACTCGTCAAACCCTAGTCTCTGTCATATGATGTAATCATTCGATTCAAGTCCGATGTGAAAATCTAAATAGAAACTCTTTCTATTATTTCACTCTACCATGGCCATGGGCTTCTGGACTTGATTCTCATGATCATCATAGGGCTGCTCCTCTACCACCGAGGTAGATAGATTCCATCTTGATGCAATCCAGTTCCTACAATGAACATGCTATAGCCAACATACACCTCAGGATTTCGATATGGCTAGGAGATCGAGTAATGGTGTAGTCAAACTATAACACCCTCAAGGTGAACTATCGATGCACCTCAGGTCAAAGAACCAGACACACTACTGCAGCATCGAGTCAGTCATTGACGAGAAGGTAGACTTCCTAATGACTACTCGAGGTGGTCACGCTCAGTGCCCTCGTTCTCTAACGAGTACCTGTACTCTCGCTCCGGTGTCTCCACACCGTAGACTCAAGACTCATCTACTAAAGAGAAGCGATTGTACACCAACCTTCCGGATCAATCACCATCCTCGTGATGATCCTATGGTCGGGAGCATTTTATGAGTTAATAATGATTATTCATGTCTTAAATTTTCAACTCTTGAAAATATGAATTATCATTACCATTAACTCAAAGGATGTATCACAGACACTAAATACACATATGTGATAGAAAATAACCCATTTTATTGATTTTAGTCAAAATTATAATTTTGCCCCTAGAAGTGTATTACAAGTGTCAGCCAATTCTGGCTTCTAGGGCACATATATCTAACAATCTCCACTTATCCTAAAGCCAATTGGCTAAGTCTAAGTCCCATCTTCTCAAGGTGGGCTTCGATCTTCTGCTGGCCCAACGGCTTTGTAAGGGTCTGCCACATTATCTGTGGAGTTGACTCTCTTGACCTTGACTAACCTTCTCATCGGATGAGGTGGTATCGCCGCTCAATGTGCTTGGATTTCTGGTGAGACCTCGGCTCCTTAGCAAGGGCTATGGCGCCATTATTGTCATAGTATAGAGGAATGGCATCTGATGGCATTACTCCAATTTCTGCAGCAAACTTCTTATACCAGAATGCTTCCTTCACAGCCTCTAATGAGCGATATATTCTGCTTCCATGGTAGAATCTGCTATCAGTGCTTGGAACTCTTCCAGCTGACAGCACCATCATTGCACACAAACAGACTTCCCAGATGTCGACTTTCGATCATCTATATCGGACATGAAATTCGAGTCTGTGTATCCCTGGACTTGGAGTTCTCCGTTACCAAAGACCAACATCATATCCTTAGTTCTTCTCAAGTACTTAAGGATACATTTCACAGAAGTCCAGTGTTCTTCACCTGGATTTGACTGATATCTGCTTGTGACACTCACAGCATGGGCTATATCAGGTCGTGTACATAGCATGGCATACATGAGGCTCCCTATTGCAGAAGCATAAGGGATCTTGCTCATGCGTTCTATTTCCTCAGGTGTGCTAGGGCACATCTTCTTGGAAAGATGAATACCATGTCTGAAGGGTATTAATCCCCTCTTAGAGTTTTCCATACTAAACCTCTTTAGTACTTCCTCTATGTACATCTTCTGTGAAAGTCCTAGCATCCTATTCGGTCTATCCCTATAGACCTTAATTCCTAGAATAAAGGATGCTTCACCTAGGTCTTTCATGGAGAATTCCTTGGACAACCATATTTTGACTGTCGTCAACATGGGAATATCATTCCCAATAAGGAGGATGTCATCCACGTACAATACGAGGAAGACAACAGCGCTCCCACTGACCTTTTTGAAGACACATGGTTCCTCTTCATTTTTGATGAAACCAAACTTTTTGATCACATCATTGAAATGAGTGTTCCAGCTCCGAGATGCTTGCTTAAGTCCATATATGGACCTTTGCAGCTTGCAAACCTTGTGATCAGTATCACTGGATGTGAAACCTAGCGGCTGTTCCATATAGATATCTTCCTCAAGATATCCATTTAAGAATGCCATTTTCACGTCCATTTGCCATATTTCATAATCAAAATAGGCTGCAACGGCAAGCAATGTGTGGATGGATTTTAGCATAGCCACTAGGGAAAAAGGTATCCTGATAGTCAATGCCTTCGCGTTGACTATAACCTTTGCCACTAGTCTAGCCTTGAATGTCTCCACATTCCCATCTGCACCAATCTTTCTCTTGAAGATCCATTTACACCCAATAGGTACTATACCTTCTGGTGGATCTACCAAGGTCCAGACTTGGTTTGAGTGCATCGAGTCAATTTCTGACTGCATTGCCTCTAGCCATTTCTCGAGTCGATATCTGATATCGCCTCGTTGTAGGTTTTGGGATCATCACCATGAGCACCATTACCTACGAGGAAATTTTCTCTACTCCTCTGAAATAATACCTAAGTATCTTTCAGGGGACGGGAAACTCTTTTCGATCTACGAGGTGGAGGAGGTAGTATTCTTATTGGCTCAAATGATAGGATGATAGGAACGCGATGCTGTCGTTAAGACACCGTGTTTATCAGTTTAATCCGACTTCTTAAAATCATTAAAAATGCGTAGATAGTAGTGAGTCGGGTCGAATCCACAGGGAAGGTAGTGTTTTTAGATTTGAAATCTTTGATTTTATAAAAGAAAAAAAAAAAAAGAAGAGTTTTGGGATCAAAAGTGAAGTCGGAAAATTAAAAAGCAAAAATTAAAAGATGCAGGAAATTTAAACTTGGTACTAAGATCTACTAGTTAGATCTTAGCATCTACTTGCAAAGCAATAATTTAAAGTGCAGAAATTAAATTGCAATAAAAATAAAAAGTAAGAAATTAAAATATAAAAATAAAATTTTTATTAATTAAAATTTTAGAATTTAAATACATAAAATTTAAAAAAAAAAAATAAAATAAAATAGCCTGATCTCTGATCTTGGATCGGCATTGGCAGAAAGATGGTGTAGAAGCTCGGCTCTTCTTCTCGGCACCCGTTGCTTCGAAGCAGCCTTTAACCCATAGCCTGGCTTCGCCCTGTACCAAAGCTTCACCTTGATCGGAGATGTTCAATTTTTGATGGCCTGGGGTCCTTTTTATAGAGCTAGGAGGGCTGGATATTTTTTCTAAAGGCAATATGGGACTAATAGCCTTTGTAATCATCAAAATACAAAGAAATTTGGATAAAATTTGAATCAAAATAGCTCTGATATGACTCTGGATAAATCTGATAAAATCCAGCCATTCAATAGGAATCCAACGGTCCAAAAATCATCAAAATCGGATGCAGATAAGCTCAGATCGGGTCGGATTAAATTCTGGCCGTTGGATCGCGCTTGATCGAGGAAATCTGGCCGCAAATCATGCTTCGGGAGTCTTGATCACCGTCGGCAGCATTCTGGACCGTCGGATCATCGCCTGGATCGAGCGCTGCCATCCGATGGTGATCCGCGTGATGTTTGTATCTGAATAAAATTCGGAAGCAACCACAGCCGTCCGATCCTGACCGCAAACAACCACATCCGTCCGATCGCGCAATAACTGTTCCCATGGACCGCGTGGACCGGCCGCACCGCACACCGCAACCAATCAGCGCCGCTGTTGTCGGACGAAAAGACTAAATTACCCTTGTGAGCCGCGATAAATTTCTGTAGACCCTTTAAGGGGTCTAGGTCCACCACGTGGCAATCTCTGATTCGCCGGAATTTGCTGAGCTGGCGGTCCACGCCTGGATCGTGGACCGGCTGATGGCTTCAACGGCTGAGTCGGCTTGATGGCTTGGCTTGGCTTGGTGGCTCGGCTTGCGGAGCCGGCTGAGCCATTTTCTTTTTTTTATTTAATTTTTATTTATTTTATATCTTTAAAAATTCATATCTTTTCCATTTTAGCTCCGTTTTACTTGAAATTTATTTCGTTGTGATCAAAAAAATGAGCTCTTTCTATTGATAATAAAATTTTATTTTTTAATTTTTATTATTTTTTAATTAATTTTTTAATTAATAAAAATATGAATTTTTCAAAAATTATATATAAATTGATTATTAATTTTTAAAAATTAATATAAATTAATTAATAAATTAATACTTTTATTGATGAATTTATGATACTTATCACACCCCCCAACTTAAGCTTTGCTCGTCCTCGAGTAAAGAAAGAATTTAGTTTTAAATACCTTTTAACTTTAGAGTTTCGAATTTTACCTAAGCAATTTTCAAAATGGCCATTGATATTCAGTAGAGCTTAAATGAGATATATCATTGGGGTATTAATACTTATCAATAGAAAAATTAAGTAAAGAACATTAAATTTTTCAGAACTTTTTCTAAATTATTCCACTTTTATCTCTGATTTGTCTAAACTTTCATATAGGCAGGTGTATTGCTACTTCCATCCTTCATTTATTAATTTTTATTTTCACATTGCCCACTTTTTGATGCGAATATCATTGCTTACTTAGGCAACGGGACCCGGTTACTCGGTGGGAAACCAATGTTTCTTTTTTTTTTTTTTTTTTTTTTTTTTTTTAACGTTGTACCACTATTGAGTGTCTTAACTCCTTAAGCTTTCTATTTGATCCATGTAGCGAGTCTTGGGCCAATGACTCCCAAACCAGTTGGCTTTAGGGCACTAGGTATAGAATACCCCTCGGGCTTACTAGCTCGAATCAAATAGGCTACGAGTTAAGACTAGCTTTACAACGAGCTTCTTTGCCCTTCCCACCTTTTGACGCGAAACTCAATGCTTGCTTAGGCAAAGAGGCCCGGTTACTCAGTGAGAAGTACTTGGAAAACTATTTTATTAAAATAAATTTTTATATGAAGAAACGTATAGTTACCCTACACAAGCCTATAAAAAGTAGACTTTTCTTTGATGCTAGTAGAAATAATTAGAAATGCTCCAAGAAAAAAAATTTTTATGTTCTAGACTTAACTCTTTATTGAATTTTCTTAATACTTGATTCCTCAATATCTCATAGATTCTCTAATCTGTGCATCAATTTTCTTTTTAAAAATGCTTAGTTTAATTCGATTCTTAAGCATAATCAAGGTATCTAAATACTAAATACTAACTTTTTCGAGGACTTAAAATTTTAAAATTTTTATTTTTCTCTCCCCCCAACTTAATCGACATTGTCCTCAATGGAGAAGAAAAAATAAAGGATGTAATAAAAGAACATGGAAGAATACACCTAACTCAGTATATATATATTTATTTATTTATTTATTTATTTATTTATTTATTTTTTTTTTTTTGGTCCAGCACATGCCTTTACAAATTTGAGCTCTCCCTCCAACTTATTCAAATTATCCTAAAAAAAAAAATAAGATAAATTAGATAAAAACTAAATATTGGGTTGCCTCCCAACAAGCGCTAAGTTTACCGTCTTCAGCCAGACACAATGTAGCTCACTATCCTGTGTCGAATATTGGATTGACAAATTCCAATGGTTTTGGATTGCCAATCTCAGAAAGTTGATTTGATTTTTAATCCCATTATTGATATATTCACTGTTAATTTTTAGGGATATAATTTTATGATTCCATTCTCAGACCCATGTTTATTAAGAATTTCTCCTATTTGTTTTTCTAAAATGCTCATGAATGGAGTTTTAGGAGTTAAGTTTGATTCAATGGGTGCTGGAATGGTGACTAAAGGCGGTTTTAATTCTGGAGGTAAATTAATGTGATCCTGCTTAAACAACTCCATTGACATTTCATTACATGCCTTTTGATTTTTATAAGAAGAACCAGCTTCTAGGGTTGAAGGGAATAGGACATTAGGTTTATAAGTCTCGGGTAAATCATCTATTCTCTTTTTCCCTTATTTCTATCTCATTTAAACTGGAACTAGCATCAGTACTAATTCCTGGCTTGGGTTCTTCTATGTGGTTAGTCTCAGTACTAACCAGTTCCTCTAAATTTTTATTTTGGCTAGCATCAGTACTAGCCTCTCTCACCTGGTCTTGGTATGGGTCCATAAGAATCCTATAGCTTTTAAGTTCAGGAATTACTTTGGTATTCTCAAATTGGAGATTCTTAGATGAAACATTAGATTGATAATTTAATCCAGGTGGTTGGTGGTCATTAGGTGGGTTGTTTGAAATTGGTAGGTTCGGTAGTTGATCTAGTTCTCTCCTCATGTTAGACTCAACTAATTATCCTATTTGAGCTTCTAGTCTGGCGATAGATTGCTGTTGAGTTAGAATTAATTGTTGAAGTTGGTTAAATCTATCATCAGCTAGATTGGTCTGTTGAGGAGGTGGGTATGAAGGCTGATTATAATATGATGGCTGGTTAAACTGACTAGGCTGACCATTATTATAGGCATAATTTTGATAATTTTGCTCAAGTGAAATTTGGGTCTGAGCCTGAGTCTGTTGGGATGTCCAAGAAAAATTAAAGTTACTCCAATCTGAATTATATGAATTTGAAAATGGGTCATTAATCAATTTGGAGTATCCTTGAGTAGCTTGAACTTGTTCTTGGATAAAATATGGAAACTGTGCAGTCATAGGATATTCACTTACATGATGGGTTGGACTAGCACAGATTGAATAATTCTCCTGATAATTAGAAGATGATGTGAATTGTGCAGGAGATTGTTGACCTAGGGTTAGGAGTTGATCTATTTTCTGAGCAAGAAGGTCAACTTTATCTAATTTTTGGACTATTAGATTCATATTAGCCATTTGATTATTATGTTTAATGTGAATCAACCATTCAATTAAGTTCAACTAAATCAGAAAAAGTGATTTCCTACCATGCATGTATTAGTGTAACCCTAATGTATGGTTTAAAAATTTTTAGAATATTTTTTTTTTATTTTATTATTATTATTATTATTTTATTATATTAAAAATTAATTTTTTTAATTATTTTTATTTTATTAAATTTTAATTTAATTAATTAATTAATTTTTAGTTTAGTTAAATTTTTTATCT
>QRFJ01000615.1:0-134290 GCA_006176705.1 Cocos nucifera
TTTATTATTAAGGATAAATACAGTCATGATCAGATTAAAAGTTGGAGTCTGTAAATTTCATAAGTTTTAAATCTGACTTACCATAAACGAGCCACTAGTCCTTAGTATTTCTTAAATGCATAAGAATGATTTTTATAATCTTCCAGTGGTTCTCCTTCGGATTAGATTGGTATCTACTTACCATCCCTAGTGAGTATGCCACATCCGATCTCGTATATGTTATGGCATATATTATAGATCCCACTGCCGAGGCATATGAAATCCTACTCATATGCTCTCTCTCTTAAGATGTTGTCAGACAATCCCTCTTTGAGAAAAAAATTTTATGGCCTATTGGTAGATAGCCTTTCTTGAAATTCTTCATACTGAACCATTTCAGTATAGTATCAATATACGTGGACTGGGACAACTCAAGCAATCTCTATAGATCTTCATCTCTAGGATGTAGGATGTTTCTCCCTAGGGCTGAAACTAGTCGGCTAGATCAAGCCATACCCCTGCCTGAGCCTAGCCAAAATAATTTTTTAGGTTTCGGGCAGGGCTTAGGCCTAATTCTTTTGAAAAAAATATAGGTCTGAGCCTAACCCAAACCGACTTGGTTCTCGCATCTTCATTAGTGATGGGGGTAGCAATGATAGAGCGCGATGGAGGGAGGGGGCGATGATGGGGGCAGTGACATCGATAGAGCACGACAGAGGGAGGGGGGCGACAATGGGGGCAATGATGATGGAGTGCAACGGAGGGAGGGAGGCAACGATGGGGGCGGTGATATGATAGAAAACATGCATGATTTTTAGCTCTACTTTCAAAATATTTTCAAAAAATAATGTAATAAAATAAAAATTAATCTAATTAATTTTTTTAAGAGCTATAGATTAGATCTATAAACCCTACAAATCTAGAATCAAAATATGATATACATGCATTTAAAATCTAAAAATTAAATAAGAAGCGGTAAAATAGTTTTACCACTTTATGTGTGTTCAGAATACAATATCTTGCATAGGTAGTTGATGAATCACCATCGAAAAAGTGCTCTCATCACAACGTGGCCACACAGGATGTTTGGCCTCCATGGATGGTCCACACGAGGTCCTGGTCCTGATCGGCTTCCCTTGGGTGCTAGCTCGATGTAGGATGCTCTTGATAGTTGATGTCGATCAAATAGCTTCGACTTTGTCCACGAGCTCTTTAGATGCTCTGGATTGCTAGTAGATGTAGAAGAGAGATAGAGGAGGCTCTCCACAAAATCTTGTGGGCTCTCGACACTCGTAGCTCATGAAATAGATTCCTGAACCCTAGGTTGAAACCCTAGGACTGCACTCTCACCCTGAACCTTGTGCTCTCTGTATTTTTCTTTCTCTCAAAATTTTTTTGACTTTTCTCATGCACACTTGGGGTGGCTCATGAAGGAAAGGAGTCTTCTTCAGATATTTTGCATGCCCCAACACAAATTTACTTTTAAATGTGTGCTAAATAGAGTAGATAGCGTATGGAGGGATAAGATCAGGTGGTTGCTCATTTGAATTCAAACTCCATTTGAATTCAAATGGTAACCAACCTGATATTATCCACTAGGGGTGTGAAAAGGCTTGGTGTGCACCCCCTTGTGCATGGGAAAAGTTTCACGAGTTTTCTCGTAGAAAAAATAGGTGCAGGTCAAAAGGAGGTGGCATAGAAGGGAAGACTAGTCAAACTAGTCTTATCCAATTAGACCAGGTCCAAATAAATTTGGTTAGACCTAATTAGACCAAATTAAACCCAACTTATTTAGACTTAATTAGGCTTAATTAAATTTTAATTAAATCAAAAATTGATTAAGCCCAATCCTTGATCAAATCAGGGATCAAACCTTCTTGGTAATTAGGTCATCTCATAATCTAATCAGGTTAAACCCAACTGAATCCAATTCAATTGGACTTGATCCAAAAATCATTACTCAATTAAATTAAGTTAATTAATGATCAAATCACTAATTAAATCTCTCATAAAGGTGGGTATCCGAATAATAAAGTTTTATCAAAATAAAACTCTTGATCGAAGAGTCCCAAACCTATAGGACTCTTGACCCCCGTGTCCCAAATGAGTGAAACTCATGATGATAGAGTTCTAGACCAGTAGGACTCTTGATCATAGAGTTTCAGATAAGTAGGACTCAGAGTTCTAATACAGTAGGACTCTTGATTGAAGAGTCCTAGTCCAATGGGACTCTTGACCATAGTCCCAGTCCAATGGGACTCCTCATTAGCCATCAGGTAGGAACCACTAATATATGTGACCCCACAGGTTCGATCCTAAGCCGATAGTATAGAAATTAATTTTTATACCAATCAAAGTGACCATCTAGCTATAGTACTTAACATCTAGATAGATCGAATAGTTGCAATCACAACATTCAGAACCTACGCGAATATGATTACCACATAATTCATCCCTTTGACCTTTGTGTATAAGATGACTTTGAGTTAAACCATCAATCCTAAAAAGTACATCCAAATTGTATCTCAATAGAATCAGTCCTATGACTCCTTACTAGGACTACTCTTGCCAAGGCTTTGCTAAATTGAAATACAATTGAACACAGCTCCTAAACTAAAGCAATCAATCCCATCTTGATTCACACACTAACTCATCAAGTACTTGACTGTGCCTAAAAATCTTCCATCACTGAATTAGAAATTCAGATAGTCTGGTACCAAAGCACAGTGAGTTGCTTGAAAGTTACTATGGTGAACTCAAGTTGGAAGAACACTTATACCCATATCCCATCGGAGCAAATCTTCATAGCAGAAAAGCTCTAGAATTGGTTACATTTTATGCAGATGTATCCTTATATCTCATCTACATGCCTTACCAGTGTCTCCATACTCTTTGGTTAAGAGGACAATCAATCGATATGGCACACAATGACTCCTACTTGATAAATATTATCATCTTTGGTAATAACGTATCATTTGATCACGAACAGATTTAAGGACTAAATGATAAATTCTTCTTTGTCGATTCTAAATAGTCTTAAGAACTTCACCACAATATAGGAGTTCATTAGAAGATGAAAAAATTTATGATAAAAAATACTAAAATAATTTTTATTTATTAATAATTCATATACAAATATAAAAAATAGCTCAATCATTAATAGGCTGATGATTGACTTTGGAACACTATTTTCAATAATCTTTCACTTGGACTAAAGCCAATCGGTGTAGTATCTAATATCCATCTTCGACTTGAAGTCATCGAACTCCTTCACCATAATGGCTTTAGTGAATGGGTCGGCCAGTTTTTCCTTTCTATCAATCTTCTAAAGGTCAATGTCATCTTGATCCATGATCTTCTGGATAAGATGGTAGTGGTGTAGAATATGCTTCATCCGTTGGTGTGCCTTCGGTTTCTTTGCTTGAGCAATGGTTCTAGAGCTGTCGTAAAAGAGCAAAATTGGACCATCAAGAGACGATACTACTTTGAGCTCGGTGAGAAACTTTCTCAGCCACACCGCTTCTTTGGCAGCATCTAATGCAGCGACATACTTCATCCCACAAACTGAATCAGCCATAGTGTGCTGCTTGAAACTCTTCCAACAGACAGCTCCACCATTAAGGGTATACACATACCCCAATACACTTTTGCTGTCATCATGGTTAGATTGAAAACTAGAGTTTGTAAACCCCATAAGTCTCAAATCTGACTCTCCATAAATAAGCCACTGGCCTTTAGTATTTCTCAAATACTTTAAGATGGTTTTAACAACCTTCTAGTGGTTCTTCCCTAGATCAGATTGGTATCTACTCACTATCCCTAGTGAGTATGCCATATTTGATCGCATACATATCATGTCGTATATGATATAACCTACTATCGAAGCATATGAAATTCTACTCATATGCTCTCTCTTTTAAGATATTGTTGGATAATCTCTCTTCGACAGAGAAATTTTATGACCTATCGGTAGATAATCCTTCTTGAAATTTTTCATGATGAATCGCTTAAGCACAGTATCAATGTACGTGGACTGAAATAATCTGAGAAACTTTTTAGATCTATCTCTATAAATCTTCATTCCTAGGTTGTAGGATGCTTTTCCCAAGTCCTTCATGGAGAACTGAGAAGATAGCCAAATCTTTATTTCCTATAATGCAGAAACATCATTTTCAATTAGGAGAATGTCATCCACATACAACATAAGAAATACAATTGTTGGACCATTAGCCCACTTGTATATGCAGGGTTCTTCTTCGTTCTTAATGAAGCCATACATTTTGATCATCCTATCAAAATGTATGTTCCAACTTTGAGATGCCTGTTTCAGTCCATAAATGGATCTTTGAAGCCTACACATCTTAGACTCATCTATGGATGTGAATCCTTCAGGTTGTATTATATACACCTCCTCATCTAGCTCTTCATTCAGAAAAGTTATCTTCACATCCATCTACCATTTTCATAATCTAGATGGATAGCTATTGCAAGCATAATCTGAATAAATTTGAGCATTATCATAGAAAAAAATATCTCATCATAGTCTATACCATAATGTTAATGATACCCCTTAGCAACCAGATAAGTCTTATAGATCTTCACCTTCTCATTTGTGCCTCGTTTTCTCTTGAAGATCCATTTACATCGAATGGATTTTATCCCTTTAAGTAAATCAACTAATATCCATACATCATTGACATTCATAGACTCCATTTTAAATTTTATGGTCTCAAGCCATTTCTTAGAGTTTGGTCACTATATTATATCCATATAGGTGATCGAATCCTCATTATTCTCATCGAGTTCGATAGAATTTTTATCTCAGACCAAGAAATCATAGTATCTGTCTGGCTGATGTGGTGCCCTACTAGATCGTCTTAAGGGTGCAGATTCAATGGGCTCTAGATTTGATCTAATCAAATCCGATTCAGGTTCAGCTATTTGTGTCAATTTTTTCACATGTTGAACTTTCTCAAGTTCGACCTTAGAGGCGTTAGTTCCTTCACCAAGAAACTTTTTTTCTAAAAAAATTATCTTAAGGCTGACAAACATCTTTTGTTCATCAGCGAGGTAGAAATAATATCCTGACATACTTATCAGACCTTGGTCCAAGCTAGCCCATTATTAAATATTTGACATAAGCTGGACATCCCCAAATCCTAAGGTGCGAGATTACTGGCTCACATCCTATCCATATCTCATATGGCATTTTAGCTATAGACTTGCTCGGAACCCTATTTAGAATGTAACAAGCCAACTCGAATGCATATCCCTAGAAAAAGATTGGCAAACCAGCAAATTCTATCATGGATCGAACCATGTTCAACAAGATTTGATTCCTCCTTTCAAACACACCATTATGCTATGGTGTTCCAGAAGGAGTCCATTGAGAGAGAATCCTATTCTCTCCTAGATATGTCAAAAATTTGCTGGAAAGGTACTTATCCCATCAGTCAGATCGAAGAGTTTTAATACTCTTCCTAGTTTGCTTTTCTATCTCATTATGGAATAATTTGAACATTTTAAATGACTCCAACTTATGCTTCATTAAGTAGACATATCCATACCTCGATAGATCATCCATAAATCTTATGAAGTAGAAATATCCTCTTCTAGCACTTGAGCTCATGGGTCTACATATATTAGTATGTGCTAGACCCAAAAGTTCACTGGCTTATTCACCTTTTCTAGTAAAAGATGACTTGGTCATCTTATCAAGGAGACATACTCACAAGTCGAAAGTGATTCATAATCACTGACTTTAAGAATTTCTTCTTGAGCTAACCTATTTATTCTGTTCTTATTAGTGTGACCTAGCCTATAGTGCCAAAGATAGACTTCAGATACATCATCTAGTTTAGGACATTTATCAGAGGATTGAACCATATTTATAGGCTATGATAGTAAATAAATACCATTATTCAATTATCCAACATAAATCATAATACCATTCAAAATGATATTATAATTTTTTTTTATTAAAAATTTATAACTATTTTTGGCCAAAAGGCTTACAGAAATAACATTCCATAAAAAACTTGGACAAAAGTGATATTCACAAAGAATAACTTTATGAGAATTGATTGCAAGGTTCATGATTTCTAAAGCTAGAACTAGAACTTATCTTCCATCTCCAACATTCAAAAATTTCTTACCTTTATCAAATTTTCTACTGACCTACAAATTCTGCATAGAATTACGAATATGATAAGGGCTTCTGGTATCCAATACCAAGGCAGTAGTATTACATATTAAGAAGTTATAAGGTGTTATCATATAATTACCTTGTCCAGCAACCGCTTGCTTCTTTCTCGATCTGTTCGAATCCAGAAAGGCAATGTACCGAGGATGGTTTTTCTTTTAATGTCCCTGCTTCTTACAAAAGAAGCACTCCGCCTGTCTTTGATTGGGCTTGTGCTTCTTGGTCAACCCTGTGCAGACGTCCCGACATATGGCTACACCTTTTTATTCTTTTTCTTCTTGTTCTTCTTTTCTTTCTTAAAGGGTCAACGATCAAAAGAAGATTCTCTCACTACATTGACCATCTCCTTATGGAGCTGGTGATCCTTCTCAAAGTTTTGCAGCAACCCCAATAAGCCATGGTAGTTCACTGCAAGCTTTATCATTCTAAAATGAGTAAGAAAGGGAAGGAAGGATTTGGGCAAAGATTTTAGGATCGCATCCTTTCCAAGCTGCTCATGCAAAGGAAAGCCTAGCTTACTCAGGCACTCAATCATCTTGATCATGTACAATACATGATCAATGACTGATGCCCCATCCTTCGTCCGAGTATTGAAAATGGCATAACTAATCTTGTGCCTCTCAATGTCGTCAGGTGTGCCAAAAGAGTCATTCAACATTTGAAGCATCTTCTGTGGCTGGGTATTTTCAAACCTATGGCTGAACTCATCATTCATTGCCACCAGCATGATGCATCGAATGATAGTGTGGTCATTGAGCCACTTCTGGTAAGTATCTGGGACTACCCCTCCAGCATTCAGAGCTGGCTCCTCAGGTACTGAATTTGTCAAAATGTATAGAATCCATTCATGCTCTTGGATGATTTTCAAGTTTTGATACTGGCTATTGAAGTTGGGTCCCATCAGTTTATCATTATCCAACAATGACTGGAGCGGCAGGGTAGTGGCCATAGCTGCACAAAAAGAAAAGCCATAACCTAATTAGATATGAATTATTTATTTTAAAGACTTGGACTTTAGTCTAAAGATTCTTCCACTATTTTATATGAATTGGTAGCCTCTACTTTCAATTCAAGAAATTATCTTAATTTCTTAGTGGGTACTAGAATCCGCACAGACTACACACAAGCCCGACATTGATCGGTCAACCTATGTGCATCTATAGGTAGGTTCATAACCAATTATTTTTTTAAACAACTTCTAGTAATTTTTAATTTTGCTTTAAAAGCTTAATCAGTAGGCTTTGGCCTCCACTAAAAAAGTCTAGTTAGGTCCAACCATTAACATGACCATATTTGGTGCATCTAACCAACAAATGATCAGGCATGACTTTGGTTGGCCAACCTGACTACCATTAGAAAAACACAACCAAATCATCATATTATGAATGATAATTTTATTAGATAATAAGTACCAGGCCTTTGGATCTCCAATGATTATTAAACTAATGGACTCATTATTACTCAACTTAATAGAAGGTTATGATCTAGTTATCACCATAACTATATTATTTTTAAGAACCTAATAATTTTAGAGAATTTGATTAACCCATTTTAAGAAGAGAAGAGAGAATTAACTAGCCAATTTTGATCCTCCCACTGACTTCACCAAGTCAGATAAAAAAGAACCTAATTCAAGCCGGCATTAGGAGCACCTAAATTAGTCATACTAATTTACCTAATTAACATGGGTGAGCCCAAGTCACCAAGTGATCTAATTAAAATCTAATTCATCAGGATGGCCAGGTAAGTGAAATTAGTAGAAGGGATATGCCATTAACTCATCAAAGATCAAATTAGTGCGAGTAGCTCTCAATTAAAAATCACTAGTCTAGACTGCCAAACTTACTTTAGACACCATCCAGTTCATTAGTTTCAATTTGATCAACCTAGTAATTTTGGATTTGACCATGTAGCTATGAATCAAGTCCATTTGATTCTTGTTAAAGGCATGGACTTGACCAACTACAACTATTGTAATGGAGTCTAAAGAGTTCTTAACCTAATTTAATTCAATATTTGGTTAGATTTGATCAATTACTCTAATTTAATCCATTTTTTAACTAATCTTAGGTCTAACCCAATTAATGGACCTAATTCATCTAATCCAATAATCCAAATTTTATGTTCATGACTTAGGATCTTTAATTCATAATTCTAGATCCTAATTCATAATCCTTAATTTTTAATTAAGTTTTAGCCAGATGGGTTGGGATTTGGTATTTCAAAAATATTTTTTAAAATTTTAAAAGATTTCTTTACAATCTAGCACTATAAACTAAATGGATTGACTCACTTCAAAATGAGTCAGCTCATTTGATTAACAGCTACTAATTATAGATTTTAATCTAAATCCATGTACAATACATAAAAATCGTGAATAATTTTAGATCTAATCTAAATACTTATTCATGATTAAAAATTAGAATAAAATCATTCAATCATATCATAAAAATTATTAGATTAGATCTAAAATTTTATGATTAATATTTTAGATCAGCAACGTACCAGGATAATCATTTTACTAAAAAGGATAAATTTTACAGCAGGACAACCTTCAGTCCATGCAATCATAAATTTATTTTTAGATTTAAAAATTAGATTATTATTTAGATCTAATCTAAATAAATAATTTAAGCATACATATACATCACATAAAGCAACTTAGTTGCTCTGATACCATTGATGGAAAACATGCAGGATTTATAGCTCTACTTTTAAAATTTTTTAAAAAATAATATAGCAAAAATAAAAATTAGTCTAATTAATTTTTCTAAGAGCTATAGATCAGATCTATAAACTCTATAAATCTAAGATTGAAATATGATGTACATGCATTTAAAATCTAAAAATTAAATAACAAGTAGTAAAATAGTTTTACTACTCTACATGTGTTCAGAATATAATACCTTGCGCGAGTAGTCAATCTCCACAACTAAATCACCACCGAGAAGGTCCTCTCATCACGATGTAGCCACATAGGATGTCTGGTTTCTACAGATGGTCCACACGAAGTGCTAGTCCCGATCAATTCCTCCTGAGTGCTATCTCAATGCAGGATGCTCTTAATGGCTAATGTTGACTGAATAGCTTTGATCTTCATCCATGGGCTCTTTGGATGCTTCGGATTACTAGTAGACATAAAAGAGAGATAGAGGAGGCTCTCCACAAAATCTCGTGGGCTCTCATCACTCATAGCTTACAAAATGGATTTTTGAACCTTAGGTCGAAACCCTAGGGCTGCACTCTTGCCCTAAACCCTCCGCTCTCTATATTTTTCTTTTTCTCATGAAATTTTTGATTTTTCTCATGCACACGTAGGGTGGCTCACAAAGGAAAGGAGTCTTCTTCAGATATTTTCAATGACCCAACATAAATTTACTTTTAAATGTGTGCCAAATAGAGTAGATAGCATGTGGAGGGATAAGATCAGGTGGTTGCTCATTTGAATTCAAACTCCATTTGAATTCAAATGGTAACCAACCTGATATTATCCACTTGGTTTGTGAGAAGGCTGGGCATGCACCCTCTTGTGCATGGGAAAAGTTTCACGAGAAACATTTTCTCATAGAAAAAATAAGCATAGGTCAAAAGGAGGTGGCATAGAAGGGAAGACTTGTCAAACTAGTCTTATCCAATTAGATCATGTCCAAACAAATTTGGTTAGGCCTAATTAGACCAAATTAAATCCAACTTATTTTGACTTAATTAGACTCAATTAAATTTTAATTAAATCAAGAATTGATTAAGCCCAATCCCTGATCAAATCAGGGATCAAATCTTCTTGGCAATTAGGTCATCTCATAACCTAATTGGATCAAACCCAACTGAATCTAATTTAATTAAACTTGATCCAAAAATATTTTTTAAACCTATCATAAATACAGAGTCCAAATTCGGTGGATGTTCGAACAACAGAATCCCATCAAAATAAAACTCTTGATCGAAGAGTCCTAAACCAGTGGGACTCTTGACCCTAGTGTTCTAAACAAGTGAAACTCATGATCATAGAGTCCCAGACCAATAGGACTCTCGATCATAGAGTTTCAGATAAGCAGGACTCAAAGTTTTGATATTGTAGAACTCTTGGTCGAAGAGTCACAGTCTAGTGGGACTCTTGACCATAGAGTCCCAATCTAGTGGGACTTCTGATCATAGAGTTCCAGACAAGCAGGACTCAGAGTCCTAGTGTAGTAGGACTCTTGATCGATGGATCCCAATCTAGTGGAACTCTTGACCATAGAGTTTCAGTCCAGTGGGACTCCTTATCAACCATTAGATCAGGTTGGAACCTCTAATGTGTGTGACCCTTCAGGTTAGATCCTAAGCCGATAGCATAGAAATTAATTTTTGTACCAATCGAGGTGACCATTTAGCAATGGTACCCGATATTTGGATAGATCGAATAGTTGCAATCGCAACATTCAGAATCTATGCAAATATGGTTACCACATAATTCATCCTTTTGATATCTATATATAGGATGACTCAGAGTTAAACTATCAATCCTGAAAAATACATCCAAATCGTATCTCAACACAATCAGTCCTATGACTTCTCACTAGAACTATCCTGAACAAGATTTTTCTAAATTAAAATATAATTGAATATAGCTCTTCAACCAGAGTGGTCAATCCCATCTTGATTCACACACCGACTCCTCAAGTACTTGACTATGCCTAAAAATCTTTCATCATTGAATTAAAAATTTAGGTAGTTCGGCACTAAAGTATAGTGAGTTGCTTGGAAGTCACTATGGTGAACTCAGATCGGAGGGACACATACCCATATCCTTTTAGAATAAATTTTGACAGCAGAAAAGCTCTAGAGTTGATCATGTTCAGTGCAGATGTACTCCTATATCACACCTACATGCCATACCAATGTCTTCACACTCCTTGGTCAAGAGGATAACCAACCCATATGGCATACAACGATCTCTACTTGATAAATATTGTTATCCTTAGTAACAACGTATTATTTGATCACGAACATGTTTAAGGATTAAATGATAAATCCTTCTTCGTTGATTCTATATAGTCCAAAGGACTTCACCATAATATAGGAGTTCATTAGAAGATGAAAGAATTTATGATGAAAAATATCAAAATAATTTTTATTTATTAATAATTCATATACAAGTATAAAAAATAAGTTGATGATTGGCTTGAGGACACTATTCCCAACATGACATCGATGGAGCATGATGGAGGTAGAGGGTGACGATAGGGGCGGTGACATCGATGGAGCACGATGAAGAGAGGGGGGCGACGATGGGGGCGGTGATGTTGATGGAGCGCGATGGAGGTAGGGGGCGACGATGGGGATAGTGATGACAGAGCACGAAGGAGGGAGGGGTGTGATGGAGGTGGACCTATGGAAAGGAGAGCACCTACGACTGTGGGCTATGGGAGATTGGTGGGGGAAGCCCAATGCCAATGAGGATAGGGAGGATCGAGAGTGAGGATGGGCTAAAATTTATTTAAATGGAAATTTATTTAAGGTCAATCAATTTAAATGAAAATTTGGGCTTGGGCCAAAAATTTAGGCTCATAATTGGGCTAAAATTCAGGCTTGGGCCTGGGCCAGGTTCGAGTCAGGCTAAAGATAGGCCCAAGCCCAAGTCAAAAGCAAAATGGGCATGGCCCAAGCTCGATCTGAATGGTTTCGAGCTGAGCCCAAAGTTTGACCCAAAATCAGTCTGAGCCCACTTCCAGCCCTACTTCTCTCAAGTCCTTTATGAAAAACTATGATGACAGCCAAATTTTTATTTTCTATAACGAAGGAACGTCATTCTCGATCAAGAGAATGTCATCAACATATAATATAATAAATACAATCACTGAACCATTGGCTCACTTGTATATGCAGGGCTCTTCTCTATTCTTAACGAAGCCATATGTTTTGATCATTTTATCAAAATACATGTTCCAACTCTGAGATGCTTGCTTCAATCCATAAATGGATTTCTGAAGCTTGCATACCTTAAACTTGTCTATGGATGTGAACCCTTCAGGCTATATCATATACACATCTTCATCCAGCTCTCTATTTAGAAAAGCATTTTCACATTCATTTGTCAGATTTCATAGTTCAGATGTGTTACTATCACAAGCATGATCCGAATGGACTTGGGCATTGCAATAGGAGAAAAAGTCTCATCATAGTCTATACCATAATGCTGATGATATCCCTTGGCAACTAGATGGGCTTTATAGATCTTCATCTTCCTGTCTGTGCTTTTTTTCCTTTTGAAGATCCACTTACACCTTATGGATTTCACCCCTTCTTCCTTAGCCTATTCAGATCTAGGCAGGGAATGTACTGAGGATAGTTTCTCTTTCAGTGCGTCTGCTTTTTATAGTAGAAGCATTCCACCTAACTCTGATCAGACTTGAATTTCTTGGTCTGATCAGGTATAGATGTCTCAGCATGCTACTGCACCTTTTTATTTTTCTTCTTCTTCTTCTTCTTTTCTTTTTTAAATGATTGATGATCAAAAGAGGACCCTCTCACTACATTCTTCGACTCCTTGTGAAGCTGGTGATCCTTCTCAAAGTTCTGTAGCAATCCCAACAAGTAGTGATAGTTAACTACAGGTTTTGTCATTCTATAATGAGTAAGGAATTGGAGGTAGAATTTAGGTAAAGAGTTCAGTTTGGCATCTTTTCCAAGTTATTCATGCAAGAAAAAGCTGAGCTTGCTCAAGCGCTCAATTAACTCAATCATGTACAGTATATGATTAGTAATTGATGCTCCATCCCTTATCCAGGTGCTGAAGATAGCACAACTAGTCTTGTGCCTCTCAACATCATCGGGAGTACCAAAGGACTCATTCGACATTTAAAGCATGTCCTTTGGCTGAGCATTCTCAAATCCATGACTAAGTTATCATTCATCGTCGCCAACATGATACAACGTACCATGGTTCGATCATTGAGCCACTTCTAGTAAGTATCTTGGATTATTTCACAAGCATTCAGAGTTGGCTCTTTATGTGTAGAATTTGTCAGAATATACAGAATCTACTCATGCTCTAGGATTATCTTTAATTTTTGATACCAGCTATCGAAATTAGATCCCCTTAGCTTATCACTATCCAACAGTGATTGGAGCAACAAGGAGATGGCCATAACCATAAAAAAAAAAAATAAAGCCTAATTAGTATATAAATTATTAAGCCTAAAGACTTGAACTTTAGTTTAAAGATTCTCCCACTATTTTATATAAATTGATAGTCTCTACCACCAATTTAAGGAATTATCTTAATTCTTTAGTGGGTACTAGAATCCACATAGACCACACACAAGTCTAACTTTGGTCGACCAACCCATATACATCAATGGGTAGGTTCTTAACCAATTGCTTCTTTAAATAACTTCAAGTAATTAGTTTTGCCCCAGATGCCTATTCAATAGGCTTTGGTCTCCACTGAAAGGTCTACTTAGGTCCAATCATTAACATAACCATACTTGGTGTATCTAACCAATGAATAATTAGGTCTAACTTTGGTCGGCCAACCTAACCATCCATTAGATAGACACGACCAAGTTATCATATTATAAATGATAATTCCAATAGCTGATAAGCACCAAGCCTTTGGGCCTCCAGTGATTTTCTGACTAATGACCCATTATCATCCAACTTAATGGGAGATTATGATCCAGTTCTCATAATAACTATTTTATTTTTAAGATCTAATAATTTAGAGAATTTGATTAATATATTTTAAAAAAGAGAAGAGATTGACCAGCCATTCATGATCCTCCTACTAATTTCATCAATTCAGATTAAAGAAGACCTGAGATAAGCTGATCTTAGGGCACCTAAATCAGTCACACTGATTTATCTTATTGACATGGGTCAGCTTGAATCACCAAGCAATCTAATTAAAATCTAATCCACTATGTTGGCGAGGTAAGTGATATCAGTGGAAGGGATATGCCATTAACTTACCATAGATGAATCTATGAGAGTAGCTCCCAATTAAAAATCATTGGTCATGATTACCAAACTTACCTTAGATACTAACTAGTTAATTAGTTTTGATTTAATCCACCTAATAATTCGAGCTCAACCACTAAGCCAAAATCAAGTTCATTTGGTTCAATTAAAGATATGAACGTGACCAACTACAACTGTTATATTTGATCTAGAGTGTCCTTGACCTAATTTAAATTAATATTTGGTTAGATTTAATCAACTACTCTTATTAAGTCCATTCTTTAATTCTAACCTTAGGTCTAACCCAATTAATAGACCTGATTCATACTAACCCATTAATCCATATATTATTCAACTATCTTAGGATCTTTAATTTATAATTCTAGATCCTAACAAACAACTCTTAATTCTTAATTAAGTGTAAGGTTGATGGATTATAATTCAGTATTTGAAATAATTTTAAAATTTTATAATATATATTTAAATTATATATATATATATATTTCTATCCATTAAATGGATCGACTCATTTTAGAAATGAATCGGCTCATTTCAGGCAATGGGTCGACTCATCACATGAACAGCAACCAATTGCATATTTTAATCAAAAAATTATGCACAAGATAGAAATTAAGCTATGAATCTATTTTAAATCTAATCTAAACATATTCATGATTATAATTTTTGGATTGAAATAATTTTAAATAAATTTCATTCCCTATTCTTGTTCATGGATGAGTTCATAGCAGTATCCCTATACACCATAAGAGATTCCCATTGAATGGAAGAAGATGGCCTTTAAACCATTCTTTCTCTTATGATCGGATGGCTTGGTGACTCATCCAATTCAATTACTTAGCTAATCGGATACTAAAACATATCATATATGTTAGAATTCAAATTTCTAAGTAGCATATATATCATATCATACAACCTAGGCTCTGATACCAATGAAGAAAAATTATAGGAGTTTCTAGCATGCATTTCAAAACTTTTTTGAAATAATTAATAATGGAAGACTAAAGAATAATCTAACTAATCTAAAGATGCTAATGATCTAATCATAAAATATCCTACTCTAGGATCATGGCATGATATATATGCATATTAAAATCTAAAATCAATAAGCAGTAAATCTTATTTACTATAATACTCATGTTCAGAACACAATACCTGAGCATGGATAGATGATCTCCGCAATCAAAATCCATGAACTGAGAGCTCTCACATCATGATGTAGCCACACAGAGTGTTTGATATTTATAGATTATCCAAATGAAGCTTCAAATCCCGATCAGCTCCTCCAAAGTGCTAGCTCCTTGCCAAAACTTTTGACGATTGATATTGATCGATCTTGATTGATCTCCTTCTTTCGATCATCGGGATGCTCTACAAGATCAGAAGAGATACTAGGGAGAATAAGGAGGAGGTCTAGAAGGTTTGGTGGAGAGGTGATACTCACAACTTTTGATCTTACTTTTCAAACCCTAAGTCGAAAACCTGGGGAAGCACTCACCTAGCAACCCTAAATGCCACTCTCTAAAATTTTTCTCTAGGAAAAATTCTCAAATTTCACATGCCCACAACCTAGAGTTTCACACTCAGCAAGATTCTCTTCAGATGCACATGCCCCCTCCTCATAACCCTTTTAAATTGGCAACAAAATGGAATAAATCGAGTAAATGGCATGTAAAGGGATAAGGATGAGTTGGTTTCTCATTCAAATTCAAATCCCATATGAATTTAATTCTTAACCAACTCTCCTTTATCCACTTGGGCATGAAGAGAAGGGGCATGAGATCTCTAGGGTGCCTATATTCCTTCATGAGAATCTAAATTCTCATGGAAAAAAATGGGCAGTGGTCAAAGGGTCAAGGTGCTAGGAAAGAAGTCCAATCCAATTGGACTTTAGGCTTTATCCAATTAGGTCTCCAACCAAAATAGTTTGGCTTGACCCAATTAAAGTAGAATAAATCCAATCAAATTAGGCTTAAATCATCTTAATTAAATTCTAATTAAATCAAAAATTAGTTTAGCCCAAGCCCTGATCAAATCAGGGATCAATCTCTCTTAGTAATTAGGTCATCTTATAATCTAATCAGATCAAATCTAATTGAATCCAATTCAATTAGACTTGAACCAAATCTCATTGTTCAATCAAATTAAGCTATTTATTAATCTAATTGCTAATTAATCCTTTTATAATTCACTAACACTTAGCAAATTATTTTATTGCAACTTTTGCATTATGTTAATCATCAATCATATTGACGATTATACCCCCAAATGATTCTTAATCATCAATCAGCTATAAGATCAGGTAGGAATTCTATTGTATGTGACCTCATAGGTTCAAATACTAAGTCAGTAGGATAAGAATAAATTTTCTATACCAATTAATGTGACCATCTAGCAATGGTACCTGACGTCCGGATAGGTCGAATAGTTGCAATACAACATTCATGAATCTATGGCATAAGGTTATCATATAATTCATTTCTTAAACCTCTATGATTAGAATGACTAAGAGTTAAACTATCAACTATGGATAAGTATATCCATAATATATCTCGACCTAATTAGTCCTATGACTCCTCATAAGGGCTATCCTAGCCAAGATTTTGCTAATTTGAAATATAAAGCAACACATTTTCTGAAATCAGGAGTGGTCAATTCTATCTTGACTCATACATCAACTTCATAAGTACTTGACTATGCCCAAAAATCTTCCATCACTAAATTAAAAATTCATAAGTATCAGCTGTTAGATGTGTGCCGAGAAGCCAGATTGGCTGACATTTGTTAAATACTTTCTAAGAATATTTTCATGATTTTGACTTAAAATGAATTAAAGGGTTATTTATTTTATCACATTATGTATCAAAGTATTTGTGATACATCTATTGTGTTAATAGGCATGATAACCTATATTCTCAAGAGTTAAGAATTTAAGGCATGAGTTATCATAATTAACTCATAAATTACTCTCGATCGTAGGATCATCTTGAGGATGATGATTAATCCAAAAGATCGGTGTATGATCGCTTTCTTAGGATAAATGAGTCTTGAGTCTATAGTATGAAGATATCGGAGCGAGAGTATAGGTACTCGATAGAGAATGAGGACACTGAGTATGACCATCTCGAGCAGTCATAAGGAAGCCTAACTTCTCGTCGATGACTAGCTCGATGCTGCAGCATGTGTCTGATTCTTTGACCTGAGGTGCATTTACAGTTCACTTTGAGGGTGTTATAGTTTGACTATACCATAACTCGATCTCCTAGTCATTCAAAATCTTGAGATGTATGTTGGTTATAGCATATTCATTGTAGGAATTGGATCGCACCAAGATGGAATTTATCAACCTCGGTAGACGAGGAGTGGTCCTATGATGATCGTGAGATCGAGTTCTAAAATCCATAGCCATGGTAGTGTGAAATAATAAAAAAAAGTTTCTATTAGAATTTCACATCGAACTCGAATCGAATGATTCATTCATATGATGGGTGTTGGGTTTGACGAGTTCATCTTAATCCTAATTCTGTCGAGACTCATGATAGAAGAATCCAATCACATAGGTAGTTGCACTGAGAGGTTCGCTATTCAGTTTTGATGGGTTACCACCATATATTGCTAGGTATCATTGGTGGATTTTGGGATTAATTAGAATTATCTTGATGATCGATGATTCTAATTGGATGAATCGAAAGAGTTCTAGTCCATCGAAAGGAGTTTCGATGATGTCGATGATGAAGATCATGACATATTCCACTATCATACAGAATTAAATCTAACTGGATCATACAAATAAGGATTTGGATTTGGATGTCATTAATTGAGCTAACCCAATTCGATTGATTTAGATTAGATCCAATTTGGTTCAAGAAAATCATGCTAGCACATGATTGAGCCTAACATTCTTCTTTTGTAGTCCTTCTGGATTGCTTCGACTGAGCCAAATTAGATTTGGCTCACCCAGGAGCCTTGTATGGGTTTATCCTAGTCTGGCTAGAACTTGTTCAAATCAGAAAAATCTTGTCCTAACCTGATCTAGACTTGTCCTAATCCATCGGATGGAAATAGGATACGACCTACTAATTTATGAAACTATTTGGACAAGGCTTATCCGAAAACTCTATAGGGATTTGTCTTGATCTAACTGGACCTTGTCCTGACTTGATTAAGACTTGTCCTAAATACCATAAGATGGGAACAAGACAAGGATTGTCTTTGCCAGATTAGAGCTTGTCCTAAAATCATGAGATAAAATTTGGACAAGCCTCTCCCAAAAATTCTAGATGAATTTTTCTTGATTTGACTGGACCGAGTCTTGGTTTGATCAAGGCTTGTTCTAACTTAATTAGAACTTGACATAAATCCATTGAATGGGACTTGAAAAGGTTTTATCATAATCCCATAAGATGGAAATAGGACAAGGGTTAAATGTTGACCCAGTATGTAGAAAAGAAAAGATATGGCGTGCGCCCCCTAGAATTTATCTAAGGGTGCATGTCCATATGGTGTTTACATGAGGAATAAGGAGCACCCTCTCCCTTTGGCCATGCACCCTATATGGATAGGGTGGAGGCATCCTATTCAAATCAGGTTTGAATGGATCAAAAGTTTGAATAGTTTAAACTCTTGGGAGATAAGAGTTGTGCACCAACTTCATCTTATCCCAAATTGTTCCATGCCATTTTCCCTTATTTTTATGAGACAAAAATCTAAAAAAAGGGGGTGTGGGGCATGGAGATCATGGAAGAGTCCTTCTTCAAGTTAAACTTTGACCTGTTCAAAGTTATATGCAAAGGGACTCTTGACTAGATCTATAAATAGAGCCTTGCATAAGCTGTTGTGCATCGTGATTTCTTTATGGTGAAGCCCTGCCAAAATCTCCATATCCATGCCTCCCTCATCTGATCCTCTCCCTCTTCTCCATGCCTAAGAGTTGGGCAAAACCTACGAGCAAAGATCAAGTTTCATTGATGCGAAGATTAGCAAGAGACTATAGTATTCGTGAGACGAATGCGCAGCCTTCGAAATTCATTTTGAAGGCTCTATGAGAAGACATCAAATCTAATCTTTGGAGATCAGATCTAGAAGGAGGAGACTTTTAGATTTGACCTGAGTGAATATCGATAGAGGTCGGACACATGCATGGCTTAATCAGAACCTTGGATCAATCGTCAGATCATCGCAATGGGTAAACGATTTATCCGATCGGGTGATAACTGTTATCACTATTTTTATTTTTATTTTACTTCTAATTTTAGATCAATCTAATCTAATATGAGAACTCTTAAATTTTATTAGATCATAAAATTTTTTTTAAAAATTATTTTGCTGTAAATCTCATCCGATCAGATGCATCTTGCGGCAGGAAAATCCAATTTTTTTGTTCAACTAGTATCAGAGTTAGGTTGCTGCTTCCAGATCTATCTTTAGATTGATCTAAATTTTTTTTTTATGATCTAATTATTTAATTTTTAGATGTTACATAGGATGTAATCAGATCTAAAATAAAAAATTATATATTTTAAATATAAATATTTGACATAAATAATGCATGTTCTAGTCTAGATCTATTATTCCATATCATGATAGTTTTCAAATATGTTTTAGATTAGATCTAATTTAATTTTTTATGATTTGATCATTTAAGTTTTAGATTTTACATTAGATGTAATCAGATCTGAAGCATAAGGTCTAATTTAAAATTTTGATATATGTGATATAGGCAGTATATGTCTAGACTAGATCTCTAGTTTAATCTCAAAGTCTAGATAAAAAAATTTATAAAATATTTATTTAATTTTTTGAAGATTATGTAATTAGATTTATTAAATTTTAGATATTATATATGATATAATTAAATCTAAAAGCATGAGATGTATTTAAAAATTTTATATGTATGACATATGTAATGCATGTCTAGACTAGTTTCATAGATCTATGCCATGAGTAGTTTAGATTAAAAATTTTTATGATGAGATTATTTAAAATTTTATTTTCAGATATTACATTAGATGTAATCAGATCTGAAACATAAATTTAAATGTTAAATTTGATACATGAGATGTATGCAAAATATGTATAGATTAGATCTTAAATCATGTAACAGTTATATATTTAAGATCTAATAGTTTTGTAGTATAGTTCATATTTCTGATTAAGGCATTCTCCTTGTCCGTTTGGTCATAAGAGTAAGAAGGATTTAAAGGCTCTCTCTTCCTATTCAATGGAGTGCTCTTATGGCATGTAGGGGTGTTTCGCATTTGCCCTTAATCAAAAATCAAAAACTTACTTTTCTGCAAAATCTCAGATCCTAAAATTCTAGAATTTTTATGCATATTTTGTTATTGAAGCCTTAAACTTAATTAAGAATTAAGTTTATGAAATTAATTAGATCTAAAATTATAAATTTTTAGATCTAAGTCACCTTCATAAATCATGGGTTCGAGTGTGGGTAGCTCAATTAGGTCTAGCGGTTGATCAAATCGAATCAAGAGTTGGTTAGGTGGGATCAAGAGTGCTTAGATTTGATCAGTCTAATAGGATTAAGTCTGGATCAAGATTGACTTACAGTCATATGTGGTCGATCAAGTTAAAACCTAATTTAGCTCCGTAGTTCAAGCTTGGATTGTAAGCTAACCTGATCGGTCCTGATCAGACAAGTTGGTATCTAAGGTAAGTATGGCAAATACGATCAGTGGTCTTTAATTGAAAGCTACTCAACCTGAATGTATTCACAGTGAGTTAATGGTATATTCCTCTCACTAATCTCACTTACCTGGTTGATTGAGTCAACCCAATTCTGATTTGAGGTGGCTAATGATTCGAGCTAACCCATGTCACTAGGTTAGTCATAAATGTTATGACTAGTTGAGTCTAAGAGATCAAATCAAATCTTCCTAAAAAAATATTAAGTCTTAGGTCTTCCACTATTGTAGATATGCGGGCCCTTCCTAGGGTTGATTGTTCTCGATTGGATACATTGGTTCAATTATATCAAAAAGATGCAACCATGTCTATTAGGCATTGGATGCTATGGGTTGGAGGATGGGTTGAGCTCAATATTCTAGATACGTTGAGGGATCCAATTAGAAATCCAAATTATGTAAATGGTGGGTTTGACTTAACTAAGGAGTGGAGCAATATTTCGAGCATGGTGAGCTTTATGAATTAGAAACCAAATTTGGATGCACCATGTTTAGAGAAATATTGGACAAAAGTTATCCACTCATCGGTTAACCCATCACCAATAACTGTTAGGTGAGGTGGTGAGCCAGTCGATGGGACCGCATCATCCACTAGAAATCAATGATCGTGAAGATTTTTGCATCTCTTCCAAGAGAGTGTATGAATCCAAGAAAATAGTGGAAGCCTAATTTATTTAAAAATGAAGCTCCTAAATAAATTGGTTGAGTCAAATTATAAGTCTAACTAGAAACTTTGACTCTCTATAGAAAAATATCTGCATCAAAACCCCTAGCTCGAATCCTAGATATCCATAAGTTGACCAGACCAATTTACAAGGATTGACTAAAGAACTTCAAAAATATTTTGGATTCAAAAAAGTTGACCTATGTATTGGATCAGGACATCCCCTTTACCAGCCCGTTCGACTACTGATCAGAGAACGTCTCATGAGAAGTGGTCTGATGATCATAATAAAGTAAGGTGCCATATATTGGGCTCAATGTCAGATGAATTGCAGCACCAATATGAAGACATCAGGACTGCTCGCCAAACATTGGCGCATCTGCAAGAGTTATTCGGTGAATAGAGTCGTGCAGTGCATTATCAAGTCTCGAAGAGATTTTTTAAGATGCAAATGCATGATGGACAGTTGGTCCAAGATTATTGCTTGACAACGATCAAGACCGTAAAGAGCTTGAGAAGCTCAGAGTCTTGATGGACAAGAAACTGTAAATTGATGTGATCCTGCAGTCCTTGATTGATTCATATGGACAGTTCATTATGAACTTCCATATGAATAAGCTCTAGTACACCTTGGACGAGTTAATAAATATGCTGGTTACTACTAAGCAAACTTTGAAGGATTCAAAGGGCTCAGTTTTGGCTATAGAGCAGACTTCTTCCAAGAAAAAGTTTTTTGAAAAGAAGAAGTCTATGAAGAAGCAAAAAATAGAAGGGAAAAAGAAGGGTGAGCCAAAGAAGAAGACCACGGAGAAGAAAAAGTGTTTCCACTATAACTCTGATGGCCATTGAAAGTGGAACTACCCTTCATACCTGGCCAGCCTGAAGAACATGTAGGAAGAAGGACCTTCTAAAGGAATGTCATCATTGAGTCTGTCGAGCAAAACGTGAATGTCATAGGATCAAAATGATCTAAAGATAGTGTTAATGAAAGATACTTGTGGCACCTTAGGCTAGGTCATATAGCTGAAGACAAGATTAACAAATTAGAGAAATCCAAACTAATGGATTCGTTGACTTTCAAGTCATATCCGATTTATGAATCATGCCTTCAAGGCAAAATGACCAAGCTTTCTTTTATGGGACATGGAAAAGGACCACAGACCTACTTGCTCTGGTACATATAGATATGTGTGGCCCATTTGGTGTGCCGACCAAAGATAATTATGTCTACTTTGTTATCTATATCGATAATCTATCTTGGTACGAGTATGTGTACTTGATACAACACAAGTCTAAAGCAATTGAAAAGTTTAAGAAATTCAGACATGAAGTAGAAAAGCAAATCGAAAAGCTCATTAAGGTTCTTCAAACAGATCAAGGAGGTGAATATCTTAGTTGAAAATTTTTGGACTATCTTAAGGACAATGGTATAGTCTCATAATGGACTTTGCTTGGAATACCTCAACTTAACGGAGTTTCAGAATGGAGAAAATGGATCCTATTAGATATAGCCTATCCATGATGAGCTTCATGGATCTTCCTGAGTTTCTTTAGGGATATAGTTTAATAGAATTCTATCTAAAACTGTTCCTACCATACCATATAAGATATGGCATGGTAAGAAGCCAAGTTTGAGTCATCTCAGAATTAGGATTGTCCGACGGCAGACAAGTTAGAGTCTAGGTCCCTTAGAGTTCAGTTTATTGGATATCCTAAAGATTTATTAGGTATTACTTCTATCTTCCTTAAAACCATAATGTGATTGTGGATTGGCGCACCATTTTTTTTGAAAAAATAGTTTTGTTCAAGATGGTGGCATCGGAAGATAGATTAGGTTCAAGAAGAAAGTCTCCAAAGAGCAATGAGCCAAGAAACCTCAGGAACCAGTTAGTCTGAGTCGGTCCATAATTTACTATCTCCTCCACCTCATAGTTCAAATAGGATTTTTCATCCTTCCAAAGATACTTAGGTACTATTTTAGAGGATGTAGAGAAAATATTTCTCTTAAGAAATGGATTCATAGTGATGATCCCAGAATCTATAATGAGACGATATCATATATCGACCCTGAGAATTGATAAGAGACAATGAAGTCAAAGATTGACTTGATGCACTTGAACTAAATCTAGATCTTGGTAAATCCATCTAAAGGTATAGTACCTATTAGGTATAAATGGATCTTCAAGAGAAAGATATGTGTAGATAGAAATGTAGAGACATTCAGGGCTAGGCTAGTGGCAAAAGGATATCAGGTTATCTTCTCGTCAGTGGCCACCATCCGCACATTGCTTGCCATTGCAGTATATTTCAATTACAAAATATGGCAGATGGATGTGATAATGAAGTTCATAATTGGATATCTTTAGGAAGATATTTATGGATTAGCCATTTGTTTTCACATTCAGTGATGGTGATCACAACGGTCTGCAAACTGCAAAGATCCATCTATGGACTCAAGCAAGCATCTTAGAGTTGAAATGCTTGATGTAATCAAATCATTTGATTTCATTAAGAATGAGAAGAAATCAAGTATGTTTAAGAAGGTTAGTGGGAGCATTGTTGTCTTCCTCGTATTGTACATGGATAACATCCTCCTGATTGAAAATGATATTTTTATGCTGACATAGGTCAAAGTATGGTTATCTAAGAAATTTTCTCTAAAAGACCTAGGTAAGGCATCCTTCATTTTAGGTCTATAGAGATAGACTGAAGAGGATGCTGGATCTTTCACATAGAGGATGTGCTAAAGAGGTTCAGCATGATAAACTCTAGGTCCAGGGGTATGCAGACTCAGACTTTATATCTGATAAAGATGTTCGAAAGTCGACGTCTAAAAGTTTATTCCTGTGCAATGGTGGTACTGTAAGTTGGAAGAGTTTCAAGAAGATGGTTCCACCTAATCTGTAATTACCTCAAGAAGGATACATCGAGGTCAAGAGAGTCAATCCTGAGGTGCATTTGTAGTTCACCTTGAGGGTGTTATAGTTTGACTACATCATAACTTGATCTCCTAGCCATTCAAAATTCTGAGGTGTATGTTGGCTATAGCATGTTCATTGTAGGAATTGGATCACACCAAGATGGGATTTATCAACCTTGATAGAGGAGGAGTGGTCCTATGATGATCATGAGATCGAGTCCTAAAACCCATGGCCATGGTAGTGTGAAATAATAGAAAGGAGTTTCTATTAGGATTTGACATCAGACTCGAATCGAATGATTCATTCATATGATGGGTGTTGGGTTTGACGAGTTCATCTTAACCCTAATCTCATTGGAGCTCATGATAGAAGAACCCAATCACATAGGTAGTTGCACCAAGAGGTTCACTATTCAATTCTGATGGGTTACCACCATATACTGCTAGGTGTCACTGGTGGATTTTGGGATCAATTAGAATTGTCTTGATGATCGACGATTCTAATTGAATGAATTGAAAGAGTTCTAGTCTATTGAAAGATGTTTTGATGATGTCGATGATGGAGATCATGACATGTCCCATTATCATACAAAATTGAACCTAACTAGATCACACAAACAAGGATTTGGATTTGGATGTTATCAATTAAACTAACCCAATTCGATTGATTTGGATTAGATCTAATCTGGTTCAAGAAAATTATGCTAACACACGATTGAGCCTAACATTCTCCTTTTGTAATCTTTCTGGATCATCTTAACTAAGCCAAATTGGATTTGGCTCATCCAGGAGCCTTTTACGGGTTTATCCTAGTCTGACTAGAACTTATTTAGATCAAAATAATCTTATCCTAACCTTATCTAGTCTTGTCCTAATCCATCGGATGGAAATAGGACAAGACCTGCTAATTTGTGGAACTATTTGGATAAGGCTTATCCAAAAACTCTATAAGAATTTATCTTGATCTGACTGGACCTTGTCCTGGCTTAGTTAAGACTTGTCCTAAATCCCATAAGATGGAAACAAGATAGGGATTGTCTTTGCCAGATTAGAGCTTGTCCTAAAATCATGAGATAAAATTTAGACAAGCCTCTCCCAAAAATTGTAGATGGATTTTTCTTGATCTGACTGGACCGAATGCTGGTCTGATCAAGGCTCGTTCTAACTTGATTAGGACTTGACATAAATCCATTGGATGGAACTTGAAAAGATTTTGTCTTAATCCCATAAGATGGAAACAGGACAAGGGTCAAATGTTGACCTAGTATGCAAGAAAGAAGAGATATGGAGTGCGCCTCTTAGAATTTATCTGTGGGTGCACATCCATATGGTGTTTACATGAGGAATAAGGGATGTAGTCCCCCTTTGAACATGCACCCTATATGGATAGGGTGGAGGCGTCCCATTCAAATCAAGTTTGAATGGGTCAAAAGTTTGAATAGTTCAAACTCTTGGGAGATAAGAGTTGTGCACCAACTTCATCTTATTCCAAATTGTTCCACACCATTTCCTCTTATTTTTGTGCGACAAAAATCTGAAAAAAGGGGGTGTGGGGCATGGATATCATAGAAGAGTCATTCTGCATGTTAAACTTTGACCAGTTCAATGTTATATGCGAAGGGACTCTTGACTAGGTCTATAAATAGGGCCCTACGCAAGCTATTATGCATCATGATTTCTCTACAGTGAAGTCCTATCAAAATCTCCATCTCCATGCCTTCCTCATCTGATCCTCTTCCTCTTTTCTATGTCTAAGAGTTGGGCAAAACCTACGAGCAAAGATTAAGTTCCATTGATGCGAAGATCAGCAAGAGATGATCGTGTTCGTGAGACGAACATGCAACCTTCGAAGTTCTTTTGAAGGCTCTAAGGGAAGACATCAGATCTAATATTTGAAGATCAGATCTAGAAGGAGGAGACTTTCAGATCTAACTCGAGTGGATACTGGTAGAGGTCGGATGCGTGTGTGGCTCAATCAGAATCTTGGATCAGTCATCAGATCATCATAATGGATAAACGATTTATCCGATCAGGTGATAACTATTATCACTATTTTTATTTTACTTCTAATTTTAGATCAATCTAATCATATTTGAGAACTCTCAGATCTAATCAGATCATAGAAATTTTTTTAAAAATTATTCTGCTATAAATCTGATCCGATCATATGCATCCTACGATAGAAAAATTCGATTTTTTCCTTCACCAGCATCTACAAAATCTCCAGCATGGCATAAGATCTATGGATGAATACATGAAAGAATTCAACCAATTGATTACGCAGAATAACCTGGCGGAGAGTGAGGAGCAAATGGTCGCAAGGTATCTTGGTGGACTACGACAGCAGATTCAAGATGCTTTAAGGTTTCTTTCCCTATGGATGGTCAAAGAAGCTTATCATCATGCTGTAGTTACTGAGGAGCAGTTGCGACAAAGGCCTATGCCTAAGCCTAATCCTTCCTTACAGAGTAGCCATGTATTGGAGAACCAGGGGAATATGTGATGTAATGCAACATCCACCCCTCTTGTTTGTAGCCTTGTTTATATGAGGCCTCCGAAACCAACTACGACTAGAACTTCTACCTTATGGTGTTACAACTACGGCAAGATAGGGCACATGCAGATCAAGTGCAAGAAACCTACAGGATGACTCAAGAAGCAGTTGCTGATCAAGAAAGAAAAGCCTTCCGACAAGGATCAAGGGCCTACCTATGATGAAAAAGGCATAGAAGAGGATAATTCCATACTATTTTGGGATGAAGGAGAAGCTCTAGTTATTTGAAGGAGACTACTCGTGCCAAAGAAAGTGGAGGAAAAAGAAGATTGGAAGCAAACTAACATCTTCCATACCTACTATACTATTAATGATAAGGTCTGCAAAGTCATCATTAGTAGAAGTAGCTGTAAAAATATCATCTCCCACTAGACTATGATGAAGCTAAAATTGAAAACCAAAAAACATTCTCAATTGTACAAGCTTTCATAGTTTCAAAAAGGAAGCACGGTAGTTGTTGATCATCACTGCTTTATTTTATTTTCAATTGGTCAGAAGTATTTGGATAAAGTTTGGTGCGATGTCTCCATTTACTTTTATGGAGGCCATGGTAGTATGTTTACAACATCACCTATGATGGTCGTCTGCACACTTACACATTTTGGATCGATTGAAGATTATTCCAGTGCCAATGAAGAAGAGAGATTTACATCAACCAAAGTTAGAGGTCGGCATCAATTTTCTGATGAATTTTTTTTTTACTTGCAAGAAATTATGGAGATTTCGTGCTAGGGATGAGTTCTTTCTAGCTTGGAAAGTATAATGTAGGCATCTTAGCATGAAGATATCTTGATTTGAAATATCAAACTTGAAAGTTCAAGAAACTGGGATGACTACATCAGATTCATAGGATTCTGCCACTACCAAGCTAGAACAGCCATAACTTCCTCATTTGATATCAGAATTCTTATTATGACCCCAATTCAAAAAGATATTTTTGATTCCTATAGGTTTAATGACTTTGCCACCACTCATTTTGGAGCCTAATTCAATTGCCTGATAGATCAACAAGCATGCACAAAATCCTAGATAAGTTGAGACTTTTAATTTTTTTCATTATGATTAGGATTAGTGTTTGGAGTCCTTGTTTAATTCTATTAATATTTTTTTTTATAAATAAGGCCCTTTGAGTTTTGAGTTATTGATTTATATTTTTAGAAAAGAGTTCTCTTCATTGCTTTTGTTGTTCTATCCTAATTTTGTGCATCTTCTTCTCTCTTCCCAACAAAATATTGTGCTATAGGTTATATCAGATAGTATCAAAGTTTTATAATTCCTTAATGGATGATTCTTTCTTACAGTCCAGATAGTGGGTGGTGGTTGCAAGAAGAACTAAACTACGAATCAGATGGTGGTAGCCTATGATGAAATCACACAATGGGAACGAGATCTAATGTTGGAGTGTAAAGATTTGAGAAGACAGGTGATAGATTTGACTGCGCATCTTGCATAGTTGAAAAATTGGGATGTGAGATCCAAGGCAGAACTAGAAGATTATAGATCTAAGGGAGATGCTTTGGATTTTGAGGACCTCTTTTACTGGGGTATTTCTATCCATTGGCGTGAATGTCGTGATGATTTGTTCAAGCGATCAACCCGCTAGTTTGATTCCATTAGAATAGACTTGTTTGAATATTTGGATAGTCTATAAATGAAAGTATTTCTTGATTGGTTGGACTAGATTGAGTGTATATTCGAATAAAAGGAGGTACCACATGATAAAAAGGTAAAGCTTGTCATCTTAAAATTAATGGGACATGCTTCTGCTTGGTGGCAGCAATTGAAGAAAACTCGAGAGTGCAAAGGCAAGCCCAAAATCTAGGACCAGAAGAAAATGAAGAAGGCATTGAGGGAGTAATTTTTGCCTTTCAACTATATGTAAACATTGTAACAGCACTAGCAAAATCTCCACCAAGGCCTAAGATCCATGGATGAATATATGAAAAAATTCTATCAGCTGATTGCACGGAACGACCTGGCAGAGAGCGAGGAGCAAATGGTCACGAGGTATCTTGGTGGACTACGATAGTAGATTCAAGATGCTTTAAGACTTCTTTTCCTATTGATGGTCAAAAAAGCCTACCACGATATTGTAGTTGCTGAGAAGAAGTTGCAATGAAGGCCTATGTCTAGACTTGATCCTTCACTGTAGAGCATCCATGTGTGGGAGAACCAAGGGAACATGTGAGGTTATGCAACTTCCACCACTCTTGTCATAGCCCTATTGATACGAGACTCCAAAAACCAATCCCGACTAGAACTTCTACCTTACGGTGTTACAGCTTTGGTGAGATTAGGCACACACATAACAAGTTCAAGATACCTGTAGGATGATCCGGGAAGCAGCTGTTGATCAAAAAAAAAAAGCCTTCCAACAAGGATCAAGAGCCTACCTATGATAAAGGAGATGAAGAAGAGGATGATTTCCTATTATTTGGGGATGAAGGAGAGGCTCTAGTTGTTTGAAAGAGCCTACTCACACCTAAGAAAGTGGAGGAAAGAAAAGGACTGGAGGCAAACCAACATCTTCTATAGTTGTTGTACTATTATCAATAAGGTCTGCAAAGTCATCATCGATGGAGGTAGCTGCAAAAACATCATCTCTTAGGAGACCGTAATGAAGCTGAACTTGACTACTAAAAAGGATCCTCAATTGTACAAGCTTTTATGATTCCAAAAAGGGAGCGAGGTGATTGTTGATCATCACTATCTTATTTCATTTTCAATCAGTCAGAAGTATTTCGATAAGGTTTGATGTGATGTCATCATTTACTTTTAGGAAGGCTGTGGCAGTATGATCGCAACGTCACCTATGATGGTCATCGGCATACTTACACATTCTAGAAGGATTGACTGAAGATTACTCTGGTGCCAATGAAGAAGGAAGATCTACATCAACAAAAGTTAGAGTCTGGCATCAATCTTTTAATGAATTTTTCTTACTCATAGGAAATTATGGAGATTTCGAACTCAGGGATGAGTTCTTTCCAATCTGGGGAGTATGACACAAGCGTCTTAGCATGAAAATACCTTGATTTGAAGAATCAGATCTAAAAGGTCAAGAAATCAGGCTGACTGTATGGGGTTTTGATATTATTGAGCTAAAATGGCCATAATTTTCTCATCCGATGTTAGAATTCTTATTATTACCCTAGTTCGAAAAGCTCTTTTCAAGCCCTACAAGCTTGGTGGCTTAGCCACCATGACTTATTTTGGTGCTTAATTCAATCATCTGATAGGTCAATGGGCAAGCGCAAGATCTTAGACGAGTTGAGACTTTTAGTTTTTTTTTTATTTTGATTAGGATTAGTGTTTTGACTCCTTGTTTAAGTCTATTAGTATTTTTTTCCTATAAATAAGATCCTTTAGGCTAAATTTGTAATCAAAATTTTGAATTATTGAGTTATAATTTTTAGAAGAGAGTTCTCTTCATTGCTTTTGCCATTTTATCCTAGTTTGGTGCATCTTCTTCTCTCTTCCCAATGAAATGTCATGCTATAGACTACGTCAAGATTCAAGACAAAACTAAACAACAATATTTAGATGAAAATAGAATATGATTATCCAGAAAATATTTCAACATACAATGAGTACATCTTTTAAAATATGGGAAACTAGAAGACTAGCCTAACATTCTCGCTTCCATGTTCTCTTGATCCCTCCAAGCAATAGAGTGCCACCAACAATAATGGATATCCAAGATTCAATCAATGCATACTTATAGATCTTCTCCCTTCCCAAAGCTATTGCTTCTCTTTCAAGTTATTCCTTCTCTTTCGCAGTATCTGCCACTTGCTGAAGTCTTTGGAATTTGTCCAAAATCTTGGAAATAAATTTAGTCTCATGTCTGCATGTTGGAGGTTCAACCCACTCAAAGTAGCGACAATGGTCATCAATCTACCAAAAAATTAATCGAAAGAGCATCTTCCGAAATTGAGGAACTTACACAGTATGGAAATCAACAAAAAAATTGAGAAACTTATACCATATTTAGAGCAACCATGAAAGCTTCTTTTGAAACTTTCCACCATCCATGATGTTCTAACCTTGGATTGTTCTCCATAATAACTACAAATCTATCCAACACCGCTGTTACTTGAGGAAGATAATGATGACATGGAGGCTTCAATTTGGTGGAATCAGGCTCGATTTGGAGAAATAGGCAACGGATTAAGGGCTTTAGGGAAGAACAAAGTATTCAAATGCAATGAAAATAAATCCTTTCTTATCATTTTAATATGCAAGTGGATAACGGAGCAAGACTATATCTAATGGATCTGACCGTAGTTAGGTTAACTGCTAATTTTTAAACCATAGGGGGCTTAGGGAAATTGGGCCTAACCTCATGTAGGGAAAATGTAATTATCCCATAACTTAATTATCATCCAAGTCATCATCATCAATGGGATCTATGTCATCATCGATAGAAACAATCTCCTCATCGTCAAGGTCTCCATCATCTCTACCATTGACATACCTTGCTTAATGGGAGTTGCCTTGATACTGCTGCTTGTTAACTCAGGTCTATTCAAAGATAGCACACATCATTGTCATCCTTTATATTGGTGATAAAGGAACTACATGACCAATGACCTCATTTTCTTTGCATGGCTTATCTTAAGCTTCATCTGGAGGCATGTCATACAAGTCATGAGGCTTTGCCTTCACTACAACAAGACAATTAGAGTCTTTAGTATCTTTTACATAATACACTTGTTAGCTTGACTTGTTAACACATAAAGGCTCATCTGTATCCAATTTGCATGTAACATTCACCATAGTAAATCCATATTTATCTTCCATGATCCCTCTAACCTTATGATACACATTGAACCAATCACATTTAAGTAAGACAACACTAGTTCCCCCAAAATAGTCTAGCTCAATGATGTCTATTAATACACCGAAATTGTCTATAAAATCTATGCTTTCATCTCTTTTTACCAACACACTAGAATTTTGTGCTTTCATCTGCATATCATGTTCCTTTGTATTAAACCTCTGACCATTGATTAGATAAGTGGTATAGTAAGAAACTCATCTATCAGGACCATAAGCTAGATGTAGCAAGTATTCATGACTAGAAAGATCATTTCTTGATTAGTTTAATTGAGTAACCTACAAAGTAATGATAAAAGAATCAGCATATGTATATATGGATAAGCTAATATAATAAACTAACATATATTATTTTACTTACATTTCTTCTAAACTATTGGGAAAATTGTTCCTCATGCCTCTTTTCTACATTATGAGAACTGTCTTATGATTTCTTCCTTATGTATGCTATATATTAGCACAATAAAATAATACAAAAGAATAAATATGACTTGTAAAATTTGAAAAGAATCATAGAAGTGAACTAGTTAAAGTTTGTAGATAGCCTTACTTAATAAACTTCAAACTTTTTCCAAAATTTTTTAACACATAACTCGTAGCTTGTGTCCATTCCATCAAAGTTAACTCCTTATACCATCTTGTTTGATGTGTGCCCTAGAAGATTGATACTTGTAATATATTTTAAGGACATAATTATAATTTTAACTTATAATTAATAAAATGAATTATTTCTTCTATCATATTTGTGTATTAAATATTCGTGATACATCCATTGGATTAACAGGTATGATGACACATATTATCAAGAGTTCAGAATTTAAGATGTGTTATCATAATTAACTCATAAACTACTCCTAATCATAGGATCATCACGAGGATGGTGATCGATCTAGAAGATTGGTGTACGATCACTTTTCTAGGATAGATGTATCTTGAGGCTATAGTGTGAAGACACTGAAGTAAAAGTATAGATACTTATTAAGAACAAGGGCACTGAGCATGACCACTTCAAGCAATCATAAGAAAGTCTGCCTTCTCATCGATGATTAGCTCGATGCTGCAGTTGTGTGTCTGATTCTTTGATCTGAGGTGCATCGATAATTCATCTTGAGGGTGTTATAGTTTTACTGCACCATAACTTAGTTTTCTAGCCATTTGGATCCTGAGGTGTATGTTGGCTATAGCATGTTCATTGTAGAAATTGGATCACATCGAGATGGAATCTACCAACCTCAATAGAGGAGGAGTAGTCCTATGGTGATCATGAGATCAAGTCCTAAAGTCTATGGCCATAGTAGTGTGAAATAATAAAAAAAAAATTTATTAGGATTTCACATCATACTCAAATTGAATGATTTAATTATATGACAAAAATTAAGTTTGATGAGTTAACCTTAACCTAATCCTATTAGAACTCATGATAGTAGAACCCAATCACACAGCTGGTTGTACTAAGAGGTTCATTTTCAATTCTGATGGCTTACCACCATATGTTATTAGGTATCACTGATAGATTATGGGATTAATTAAAATTATCTTGATGATTGATGATTCTAATTAGATAAATCAGAAAGAGTTTTGGTCCATCGAAAGATATTTTGATGATGTCAATGATGGAGATCACGACATATTTCATTACCATACAAAATTAAACTTATTGGATCACACAAATAAGGATTTGGATCTGGATGTCATTATTTGATCTCTCATTGTTTGATTGATTTGGATTAGATCCAATTAGATTCAAGAAAATCATGCTAGTATACGATTGGATCTAACTTTCTCCTCCTATGGACCTTCTGATTTATTTAGACTCAGTTAAATTGGATTTTGCTCATCCAAATGCTCTTATAGATTTGTCCTAAATTGACTGGACCTTGTCCAATTAGATCAGACCTTGTCTTGGTTTGATCAGCCCTTGTATTAGTTTTTCCTAAAGAGAATTAGGACAAAGGGGGTGCCAAGGGTTGGCGCCCCACCTTTGACCAAGTCATGTGTAAGAAAGAAGGGATAGGGGAGTGCACCCCGTGGAGTTTCTCTTGGGGCGCATGCCCCCAGATACCCCTTAAAGATAGAGATAAGAGAGAGGAAATTTAAACTCTAATAAAAGTTGTTGGAATTCAAATTAGTTTGAACGGGTCAAAATGAGTTTGAAATAGTTCAAACTCAGGAGAGAGAATCTTAGGCACCAATCCATCTTATCTGATAAGGTGGCACATGCCCTACTCCCATTTTGTGTGATAAATTGGAAGAAAAAAAATCTGATGGGGGTGTGGGGGCTTAAGGAGAGTCCTTCTACTTTAAGCAAATTGACCCGATCAATTGCTTAAAGCCCTAGAACTCTTGGGTCTCCTGTTTACTCTATAAATAGGGACCTAGGCCAAAGTGTTTGGCCATCACATTAGCCCACTGTGAAGTCCTGTCCCTCCATTTCCATGCCTCCTCTCCCTCTTCTCCTCCCCCTTCCCCATACCTAAGAGTTGGGCCAATCTGTTCTCGAGTGTCGAGGAGCTATCTACGCAAACCTAAGTTGAAGGAGACTTTGATAGTGTGTCAATCGGACTGCTGCCAAAGATCAGATCGAAGGCATATTCTGGAGTTATTTATTTTTAGATATCAGATCCAGAAGGAGAAGACCTCCAGATCTGATTTGATTGGATGCTAGTAGAGGTCGGGCACGGGCTCAAGTCGGATCTCGAGGCAATATTTTGATCATTACAGCAAGTGAATAGTTCACTTGCAAATAGGTGGTATTTTGATATCCAAAGTTTATTTTTAGTTTTAGATCTATATAGTCAGATTTGAGAACTCTCAGATCTGATCAGATCAGTAATTTTTTTCAAAAAAATCTGCTGCACAAATCTGATTCGATCAGATCGATCCTGTAGTTTTTTCAACTGGTATTAGAGCTACATTTCTAGTTCTAGATCTAGATTACGTTAAGATTTGAAATTATTTTTGATGTGATCAAAGTGTTTTCTGATTTTACATGAGATGTAATTTAAAATTGATGCATGAGATGTATGCAAAGCATGTGTAGAATAGATCCAGTTTCATATATGAGATATATGTTGTAGATCTAATTCTAGTTGTAGTAGAAATTTTTTCTTATTGGGGCATTTCTCTTGGCCGTCCGATCATAAGAGTAAGAAGAGTTTAAAAGCCTTCACTTTTTATTCAATAGGGTACTCTTATAGTGTGTAGGGGTGCTGCATGTTTGTTCTCAATCAAAAAATCAAACCTTACTTTCTGTTAAATCCTAGATCCAAAAATCCTAAGATCTTTGTTCATGCTTTGTTATTTTTGAACCTTTGGTACACTTAATTAAGAATTAAGTTATGAAACCTATTAGGTCTAAAAATTGAGAATTAAAGATTTAAGATACCTTCATAAAACATGGGTTCAGGGTGTGGACAGCTTGATTAGGTCTAGCTTGAGTGGTTGATCAAACTGAATTAAAGAGTTGGTTAGGTGGGATCAAGAGTGCTTAATTGACCAGCCCAATAGTTATAAGTTTGGTCAAGATTGATTTATAGCTACATATGATCGATCACTTCAAGACCTAATCTGATTCCACTGTTCGTGTCTGGATTGTAGGCTAATCCGATCAATTTTGATTCGATAAATTGGTGCTTAAGATAAGACCGATAGATATGACCGGTGGTCATTAATTGAGAGCTACTCAACCTAGATACATCAATAGCAAGTTAATGGCATATTTCTTCCACCGATCTCACTTACCTGGTCAATTGGATCGATCCAGTTCTATACTGAGATTGCTAATGATTCAAGCTAACTCATGCCACTAGATTAGTCATAACTGTTATGACTAATTTAGGATTAAAGAGATCTAAATTAAAATTTTTCTAAGAAAATATTAAGTCAAATGGTCTTCCATCGTTATAGTTATGCGGGCTCTTTCTGGGATTGATTGTTCTCAGTTGAATACAGTGATTCAGTTGCACCGAAAAGATGTAATCATGACTATTAGGCATGGGATGCTATGGATTGGAGGATGAGTTGGGCTCAATATTTTGAATATGGTAAGGGTCCCAATCATGAATCTATTTCGTACAAATGGTGGGTTTGACTTAACTAAGGAGTGGAGCAATATTTCAGGCATAATGAGCTTCATGAATTAGATACTAGAGTTGGGAGCAACATATTTAGAAAAATATTGGATAAAGGTTGTCCACTCATCGGCTGACTCACCAATAATTATTAGGTGAGGTGGTGTGAGGATTGGTAGTGCTCCCAAGCCTTGGAAGGCCACGAGAAGGAATTAGGGTGTTGACTCTGAAAAGACTAGGACAGCTATGGTCCTAGGGCTAAGACAAGAGTTGTCCTAGGATGGAGGTAGTGTATAGTCCTTCACGGGCTTGAGGTTCAAGTGTTAAGAATCTTGAGGGGCTTGGTTGGTGCTTCAGAGACCTAGGATACAAGGTGGATCAAGAAACCAAAGCCAAAGGATGAAGACTATAGAAAATGATCATTTCTATAGGTTAGCCGACTCAGCTAGAAACTGGATCGGCTATGTCTCAAAGGTCAAGCCAAACAAAAAGATGTATGTTCAGAATGCTGGCATGAGATGCAACTAGATAAGCTCAGTCTAAAACTAAGTCGACCCAGTCTCAGGTTAGCTGACTCAATGTTGAGACTAAGTTGGCTCAGTGGTCGGGCAGAGATACGTGAAAGGTCTGTTTGGGGCTAGGCTCTGGATTGATCCTAGGGATCTTAAGATTTGATTTGAGAGGTCTTAAGGGGGCTAACTCATGTATGAGTCAGATTTAGATTCAGTGGATAAGAGCATGAGAGATATGGGTGTACATGGGCTCGATAAATGCTTTCATGTATTGGGTTAGTCAGAAAAATTTTTGGTTGGGCCTAATAGCTATGTATAAATACATAGGTTGTATTAGAATTTCATAGATACAGTGGAATATAGATCTTTTCTCTCTTAATCTCTCTTCTCTTTCCTCTCTAGTGTTGCCGCCCGAGGTCCTGAAGAAGCCCTAGAGAGGAGAGATGCCTCCCTCAAGCCCTAGAGAAGAGGGTGCCCCATCATAGATCCAAGTGGTGGATCGATGGTATGCTGTCTATAGAGAATGTCAAAGATCTCTCCAGGTCCACGCTAAAGATCAAGAGTTTCCGCAATAATTGGCATTAGAGCTAGGTGATGCAAGGGTGTTGCTACAACATAACTAAGGTTACAGTTGAAGTGATCTACTACTATTGCTACTCCAAAAGGCAAAATAGAGTCCTATTGATAAACTATGCACAAGATAAGGTAATGGTGAAGCAAAGATAAGTAAAGATAAACTAGATTCATTGATATATCAAAAGATTCTTTTTAGAGTATAATTTACTTATTTATGTTAAAAGACAATCCTCATGTAATTACCCACTCTCAATAATAGTCCACATCTATCTTCCACTTCAGGTAGTTTATGAGTATCTAACACAAGTCTTCCCATTTTTACATTTATCAAAATAGCCAGACATTATACCACCTGTTAGATTGATAATCATGGGCGATTGGCCTCAACTTGTTATGAGCCTTCATTCAGCCTGTCTCATAATAGTTTGGTTTGGCCATTTCCATTTATTTAGCCTCTAGCACAATGCCCTATTGGTGATTCAGTCATCTTCTCTACCACATTTGTTAACTTTAGCTGCTTAAGAATCGGTCCTTTAGGTGCCTGTGAAAGCTTTATGCCTTAGCTCAAAATTTGGAATCCCTTTTTGGACTTTATGTTAAAAACGCCACATGTATAGTAATCCCCAAGATATGGTGTAAACATCTATATTTGCCCCCAATTCAAGCATATGGATTTCAGACTCATGATAGCTAGAAAAACCTTGCAGCATCTATCGATAAGGTTGCCACCCAGCCCTCATAATATATAAAAGTGGATAGTACCATATGATAGTAATTTTGCCCCTCATCTTTTATCAAAGGATGATTGACTTTGCCAACAAAGGCTTATGTCGGCATGTTCTCACAGACCTCAATGACAACTACTTGTAAGTCAAGTTGGTTGAAGACTCCAGGTTCTTTGTTTAGTTTAATATGACCCTGCATTTTGTAGAATCCCCTCCTTACCTTGGTCTACGGATCCTAAGAACTCTGTAAGTTAGTTTTCGGCCTTGTCTTTTTGATAGGCCAACATCTGAAAGTCAAGTTTCTTGAAGGCCCTAACATTTCCTTACGAAGCTTGGTATGACGATTCTCTCTCCAAGTGCATGATCCGTCAAGTCCACCACAATATTCATTAAAGGATGCTATAGCATATTTTACCAAAAAAAAAAAAGGATGCTATAGCATATAACTTTGGCCCTTGACAATAAAATCAAGCCTCAACTTTCCTATCATTAGATCTAAAGCCATCTAATGTCAGTCTAAAGTAGCTTTAGCATGGTAGCCACTTGATATATAAGTGCTTCCAATAGGCTACATTGGATCTCCTCCATGTAGGACTTGAGCAATGTTGTGACATAATGTTGAAGCCCAGCTAGTAAATGAGTCATTGCTACTTCATATTTCTTGGTATCATAAGGATAACTATGCAATGATATCCCATTGGATATGCTGAAAGACTTATTCGCACCTTCTAGATCCCTCCTCGTAGTGGTTGTGAGAGGGATGACAAGTCTTGCAACTAGATCTAGTGATCATGTCGGCATGCCATCAGCATTGGACAATAGGAAAGGAGATAAAAAAAAGGGGGACGGTGATAGTAGCATGGGTCCAAATACATTGACTTTCAAGGATTTTCACTACATAACACCGCTTGCTTGAAAGATAAGAATATACAGTGTAGTACGGGCTATGGGTGTACTTTACTACTAGGGTAAACTAAAGTTCTATTAGGAAACTAAAGCATGCAACGAGGGACTAAAATATAGAATTAAAGAGTAAATGCAATAATAATTAAAGATAAAAATAAAGATAAAATATGGTTGTTTGATTGGCTTAAGATTTTTTTTTTTATGGTTAGAATCTGATATTTATAAATGGCTCTATTTATCTAGTAAGATGGATACCACTACTTATTTTAGATACTTATCCATGTTATTATATGTCATATGGCCAACCATATATTACCATGCATGATAGATAGCGGACCCCCTCCACTCATGTTATAGGTACTGAAAAGATGGACATGGCCTCTACTTACTTTGGACTGTTATTCTTGCAATCATGTCTTATATAAGCCACTATTTCTATATATCATAGGTAGTTTGATTACTCCTCCCACATATGGACAGTGGTAACCAACCACCATCCTTAGACTGCACTCCACTAAGACTCATTATAGACCGATAATTCTCTCTCCTTTGGATCTATACTACAGTTATTCAATCTGCACCTTTGATGTACTGATTGCTCCCTAAGTATTTTGGCCCACATCTTCCTTAGCTTATCAACCTTTAGATCATAGTCATTTGTCTAGATGTCATGTAAACAACTTCATTATAATTTATTTTTAAAATGGAACCTTTTATATCATTACTCAATGTTTTGCTTTTTATTTTTTTATTTTCTCATGTACTTGTTCCTAGTTATAAAGCATTTTCTTTAATCCGTCAAAATCTTTTTGTGCATCTCATTGGTATATTACTTTTAAGGTATCTATCGGTAGATAGATTATATTCCTTTTTCTAATATAAAGATCCATAAGCAATGGACAACATAATATGGAGTCTCCTCCTAACTTCCCAAACCCTTGTGAAAGGGTAAAAAATCTTGGGTTATTTGATCCCACCATTAAAAATTTACCTACTTGACAAGGTAACACATTCAATGAATTGCATTTCTTTAATTAACAACAAATGAGATTGGGCATGGAATGATCGATGATAACACTCTATAGGTAGGTTAAACTATCAATCGAAATAAACTTGCATAACCTATTCTATGATTAAGTTTAACAAAACATGAAGTAAAATAAGGAACAACATCATCGAATCTAACAACCAAAATCATTTAAGATTCCATCATTTATAGTTTTCATTTATGGTAATTAAAGGTAATTGAGACTACGAGAGACTAGACTATAGACAGTAAACCAACTTAATACCAATCCTCCACCTCTAGTTAATAAGTATATTGGGTTCGGATTAGGTCACGTCAGAACTTAGTAAACCTAGACCGACTTGAAACATGGAATGGGTCCAAATTTGGACCCGATATGGCCCCATGGGTCTATAAATTGGATTTGTTGGGTTGGGTTGACTTGTAATCGATCGAGTCCAAATTTGGAACCTGACATGGCCCCTTGTTGGATTCACCGACCTCCTCAATGACAAATTCGTGCTATGGAACCTCCCAAGAGTGTACGAAAGTTCGACGATACAATCTTGAGCGGTGAAGGAGCATTACTGTTGTTTTGGCCTTATCCTCTATCTAAAAGTGAATAATAGGATTGGGGTCCAGCCGCACTCCTTTCGGATGAGCTTTCTATTAGATGTATACCCTAAAAGCCAGATTGACTGATACTTGTAATACACTTCTAAGGATAATTTTATAATTTTAACTATAAATTAATAAAAAAATTATTTTTGATCATAGTATGTATTTAAAGTATCTGTGATATATCCTTTGAGTTAATGATAATGACAATTCATATTTTCAATAGTTAAAAATTTAAGACATAAATTTTTATAATTAACTCATAAACTGCTTTCGATAGTAGGATTATCACGAGAATGATGATCGATCTGGAAGGTTGGTGTACAATTGCTTTCTTAGGATAGATGTATCATGAGTCTATGGTGTGGAGACATCAAAGAGAGAGTATAGGTACTCATTAGAGGATGAGGATACTGAGCATGATCACCTCGAACAGTCATAAGAAAGTCTACCTTCTCGTCGATGATTGGCTTGATGCTGCAGTGGTGTATCTGGTTCTTGGATCTGAGGTGCATCGATAGTTCACCTTAAGGGTGTTATAATTTGACTACACCATAACTCAGTCTCCTAGCTATTCGAAATCTCGAGGTGTATGTTGGCTATAGCATGTTCATTGTAGAAATTGGATTGCATTAATAGGGGATCTATCTACCTCGGTAGATGAGGAGTAGCTCTATGATAATCATGAGATTGAGTCCTTAAGCCCATGGCCATGGTAGAGTGAATATGACAGAAAGAGTTTCTATTAGGATTTTATATCGAACACAAATCAAATGATTAATTCATATGATGGATTTTGGGTTTGACAAGTTTACCTTAATCCTAATCCTATTGGGGCTCAAGATAGAAGAACCCAATCACACAGGTAGCTGCACTGAGAGGTTCACTTTCAATTTTGATGGATTACCACTAATACTGCTAGGTATCACTGATGAATTTTAGAAGTAATTAGAATGATTTTGATGATCAATCATTCTAATTGTATGAATCAGAAGAGTTCTGATCTATCGAAAGGTATTTCGATGATGTCAATGATAGAGATCGTAACATATCATATTATCATATGAAATTCAATCTAACTGAATCATACAAATAAGGGTTTGAATTTGGATGTCATCAATTGAGCTAACCCAATTTGATTGATTTGGATTAGATCCAATCAAGTTCAAGATAATTATGCTAGCATACGATTGAGCCTAGCTTTCTCCTTATATAATCTTTCTGATTCATCACAATCGAGTCAAATTTGATTTGACTTATTTTTGTATTTTGAATGGGTTTATTTTTATCTAACTAGAACTAGTCAAGATTAGATTAATTATTGAAATTAAATCCATTCCTAGTGCAATTGGACTAGGATCAAAAGTTGACCGAATTGAGAGAATTGAGGGTCACCTAATCAGATACTTCTAAAAAAATTTTTAGAAATCTTTTTGACCTAATTTTTGGATATGTCATAGAGCTCAAGTCATGCTATGGGTGTGCCAAATTTTATGATTTATGGTAGAGTTTTGACTAGGTTTTGATAGAGTTTGATTTGGATCAAACTCTTTAGGAAAGAGTCCTAGGGATAATGGACTCTTCCTTATCTACTCATGCTGCCACCTTCCTGATTGATTTTTGGCATCAAAACTAGATGAGATCTAGGTTTTCACATGGAGAATAATTCTTAGAGTCCCAATAATCAAATAAGTTGATTATTTGGTCAAAGAGGGACTCTATGTGGTGTTGGGTTTAAGAAACCTTTCTCACGCCATTGTGCCATCGCACAAAAATAATTTCCATGCCCAAGTGCTGTCACCCATACCATATCCCACACCCTCTATATTCTCTCTCTCCCTCTCTTCTACATGCCTAAAAAGGTTAGGCACAAATTTGAGAAGAAGGTCCAAGTTTTTTGGCACAAGATTCAAGATCTATGTGATGGTGTTCGTAAGATGGACAGGCTCCCTTCAGAAATAGTTTTGAAGGATCTACAGATCAGATTTAGATATGATCTTTAGAGGAGAGATTCATGAGGAGAAGACATTCAGATCCTACCCAAGTAAATACTTGTAGAGGCTAAGTGCGTGTGTGGCTCCTTCTAGAACCTCAAGAACCAATAGGATTATCATAGGATAATTAGATTATCCAACAAGGTACTTAAAATTAAATCTAATTTAATTTTATTTTTAATTTTTTAATATCAAATCATCATAATCAGATCTAAGAACTTTTAGATCTGATTAGATTATAAAAATTTTATAAAAAAATCTATCTTAAATCTAATCAGATCTGGACGATCCTGCAATAGAAAATTAGATTTTTCTTCAACTGATATCAGAGCTACGTTAGTAGTTCTTTAAATCTTTTTTAGATCTAATTTAATTTTTATTTATAATTTAATATTAAATAATTTTAAATATTACATTAGATATGATTAGATCTAAAATTAAAAAATTAAAAATTATGTAATTTAGATCTATAATATATGAGATGCATGACTAGACTAGAAATAGAATAGTTCTATATATAGTCTAGTATGATCATGTTGTTAATTTGATTAAATATGATTTTAGATCTATTTTATTTTATTTTTTTGATATTATAATTATTGTAATTAGATCTAAAAAATAAAGTTTTTAATTTTTAATTTATTCATATGAGATATGAAAGATGCATGCTTAGACTAGTTATAGAAAAGTTCTATAAAATATCTAGAATAGTTTTATTTTTGATGTGATGAAATTTAAAATTATATTTTTTAGATTTAATATGTGATATTTCATATCTGAAAGCATGCATGGTTGATTGAGTTATGATACATGAGATGTATGCAAGACATGTATAGGTTAGATCTTTTATATATGTGATATATGATTTAGATCTAACTAGTTTTATTTTAAAAAATATATTTTTGATTAAGGCATTCTCCTTGGTCATCCAGTCATAAGAACAAAGTAGGATTTAAATGCCCTCTCCTTCCATTCGATGGGGTGTTCTTATGATGTGTAGGAGTGCTATGCATTCGTCCTTAATTAAAAATCAGAACTTACTTTTTGTAAAATCTTAGATCCTAAAATCCTAGGATTTTATTATATATTTTATTCATGAATCCAAAACTTAATTAAGAATTAAGATTATAAAATTAATTAGATCTAAAAATTATGAATTTTCAAATCTAAGACATCTTCATAAAATTGGATTCGAGCTTGGGTAGCTCAATTAGGTCTAGCGATTGATCAAATCGAATCAAGAGTTAGTTAGGTGGGATCAAAGAAAGCTTAGAATTGACCAGTCTAATAGAATTGAGTCTAGATCAATATTGAATTATATTAAGATGTGACTTGATCAAGTCAAGACCTAATTTGGCTCTACGGTTCGAGCCTGGATTGTAGGCTAATCCAATTGATTTTGATTCGATAATTTGGTGTCTAAGGTAAGTCTGGCAGATATGATCGACTAATTTTTAATTCAGAGCTACTCGATCTGAATGTATTCTTATTGAGTTAATGGCATATTCCTTCCATCGGTCTTACTTATCTGGCCATTTGTGTCAACCCAGTTCTAATTTGAGATGGCTAATAATTCGAGCCAACCCATGCCACTAGGTTAGTCATAATTATTTTGACTAAGTTAAGTCAAGTTTAAAGAGACTTAAATTAAATCTTTCTAAAAAAATATTAAGTCTAAGATCTTCCATCATTGTAGATGTGCGAGCCCTTTTTGGGGTTGATTGTTCTCGACTGGATACAGTAAGTCAGTTACATCAGAAAGATGTAACCATGTCTATTAAGCATTGGATGCTATGAGTTGGAGGATGGGTTGGGCACAATATTTTAGATATGGTGAGAGATCCAATCAAAAATTTAATTTGTGCAAATGATGGATCTGACTTAACTAAAAAGTGGAGCAATATTTCGGACACGATGAGCTTCATGAATTAGAGATCAGGTTTGGATGCACCATGATTAGAGAATCATTAGATAAGAATTGTCCACTCATCAATTGATCCATCACCATAACAATTAGGTGAGGTGGTTAGCCAGTTGGTGGGACCGCACCATCCATTAGAAATCAATAATCATGAAAATTTTTGCATCTCTGCCAAAAAGATGTAGAAATTTGAGTAAATAGTGGGAGCCTAATTTATTTAAAAATAAAATTTTTAAATAAATTAGTTAAGTCTAATTATAAAATCTAACTAGAATCTTTAACTCTCTATAGAAAAATATTTTCGTTCAATCCACTAGCTCGTATCCTGGACACCCATAGACTAATCATATCCAACTATAAGGATTGGCTCTGAAACTTTAAAATAGTTTTAGATTTTGAGAAGTTGACTCATGTATTGGAACAGGATGCTTTCACTTTACCACCACATCCGTCCACTAATCAGATAGCATCTCTAGAAAAATGGATGGATGAAGATAACAAAGCTAGCTATTTCATGTTGGAATCGATGTTTGATGAGCTACAGCACTAACATGAAGACATTAAGACTAGCCACCAAAAGTTGGCTCACCTACAAGAGTTGTTTGGTGAACAGAATTGTGCAGCCAAATATCAAGTTACTAAAAGATATTTTAAGGTTCAGATGCATGATGGGCAGTCGATCCAAGATCATTATCTAATGATGATCAAGGACTTAGAAGAGCTTGAGAAGCTCGATGTCAAGTTAGATTAGGATCTGTAGATTGATATAATTTTATAGTTCTTGACTGGTATGTATGGGCAGTTTATTATGAACTACCATATGCATAAACTGTGAAATATCTTGGCTGAACTTATGAATATGTTGCTTACTACTAAGCTCTCTATGAAAGGTTCAAAGGACTCAATGCTTGCTATAGAGTGGACTTCTTCCAAGAAAAAGTCTTTTAGAAAGAAGAAAAAGTCTGTGAAGAAGCAGAAGGTGGATGGTGGGAAGAAGAAGAAGGCAGAGTTGAAGAAGAAGACCACTGACAAGAAAAATATTTTCATTACAATACAGACGGTCACTGAAAGCAGAACTGCCCTCTTTACCTGGCCAACTTGAAGAACAAGAAGAAGGCAGATCCTTCTGAGGTATGCTCGTTATAGAATCTAACCTTACAATTTTTTCTGCATCTAGTTGTGTGCCTGACTCTGATTCTAGTGCTCACTTATGCACTTCTATGCAGGGTCTTGAAGATAGCAGGAGGTTGAGGGATAGTGAGATGATCCTACACATCGAAAATGAAGCAAGAGTTGCTGCTATGGTCATGGAAACCTATCCTCTTCGATTACTATCAGGATTAGATCTAATTCTTAGAGATTATTTTTATGTGCCTGCAGTAAGAAGAAATTTGATTTTTGTTTCATGTTTAGCATAAGAAGGCTATGTAATTAGTTTTCTTAAGGACTATTATAATATTCTTTACAAAAAAAATAAAATTGCAAGTAGTTTTCTTATAAATGATCTCTATCAGTTACATATTGATATTTCTCTTTTTAATATCGAGCAAAACATGAATGCCATAGGATCAAAGTGACCTAGGGATAGTTTAAATGATAGGTATCTTTGGCACCTTAGGCTAGGTCATATAGTTGAAGATAGGGTTAACAAATTGGGGAAATCTAGGCTATTGAGTCTGTTGACTTTTGAGTCATATCCAATTTATGAATCATGCCTTCATGACAAAATGACCAAGCTTCCTTTTATAGGACATGGGGAAAGGGCCGCAGATCTACTTATCCTAGTACATACTGATGTATGCGGCCCATTTGATGTAACGACCAGGGGCAATTATGTCTACTTCATCATCTTTATCGATGATCTGTCTCGGTATTGGTATGTGTATTTGATGCGACATAAGTCTGAAGCTTTTAAAAGGTTCAAAAAATTCAAACTTGGAGTAGAAAAATAAATAAAAAAATTTATTAAAATTCTTCGATCAGATTGAGGAGGCAAATATCTTAGTCGAAAATTTCTATACTATCTTAAGGACAATGGCATAGTCTTTCAATGGACTTCATCTGGTACACCTCAACTCAATGAAATTTTAGAATAAAGAAATCAGACTCTATTAGATATGGTCCGATCCATGGTGAGTTTCATGGACCTTCCTAAGATTTTTTGGGGATATAGTCTGATTACCGCTATATATTTACTGAATAGAATTTTCTCTAAAATCATTCCTACCACACCGTATGAGATATGGCATGGTAAGAAATTAAGTCTAAGTCATCTCAAAATTTGGGATTGTCTGGCTCATGTCAAGAGACAATAAGCGGATAAATTAAAGTCTAGATCCTTTAGAGCTCGGTTTATTGGATATCCTAAAGAGTCATTAGGATACTATTTCTATCTTCCGGAAGAACATAATGGGATTGTGAGTTGACATGCCATCTTTCTTAAAAAATAGTTTATTCTAGATGGTGGCATCGGAAGACAGATTGGACTCGAAGAGAAAGTCTCCGATGAGAAATGAGCTAAGGAACCTATGAAATCCAATCAGATTGAGCTAATTCAGACACTATCTCCTCTATCTCGTAGAGCAAGTAGAATTTTTCATCCTCCTGAAAGGTACTTAGATACTATCTCAAAGGATGTAGAGGAAATATTCCTCACAGAAAATGGGGTTCATGGTGATGATCCTAAAATCTTTGATGAGACGATATCAGATATCAACTCCGAGAAATGGTAAGAGACAATAAGGTTGGAAATTGACTCAATGCGTTCAAACTATGTCTAGACCTTGATAGATCCACCTGAAGGTATAGTACCTATTGGGTGTAAATGGATCTTCAAGAGAAAGATAGGTGCTGATGAAAATATAGAGACATTCAAAGCAAGACTCGTAGTGAAAGGATATAGTCAGCGCGAAGGCATTGACTATCATGGTACTTTTTGCTAGTAGCCATGCTTAAATCCATCTGCACATTGTTTGCTGTTGTAGCCTATTTTGATTAAAAAATATGGCAGATGGACGTGAAAATGTTCTTAAATGGATATCTTGAGGAAGATATCTATATGGAACAGTCGCTAGGTTTCACATCCAGTGATGATGATCACAAGATATGCAAGTTGCAAAGGTCCATATATAGACTTAAGCAAGCATCTCGAAGCTAGAATGCTTGTTTCAATGATGTAATCAAATCGTTTGGATTCATCAAGAATGAGGAGGAGCTCTATATTTTCAAAAAGATCAGTGAGAGCGCTATTATCTTCCTCGTACTATACGTGGATGATATTCTCTTAATTAGGAATGATATTCTCATGTTGACTATAGTCAAAATATGGTTGTCTAAGGAGTTCTCTATAAAAGATCTTGGAGAGACATCCTTTATTCTGAAATTATGGTCTATAGGGATAGATCGACTAGGATGCTAGGTCTCTCATAGAAAATATACATAGAGGAGGTGCTAAAAAGGTTCAGCATGAAAAACTCCAAGAGAGGTTTAATACCCTTTAGACATGGCATTCATCTCTCCAAGAAGATGTGCCCTAGCACACCTGAGGAGATTGAACGCATGAGCAAGATGCCTTATGCTTTAGTAATAGGAAGCCTCATGTATGCCATGCTATGTACACGATCTAATATTCCCCATGCTGTGAGTGTCACAAGCAGATATCAGTCGAATCTAGTCAAAGAATACTGGACTTCTATGAAATGTATCCTTAAGTACTTAAGATGGATTAAAGATATGTTTCTAATTTTTGGTAATGGAGAACTCCAGGTCCTTGGGTATATAGACTCGAATTTTATGTTTGACATAGATGATCGAAAGTCGACACTGAAAATTTATTTATTTATAATGGTAGAGCTGAAAGTTGAAAGAGTTTCAAGTAGACGGTGATAGCAGACTCCATCATGGAAGCAGAGTACATCGTTGCATTAGAGGCTACAAAGAAGGCATTCTGGTATAAAAAATTCATCACAGAGCTTGGAGTGATGCCATCAAATATCATCCCTCTATACTGCAACAATAATGGTGCCATAGCCCTTGCTAAGGAGTCGAGGTTTCACCAAAAATCCAAGCACATCGAGTAGTGATACCACCTTATCCGCGATTATCTCAAAAAGAGATACATCGAGGTCAAGAGAGTTGATACTGTAGACAATGCGACTGGCTCACAGATAAAGCTATTAAGCCAGCAGAAGATCGAAGCCCACCTTGAGAAGATGGAACTTAGATTTGTAGCCAATTGATTTTAGGTCAAGTCGGAGTTTGTTAGATGTGTGTCCTAGAAGCTAGATTAGTTAACACTTGTAACACACTTCTAAGTATAATTTTATAATTTTGATTATAAATTAATAAAAAGATTATTTTTTTATCATAGTGTGTATTTAAAGTATCTATAATACATTCTTTGAGTTAATGGTAATGACAATTCATATTTTCAAGAGTTGAAAATTTAAGATATGAATTTTCGTAACTAACTCATAAACTACTCATGATCGTAGGATCATCACGAAGATGGTAATCGATCTAGAACGTTGGTATATGATCACTTTCTTAGGATAGATATGTCTTGAGTCTATGATGTGGAGACACCAGAGCGAGAGTATAGGTACTCGCTAAAGAACAAGGGCACTAAGCATGACCACCTCAAGCAGGCATAAGGAAGTCTACCTTCTCATCGATGATTGGCTTGATGCTGTATTGGTGTATTTGGTTCTTGGATCTGAGGTGCATTGATAGATCATCTTGAGGGTGTTATAGTTTGACTACATCATAACTCAGTCTTCTAGCTATTCAGAATCCTGAGATATATGTTGGCTATAGCATGTTCATTGTAGGAATTGGATTGCACCAATAGGGGATCTATCTACCTCGGTAGATGAGGAGTAGCTCTATAATAATCATGAGATTGAGTCTTTAAGCCCATGACCATGGCAGAGTGAAGATGATAGAAAGAGTTTCTATTAAGATTTCACATCGAACTCAAATCAAATAATTAATTCATATGATGGATTTTAGGTTTGAAGAGTTCACCTTAACCCTAATCCTATCGGAGCTCAAGATAGAAGAACCCAATCACATAAGTAGCTGTACTGAGAGGTTCACTTTCAGTTTTGATAGATTGCCACCATATACTGCTAGGTGTCACTGGTGGATTTTGGAAGCAATTAGAATGATTTTGATGATCAATCATTCTAATTGTATGAATCAAAAGAGTTCTGATCTATTGAAATGTGTTTTGATGATGTCGATGATAGAGATCATGACATATCTTATTATCATATGAAACTGAACCTAACTGGATCATACAGACAAAGGTTTGGGTCTAGATGTCATCAATTGAGCTAATCCAGTTCGATTGATTTGGATTAGATCCAATCAGGTTCAAGATAATCGTGCTAGCATACGATTGAGCCTGACTTTCTCCTTTTGTAATCTTTCTGATTCATTGCAATTGAGTCAAATTTGATTTGACTCATTTCTGTATCTTGAATAGATTTATTTTTATCTGATTGTAACTAGTTTAGGTTAGATTAATTATTGAAATTAAATTCATGCCTAGTGCAATTGGACTAGGGTCAAAAGTTGACCCAATTGAGAGAATTGAGGATCACCTGATCAGATACTTCTAAAAAATTCTTTAGAAATTCTTTTTGATCTAATTTTTGGATATGTGATAGGACTCGAGTCATGCTATGGGTGTGCCAAATTTTATGATTCATGTAGAGTTTTGATTGGGTTTTGATAGAGTTTGATTTGGATCAAACTCTTAAGGAAAGAGTCCTAAGCGCAATGGACTCTTCCTTATCTACTTATGCTGCCACCTTTCAGATTGATTTTTGGCATCAAAACTAGATGAGATCTAGATTTTCATGTGGAGAATAATCCCTGGAGTCCTAATGATCAAATAAGTTGGTTATTTGGTCAAAGAGGGACTATGTGGCATTGGGTTTAAGAAACCTTTCTCATGCCATTATGCCATTGCACAAAAATAATTTCCATGCCTAAGTGCTGTCGCCTATACCATATCCCATGCCTCCTCTATCCTCTCCCTCTCTTCTACACACCTAAAAAGGTTGGGCACAAATCTGAGAAGAAGGTCCAAGTTTTTTGGCACAATATTCAGGATCTATGCGATAGTATTCGTGAGATGGATAGGCTACCTTCAAAAATAGTTTTGAAGGATCTATAGATTAGATTTAGATTTGATCTTTAGAGGAGAGATTCATGAGGATAAGATATTTAGATCCTACCCAAGTGGATATTGGTAGAGGCCAAGCGTAGGCGTGGCTCCTTCCAGAACCTCAGGAACCAAAAGGATCATCATAGGGTAATCAGATTACCCAACAAGATACTTAAAATTAAATTTGATTTAATTTTATTTTTGAATATCAGATCACCATGATCAGATCTAAAAACTCTTAGATTTGATCGAATCATAGGAATTTTATAAAAAAATCTACCTCAGATTTGATCAGATATGGACAATCCTACGACGAAAAATCAGATTTTTCTTCACTCCCCCCATACAAACTCTGCCAGTCGTGCTTCTTTCTACCGAACTCCTTTTGGATGACCTCTACTAGCCATGCTCATTCTAGATGACCTTCATCAGCCATGCTTCTTCTGGATGAACTTCCCTTAGATAAACTTTGCTAGCCGCGCTCCTTTCGAACGAACTCCTTCCAGATGAACTCCGTCAGCTACACTCCTTTCGAACGAACTCCTTCCGATCGAGCCCCTTTTGGATAAACTTCCTACGATCGACCTCCTTCTGGCCAATCTCCTGTAGCTGACCTTCTTCCAACCGATCTCCTTCCAGTCACTTGGGAGGACCTTGTCGTCCATATGAACTCGGCTACCACTCGATGCCAATCAATATACATGCAGACGATCCCAAAAGAGCCCAAACTTCTTTGGAGCTGTTGCGACTTGAAGCTCCTCGCCGCTAATGCCTACCCCATCCAAACCTTGACTATTAATCCCATGTTCAACGCACTAGCACCTCATGACAATATACACTACTGGCAAGTCACGACAACGAATACTATCCTCCATAACAAACTCCACGTGGCCTGAGCAGCCCACTACCAGACGATTGTGATAGTCGCCATCAGTTTATTACACGCTCCATCTATAAAAGGGATCCTCTAGATATGATTCTCCTAAGCTCTCTTCTCTTTCTTATTACTCTGCTCATTTATTTTTCTGAGCACTCCATTTCAATTGGCTACAAAATTTACTTGAGTGTCGGAGGGTCCTACCAGAGCCATCCATCTCTGGTTTGGATTTTATTTTGCAGATCCTATTGGTGGACTCACCTTTTCCACTCCAGCCATCTCTGACATCCTCATAGATTTCTGCACCAATAGAATTGGCGCTAGAGGAAGAAAATCTGAGCCCTTGTTCTATTAGGAGTGCCTAGTCAATCTTACTTGCCTTTCTTTCTCTCTTAATTTCTCGAACCTGCTTCTATTTGATCTTTTCTTGCTCTAAAAAATACCTCCAAAAAAGATGACCATCCAACAGCCTACCACTTTTGCCATCAGATCTGCCCATTCTAGCTCCATCATCCACTCTCCAACCTCTTCCATCGACGGTCATGATGGATCTAGAGCAGTTCAATCTGCTAATGCAGCAAGTTCGAGGCCTCACCGAGATGGTATAGGCCATACAACGACCATCGATAGTGGCTTGATCAGAAAATCTCCAGCTGAAGCTTCAGGAGCCAGTGTCGAGAAGGGCAACCTAGGTTAGCAGACCCATCGTCTTCAAAAAGAAAAAGCAGAGAGTAGAGAGCTCCTGTTCTGATCATGATTTTTCCTGGAGAAAATTTTTTCCATCTATAGTCGGCGACTTTTGGAGATCCATGATGGAGATGATATTCTCAATCAAAAACTTCAAGATATGAACCGATGGATTAAGGAGCTCTGTCATGCTGCCCCAACTCACCATGACGATATCTGCATCGACCCTCTTTTTTCTATTAAAATCATGCAAGAACCGATTCCGTCGAACTTCAAGATCCCCCAATTCGAGATCTATGATGAGATTTCTGATCCGACCAATCACCTGAAGGCCTTCTGGATGATGATGTTGCTTCATGGCATGTCAGATGCCATCCTGTATCGAATTTTCTCATCTATCTTGAAGGGAGTAGCAAGAAATTGATACTCGAGCCTTAAGCTGGGTATGATCTTCTCTTTCGATCGAATGAGCCATCAGTTCATGGCTCATTTTATAAGTAGCCGGCGTCTAAGATGAGGTTCGGATTTCCTCATCAACATAAAGTAGAAGGAGGGAGTCAATCCGAGCTTACGAGTTGTTTTAATGCTGCTCTATTGGAGGTCTTAAACCTAAACCAATCTATAGCTATGGCCGCACTAAAGGATTGACCGTGCTTCCAAACTCCTTTTGAGCATAGACGAGCTTGAACTCCTCCTCGAGCTTGTCTACATGGAAGCCCAAATCGAAGGACTCATCGAAACTCCCCTCCCAAAAGATTCAATAATTATGCTCCCTTGAATGCCTCGAAGATGCAAGCACTAATGAAGATAAGAAAGCAACTGATGGAGCCCGGGAAGATGCAGACCCATATGACCAAGCACAATCCCAACAAGTACTACCTTTACCATCATGACCATGGCCACGATATTGAAGAATGCATCCAACTTCAGGATGAGATCAAGATGCTGATTAGAAGAGGTCGTCTAGATCGGTTCATTAGGCACCAATCGGAAAGGAGAGAAGATCGTCCGAGAGCCCCACCACAATCTGAACCACCTCGATGGGATGAGTTCCAAGAAGATCGGCCACCTCTTGGAGTCATCAACACTATCACTTGAGGATACCAGCGAGGGGAGGCTAGTGGATTGATCAAGCTAGCGAAGAGGCAGTAGACTGAGAAGCCCATCACCTTCACTAAAGAAGATGCCTAGGAAGTTTAGCTTCCGCATAATGACATGATTGTAGTTACTTTAAAAATTGCTAATTATGATGTACGTCATATTTTAATTGATAATGGAAGCTCTGCTGATGTCTTATTTTATGAAGCTTTTTCCAAAATATCTATACCTGATGATAGGATAGGCCCGATGAATTTCTCGTTGGTAGGGTTCACAGGTGATGCCATGCCGGTGGAAGGGTTAATAATGTTGCCTGTGGTGGTCGGTCGATATCCAAAGCAATTTATGGCATAAGTTGATTTTTTGGTAGGTAAATCCCCTTCTGCCTACAATGCGATCCTTGGCCGATCTGATTTGAATGCACTTCAGGCTGTAGTTTCTACTTAATATCTGAAGATGAAGTTCCCGACTAGGCATGGAGTCGAGGAGATCAGAGGAGACCAAGCGCTAACTTGGCACTGCTATAGTATTGCTTTATAGGGAGGAGACAAACAGACCCTTATCCAGTGGACGGACTTGATGGCCGTGATGAATTATCTGAAGAAAGAGGAGAACCCATCGATGACCTTATGAAGATCCCTCTAAATGATGGGAACAAAGAACATATAGTGAAGATCGGTTCGAGCCTAAAAGGAGAAGTCAGAAAGTAGCTCGTCACCTTCTTGCAAAGAAACTCTGATGTCTTTGCTTGGGCACCTGCAAACATGCCCAAAATCGATGCAGAAGTTATGGAGCACCGCCTGGGCATAGATCTTAAGCGACAATCAGTGAAGCAGAAGAAACGCAATTTTGCACTGAAAAGGCAGAAGGCGATAATGGATGAAGTTGACAAACTCCTAAAGGCAGGATTTATCCGAGAAGTGCTTTACCCCGACTGGATTGCAAATATTATCCTGGTTAAAAAAGCAAATGGCAAGTGGAGGATGTGCATAGACTTCACAGATTTAAACACAGCCTGTCTAAAAGATAGCTATCCACTATCCAAAATTGACCAACTGGTGGAGGCAACTTCAAGCCATGAGCTCCTCACTTTCATAATCAAATCTGAATGGCACTAAGAGATGAAAAAAAAACTATTTTTATTACTGATCATGGTCTTTATTATTATAGGATCATGTCGTTCAGGTTTAAAAGTATAGGTGCAACATACCAGCATCTAGTCAATAAAATCTTCAAGGAGCAGATCGACCACAACATGAAAGTTTATGTAGATGATATGTTGGTCAAAAGTTGATCTTCACCAAATCATATTGCCGACCTTGAAGAAACCTTCGATATCCTCTAGAAGTACAAGATGAAGCTGAACCCTATGAAACGCGCTTTCAGCGTAACCTCAAAAAAGTTCTTAGGGATCATGGTGCCCAGTCACGACATCGAAGCCAACCCAGAGAAGATCAATGCCATTCAAAAAATGGCTCCCTTAAAAATAATAAAAGAAGTCCAACGCCTCACAGGCAAGATGGCTGCTTTGAATCGCTTCATATCAAGGTTGACGGAGTGCTGCATGCCCTTCTTCTAAGTACTCAAGCAGCCTAAGAACTTCAGCTGGACCCCCGACTGTCAGCAGGCTCTCGAAGAACTGAAGAACTACCTTAATTCACCCCTACTACTCGCCAAATTTGAACCTGGGGAAGAATTGTTCCTATATCTCACCGTGTCTCCTATAGCTATTGGAGCCGCACTGGTTAAAGAAGAAGCAAAAATTTAAAAGCTGATCTACTACATAAGCAGAGTTTTGAGGGATGCGGAAACAAGATACACCAAATTGAAAAAACTAACCTATGCTTGTTAATTACAGCCAGGAAACTCCAATTTTTTTTTAGGGACACACTATTACTCTCTTTACTGATCAACCCATTTAGGCGTTCTTCACTAACCCGATACCTCAAGCAGGATAGCAAAGTGGGTGATTGAGTTGACTGAATTTGACATCAACTTTCAACCTCGGCCATCCATTAAAGCTCAAATACTGACCGATTTCATAGTAGAATGCACTATTTCGAAGGAGATCGAACCAGAACATCAAGAAGCCTTCATCCCTAGCTTGTTAAAAGAAAAGGTTGATCTTCCTAAAGACTTTTAGGCACTGTACGTGGATGGTTCATCCAATGCTTTCGGGGTAGGTGCGGGCTTGATTTTCATCAATCCGAAAGGAGTCATGGAAGAGTATGCATTGTGCTTTAACTTTCCCGCCACTAATAGTGGAATAGAATATGAAGCCCTACTTGCAGGACTAAGGATAGACAAGGAGCTGTGAGTGCAACATTTGAAGGCCTATAATGACTCACAGCTGGTAATGGGATAGGTTAATAGCTCCTTTGAAGCTTGGAAGGAAAGTATGAAAAGTACTTGGAAAAGATAAAAAGCTTAAGTTTGGCCTTTGACAACTTTGACATTTAGCAAATCTCAAGGGCAAAAAATAAAAGAGCCAACCTTCTCTCGAAACTAGCCACCTTAGCCTCAAACGAGCTACCAAAAGAAGTCCTTTTTGAGATCCTGCAATGCCCAAGCTCGGAAAAGCCCCAGGCGATAATGCAAGTTGATCGTGAGCCCAGCTGGATCAACCCATTGATAGCATATCTCAAGGAAAAGGTTCTCTCCAGAGATCATAAAGAAGCTCGGAAGTTAAGAAATCAAGCTTCTCGCTACATTTTGCATGAAGACAAGTTGTACAAGAGGTCATACTCCTTACCACTCCTCAATTGTCTTTGACCTTCAGAAGTCAGTTATGTCTTGAGAGAAGTTCATGAGGGAATTTACGAAAATCATCTAGGAGCAGGATTTCTATCATACAAGTTGCTCCACCAGAGATACTATTGGCCGATAATGCATCAAAATGTAGTGCATTATGTGAGAAGGTGTGATAGGTGTCAAAGAAATGCCAATATCCAGAGATAGCCGGCATTGCAGCTCACATCGCTAAGTGCCCATGGCCATTCGCACAATGGGGGATGGATATACTCGGATATTTTTTCATGGCATCTGGGTAGCGAAAGTTTCTATTAGTGGTAGTGGATTACTTTACTAAGTGGGTCGAGGCCGAATCTCTGGCAAAAATTATTGAAGCTAAAGTACAGGCTTCATCTGAAAGTCAATTGTTTGCAGGTTTGGTCTACCTCGAATGCTAATCACTGATAATAGATATCAGTTTGTGGGTGCGAAGTTCGTTGAGTTCTGTGAAGGTTTGAATATATCTCACCACTTCACATCAATGGCTCATCCACAAGCGAATGGTGAAGCGGAGGTGACTAATAGGATCTTACTTCAAGGGATAAAAGCCAGGCTGGAAATAACAAAGGAGACCTAGGTGGATGAACTCTATCATGTGCTCTGGGCTTATCGAACCATCCAAAGATCGTCCACTGGAGAATCATCCTTTGCACTGGCCTTCGGGATAGAGACGGTTATCCCAGTCGAACTTGAACTCCCCTCAGCATGACTAGAGGCCTTCAATGAATAAAACAACTCACGGGACCTCCAAGCTAACCTTGATCTACTGGAAGAAAAGAGACAGAAAGTCCAGATTCGAATGGCAGCTTACAGGCAAAGGATAGTCCGCTACTATAATTCGAGGGTTAGAAGCAAAATCTTTAGAATAGCGGATCTCATACTTTGAGGAGCGAATGTTTCATAGCCCCAGAATCAAGGAAAGCTCATCCCGAACTGGGAAGGCCCTTACAAGGTAGTGGAAATCATCCGACCAAAAATATATTATTTGAAGGATCTCAGAGGATCAATGCTCCTATGGTCTTGAAATTCAAAAAATCTATAAATATACTATCAGTAATTCAAACTCTAATAAAATTCTTTTATTTTGATAGTTTTGTTTTTCTTTCACTACGGAATAATGTGATGATAGAAAATGACCCGACTGAACTTCATCAATAAGCTAAGTAGAAGACCTCCGATTATTTAAAATAGGAGGAGAAAAGAGGCCCTTACAATGATCCTTTTGTGCTCTTATATCTTTATTAGGGATAGGAGGCAGACCTTATCCTAACAAAGGAAGGCCAACCCCATCAAGAATAGGAGGAGAACCTCATTCTGATAGGGGGACAAAAAGGCTCACTATGTCAGGAACAGAAGGAGGACCTCATTCTGACGTGGATGATAAAGACCTTCGATTATTTAAGATAGGAGGAGAAAAAAGGTCCTTACAATGATCTTTTTGTGTCCCTATATCTTTGTTAGGGATAGAAGGCAGACCTCGTCCTAATAGAGGAAGGACAATCCCATCAGAAATAGGAGAAGAATCTTATTCTGATAGGAGGACAAAAAGGCCAACCATGTCAAGAACAAGAGGAGGACCTCATCTTGACGTGGGTGATGAAGATCTCTAGTTATTTAAGATAGGAGTAGAAAAAAGATCCTTACAATGGTCCTTTTGTGCTCCTATACCTTTGTTAGAGACAGGAGGTAGATCTTGTCCTAACAAAGGAAGGCCAATCCTGTCAGAAACAGGAGGAGAACCTCATCCTGATAGGAGAACAAAAAGACCAACCATGTCAGGAATAGGAGGATCTCATCCTAACACGGGTGATAAAGATCTTCAGTTATTTAAGACAGGAGGAGGAAAGAGACTCTTACAACTGTCCTTTTATGCCCCTATACCTTTGTTAGGGATAGGAGGCAGATCTCATCCTAACAAAAAAAGATCAATCCCATAAAAAATAGGAGGAGAACCTCATCCTAATAGAAGGATAAAAAGATCAATCGTATCAAGAATAGGAGGACCTTATCCTGATGTAGGTGATGAAGATCTCCGATTATTTAAGATAGGAGGAGGAGAGTGGGTACTTACAACGATCCTTTTGTGCCACTATATCTTTGTGAAGGATAGAAGATGGACCTTGTCCTAACAAAGAAAAGCCAACCCCATCAGAAATAGGAGAAGAACTTCATCCTGATAGAGGAACAAAAAAGGCCAACCATGTTAGGAACAGGAGGAGAACCTCATCCTAACTCATAAGAAGATCATTGATTATGAACAAGAGAAAAACAAAGAAAATAAAGAAGTGAACGAACATTGAACATACATAGAACAAAAGGATGATTGAAGAAAGTATAACTTCATTAAAGAAAGAGTTGATTACAAGGCAAGGGTCTGCAAGACTGATAATAAAAAAAAATCAGAGAAAACCAAAGTTCAAAAAAGGATCAGGTTCTTCAAACTTCAGACTACTAGCCATCACCAGAGATTCCTTTAGGCTGATGATCTCCTCCTCAAGCTCTTTTCTTCTCATCAGGTTATCACAGAACATCCTGTCAGTCCTCTAGTAGTTTTCTTCTGACGCTCCCAATCTCTTTCTCAGAACCTCTGATTCAGCTTTAGCATCCTTGATGGCTTATTGCTCGCAAATTAACTGAAGCTTCAGTCGCTAGACTTTGACCTTCTCCACCCTAACCGACTTCGAGAGTTCACCCATGATTCTCTTCAGAGAGGAAATTTCTTCCGACTCCCTACTAGTGCCAAACTGATAACTATCGACAAGCTACTATTGAAGTCGGATCACCTCACTGTTAGATATCCTCCCACACTAGTCCAATCGGTAGGTCTCGTAGGCAAGCTCAGCATCGTGCAGTTGCTTCTAGAGGGCAGAAAACTTCTATGATCAGTCCCATTCATACTAAGCCTTATCAGAAGACCATGGCGAACTCTCCTCTAATAGACGAATTTTTTCTTTTGCCATCATGAGCTCGATTTCGAGGGAGCCAACCTTCATAGTTAACGTCCAAGACTTGTCACTGACGCATTTTCTAACCTCGATCAACTCCCTCTCGAAGTCCTTCCTGATGTTGAAGCTCACGGAGTCTTTCATGTGCAATTTGCAAAGATGAGTGACTTCAATCGTCACCTCCGAAGCATTTTCCTAGACCTTTGGAGCTCGTCTTTCACTTTCTTCAATTTCTTCCTCGGATGATGAATTTTCCTCTTCAAATCTTTCACTACAGGCCTTAGAGGGATACCCTCGAAAGGTGGTTCGATGCTAGTCGAAGATGATTGACCTTGACTTTGGTTACTAGAGGGATTCTGAATAACATTCACCACAGCACAAGTATAAGAAGAAGAAAACTCATTTTCATTTCTTAAAATATTTGAATATACATCAAAAAAAAATATAACTATTTGAGATCTTAGACCTCGGGAGGAACAGTGATGGACGAGGTCGGGGAGCTTTTCGTCATCTCTGGCTTCAATGCGAGTTCAAGCATGTCGGCGATGGGTTCGGAAGGCTCAGGGATGACTTCGACGGGTGAGGGGTCGATCGTAGCAATGGACGGCCCTACCTCTTCATCAAGGGTCTTTCCATATAAAAAGCTGAGATCAAGTTTGGAAAACTTAGCGGCCGGTCGATCCTTGCAAAGTTTGTACCCTTTTTGAAAGGCTTCTTGGTTGAAGGCCACATTCAGATCCCTCATTTCAGAGAGATCTTGAACTCCTCCACAGTCTGGATGTTTGCCTTCAAGATTTGCTTCGAGGCTTGATCCTTCAGCTCGCCAACCCTAGCCTCGGCCTTCTTCCTGCTCTCCTCCTCCAAAGCCAGAGTGGCCGCAGCTACACTGAGGTGAGCTTCTCTTTTGTAAGCTTCTCTCGCAAACCCTCGACTTTGACTACCTTCTCCTTTGATAGATGATCAGCCTCAACAGCCACCTTCTGAAGGCAATCGACTTCAGCTTGGAGGTCTTCCTGAGCCTTCAGTGCCTCCAACCTCAACCAACTCACCATTTTGATGTGTGTGAGCATTTGATGATCCGACTGTAGTAAATAGACTGTGTTATGCATGAAAAAAAAGAGAGAAAAAAGAAATCAATAAGGCAATTACCTTGAGGAAGTTCCTGAGGGAATCCCAGATAAACTACGTATGGTTGAGTTTGGCCATCTAGTCTACCATCTTGGGCAGAGCAAACTTATCAGTTAGATCTTGGATGAAGTTTTGATCACTGAAGGAATCTTCTCTTGGACTGTCACCGTCGCTGTTGGACCCGCTCGGGCGCATCCTGCGATGCATCTTCACGACGATCCATTTTTTTTCTTCCTCTCCCCCTCTTTTCTTCCAGCAGGAGGTTGCGGAGCTTGGCCCTCAACTGGAGGGCTCATGGATGATGCAAGCATGGAGCCCTCGGTAGCGGTGCCGACCTTGGCTGCAGGGGCGACCTCGGCGATGGCAGCAACCTCAGTGGTAGTGGCAACATCGATAGGTGCAGCGGAGCCAGGGGCATTCACCTTGGCTTTCTTGGCAGTAGGCTCGTCGGGCATAGTACCTTTTCTTTTGCGAGCCTGGAGCTCCTTTGAAAGCATTTCTATAGCCTTGACATCCATCTCTACCATAAAAAAGCACGATTAGAAAAGAAGGAAGAAAAGGAGGAAAAAAGAGATTGTCCACCGACTTCGATCATGTACCTACTAGATTCAAAGGACTAAGATCGAGGTTGAACAAGGTTTGCTCTTTTATTAGCTTGGATATTAAGGAAGTTTGGTAACCCTTCATTATGGTTACCGACTCTTGGTCTGCTTTCTCTAATCTTGGGGTTCAGTGGATAGAGTCCCTCAGGTATCCCCAAGGTGGGAGTCCTAAGTGTAGGATTGGATAGGAAACGAAGATAAATTTTTTCTTTCAATTATGGATGGGAGAGGGAGCATCCTTAAGCAACCCCTTCTTGTCGGACTGGAGAGAAATGTACCATCAATCTTTGGCAGTAGGATGATGATTAAAGATGAAGAAGGTTCGAAAAAGAGAAATCGAAGGCTGAACCCCAGTGGATACATAGAGAGCAAGGAATCCTATGATAAACCTAAAAAAATTTGGAACCACCGAGGCTAGGAAGATGTTTAAAAAGCAAAAAAGGGCTACAACAAAGTTGGAAAGGGGAAGCTATAATCTTGCATGGAAGGCTTCCAAGTACAAGTAGAATCGACCTAGAGGAGGAGCACAAGTCCGACCATTTGAACCAGGAAGTTTCAGCTCGTACTCAATAGGCATCCCCATATTGAATCCTAACTAATGATAGGTCCTCGACAGTCAAAGAACAAGGAATGGACTTTGGTTTAAAGTTTAGCCGAGGTACTACCCTAGGTCCAGTTTCCATCCTAACTTCAGAGTTATTAGGATTTGGGTTGACCGAACTCCTAAAACCATTGGATTAGAAAATCTCATATGACATCTAGATCAAGCTAAATCAAATAAAATCCTTGAAAAAAAACTCAAAAAAAGGGATGGTGGAAGCCCAAAAATGAAGAACTGCGGTGTTCACCCAAAAAAATTTGAAGAAACCTAAAGAATATGAGAAAACTAAAAGTCAAGAGGGTAGGGATAAAAGATTGACCTAGAAAAATGTAGGAAGAAGATCGAAAGGGTGGAAGAGGATCAAAGAAAGATGCCAACGACTAGAAAGTTGTGGAAGGAGCAGGGATGACAATAATAGGAACACTCGGAGATGATGGAAGATGGAAGAAGAAGAAGAAGCAGAAGACTGAGCAAAATCAAGAAATTGTAAATGAGGGGGAGGGATTTAAATAGAAAATTAGAGTCCCAGAGAAATTTATGATTGTAGGACTCCATCAGTCAAACCTAACCCACCACATGTCCCACTCGCACCAACTGCCTCGCGGGGCAATAACTGCAGCATACGTGGAGCTCAGCATCAGACGAGTTTTCAAGGGACTACATCCATCCAAGTTATTCGACATCAAATCACAGCATCAATTTAAAAAAAAAAGAAGGAGAAGAAAATTTTGCTCTCCAAGATAAGAAAGTGTCCAAGAACTTTGGCTGCAGTAGTTTTTTCATACTCTCTTCATCCAAAATTTGACTTGAAAGTAGGGGGACAAGTGTTAGGAGTAAAATGGCCCCCGTCGAAATTCCTGCCTGAAGTCCTTGGTCACCAACCTCCTCAATGATGAATTCATGCTATGGAACCTCCCGAAAGTGCATGGAAGTTCGACGATACAATTTTGAGCGGTGAAGGAGCATTACTATTATTTTGGCATTGTCCTCTAGCTAAAAGTGAATAATGGGATTGGGGTTCAATCGCGCTACTTCTAGATGAGCTCCCCCCTAGACGAACTCCGCTAGCCATGCTTTTTCCGATCGAACTCCTTTCGGACGACCTCCACTAGCCATGCTCCTTCTGGCCAAACTCCTTCCGGACGACCTCCACTAGTCGAGCTCCTTTCAGACAAACTTCTTCCAGACGAACTTCGTCAGCCATGCTCCATCCGGACGAACTCCTTCTAGATGAACTCTGTTAACCATGCTCCTTCCAGACAAACTCCTTCCAGTCGAACTTCTTTTGGATGAACTTCCTACGGTCGACCTTCTTTCGATTGATCTCCTGTAGCTGACCTTCTTCCGACCAACCTTCTCCCAGTCACCCAGGAGGACCTCGACATCCACATGAACTTGGCTATCCACTCGATGAGAATCAATATACATACAGATGACCCCAAAAGAGTCCGAACTTCTCTGGAGCTATTATGACTTGAAGCTCCTCACCGCCAATGCCTATCCCATCCAAACCTCAACTATTAATCCTCTGTTCAACACGTTGGCACGTCACGATAATAGACACTACAGACAAGTCGTAATAATGAACTCTACCCACCATAACAAACTCCACATGGCCTGAGCATTCCACTACCAGATGGTTGTGGCTGTCCCCATTAGTTTGTTACATGTTCCATCTATAAAAGGGATCCTTCAGATACGATTTTGCTAAGCTCTCTTCTCTTTTTCATTACTCTGCTGCTTTATTTTTCTAAGCATTCTATTTTAGTTGGCCGAAAAATTAACTTGAACGTCGGAGGATCCTGTCGGAGCCACCCACCTTTGGTTTGAATTTTATTTTATAGATCTCGTCGGCGGCCTCACCTTTCCAACTCTAGCCATCTCCAGCATCCTCATGGATTTTCGCACCAACATTGTATATTAGAATCTAGGATTGCTAGTAATAATAAAATGGGAAGAAGGAAGAAAATTGATCAATCTACTATATAGCTCTATGCTGTTTCAATTTGGTAATGCTCCTTATTTTATTAAAGTAGTATTAAAAGAGAAAGTGAGCAAACCTTTATCTTATTAAGACATCATTAAAAGGAGGGAGAGGTGCCTTACACTATTGGAGGACATCCTTATCATTTTAAAAAATTAACCATAGTGCCACATGTTAAAATCCTTGATTGCTGATGATGATAAGAGAGGAAGAAGAAACAAGATTGATTTGTGATAAGAGTGCGATGTTGTTGTTAGGACACCATGTTTATCAGTTTAATTCTGACTTCTTAAATTGATTAAAAATATATAGTAAATAGTGAGTCGGATTGAATCCATAGAGAAGATAGTATTTTAGTTTTGAAATCTTTGATTTTATAGAAAGAAAAAAAAAATTAAAGTTAAAAAATAAAATTATAAATAAAAAATAAAAATTAAATGGTGTAGAAAATTAAACTTGATACTAAGATCTACTAGTTAGATCTTAGTATCTACTTATAATAAAATTAAATTTATAATAAAAATAAAGAGCAAAAATTAAATTATAATTAAAAATAAAGATCTAAAATTTAAAGTGCATAAAAAAATTTTGGATTAAAATTAACATTTAGAAATTAAATACATGAAATTAAGAAGACATGAAAAGAAAATAAAACTAAAAGCAGGTTGATCTTGATCTTGGATTGGCGTTGGCATTAAGATGGTGTAGAAGTCAACTCTTCCTCTCAGCACCGTCTACCTCAAAGCAACCTTAAATTTCAAGCATGGCTCTACCCTATACCATCACCTTTTCGTGACCAAAGACAAACTAATTTGGAGGCCTGAGGGTCCTTAAATAGCTGGTGGAAGGCTGGAGTCTTGGCTATCAGATAGTATGGGACTAAAAGCAAGGTATAGATCGGTGTTTGTAGAGAAATCCGAGTGTTAATTACTTTAAAACTCTTACTGGGTTGCATTCTAGTCTTCTGGGTGAGTTCTGCATCTTTCAATTGTCAGATGGAAATCCAATGGTCCAAAAAGCACCAAAAACCATCATGTAATAGCCCAAATCCACTTCGATTAAATTCTGGCTATCCAATCACTTTGATCAAATAAATCTGGGTCGTCAGATCATTCTTGGGTGTTTAAATCACCGTTAGAGCTCTATCAGCCATCGGATCATCATCTAGATTGATGTTGGTCATTCAATCACATGCTAAAGAGCTAGCTGAATTCGAATCAAATCAGGAAAAGATCACAACCATCTGATCTTCACCGATAGCTTCCTCATCCATCCGATCACGTAGTTACTGTGCCCATGGATCGTGTGAACCGACCATACTGCAGACTGCAGACAATCAATGAGTGCCGCACCAACTAAAATTACGAAACTACTCCTATACGTCGTACGAGAATTTTTGTAGACTCTTTAAGGGTCTTGATCTACCATGTGGCAACCCATGATTCGCTGCCTTCTACTTAGCTGGCAATGTACGCCTGATTTTGTGGACCAGCAGGTCGGCTTCTATGCCTGAGCTGGCTAGCTGGCACACCAGCTGAGCTACTTTTAATGACTTGGCTAAGCGCACCGACTTGGCTAGGCGAGTCGGCTGAGCCATTTTTATTTGTATTTTATTTCATTATTTTTTTTAAAAATTCATATTGGATCCGTTTTAACTCAATTTTGTTCCAAATTTATTTCATTATGATAAAAAAAATAAGCTCTTTCCATTGATGAATATCTTTTCTAAAAATAATATATAAATATTTAATTTTTAAAATTAAAAATAAATTAATTAATAAATTAATACTTTTAATGATGCATTTATTGTAATTATCATATCCCCCAACTTAAGCTTTGCTCATCGTCGAGTAAAGAAAGAATTTAGTTTTAAATATCTTTTGGCTTTAGAGTTTTAAATTTTACTGAAGCAATTTTTCAAAGTGGCCATTGATGTTTAATAAAGCTTAAGTGAGGTATGTCATTGGAGTATTAATACTTATCCAATATTAAAATTAAGTAAAAATATTTAATTTTTTTAAATTTTTTTTAAATTATTCCTATTTTTAATCTTTGAATTGTCTAAACTTTTATATAAACAAGTACATTATTACTTCCATCCTTTATTAATTGAATTTATTTTATTATTTATATTACCTATTTTTTTATACGAATATCATTGCTTGCTTAGGCAATAGGACCTAGTTACTCAGTAAAAAATTAATATATTTTTTTAATATTATACCATTATTGAGTGTCTTAACTTCTTAAGCTTTCTATTTGATCCATGTAGCGAGTCTTGGGCCAATGACTTTCAAACCAGTTGGCTTTAGGACACTAGGTATAAAAAATTTCTTAGGTTTATTAGCTCAAATCAAGTAGGCTATGAGTTAAGACTAGCTTTACAACGAGTTTCTTTGTTCTTCCTATCTTTTGATGCAAAACTCAATGCTTGCTTAGGCAAAGAGGCTCGGTTACTTAGTGAAAAGTACTCAAAAATTATTTTTATTTTACTTTTTAAAGTTATTTTTATGAAAAAAATATATAGTTATCCTACACAAGCCCATAAAAAGTAGACTCTTATTTGATGCCGGTAGAAAAAATTAGAAGTGCTCAAAGAGAAATTTTTTATGTTCTAGACTTAACTCTTTATTAAATTTTTTTAATACTTAATTTCTTAATATCTCATAAATTATCTGATCTATGCATCAATTTTCTTTTAAAAATGCTTAGCGTAACTCAATTCTTAAGCATAATGGGGTATCCAAATACTAAATACTAACTTCTTCAAAGACTTTAAAAAAAATTTAAAATTTTTATTATTCTCCCTTCTAACTTAATTAACATTATCCTCAATGAAGAAGAAAAAATAAAGGATGTAATAAAAAAATAGGAAAGAATACACTTGACTTGATATGTCTGTGGTCCAACATGGTTCTTGAAAATTTGATTCTTCCTCCAACTTATTCAAAATATCTTAAAAAAATATAAATTAAAAAAATAAATTAAACATAAAAAAATTAAATATTGGGTTACCTTCCAATAAGCACTAAGTTTACCATCTTCAGCCAAACACAAAGTAGCTTACCTATCCTATATCAAATATTGGATTGATAAATTCCAACGATTTTGGATTATCAATCTCAGAAAGATAGTTTATGATCTCTTTATTAATATATTTATTATTAATTATGGAAATATAGTTTGTGACCTCATTCTTAGATCTTTGTTCTCAAGAATTTTTTCTATTTATTCTTCTAAAATGCTCATAAATTGAGTTTTTGGATTAGGAGATAAATTTGATTCAATGGATACTAGAAGAATGACTAAAGATGGATTTAATTATGGAGATAAATTAATATGATCTTACTTAAATAACTCTATTAATACTTCATTGCATGCCCCTTGATTTTTATAAGAAGAATCAACTTCTAGAATTGAAGGAAACAGAATTATTGGTTTATAGGTCTCAGGTAAATCATCTGTTCTCTTCTTCCCTATGTCTATCTTATTTAAATTGGAATCAGTGTCTGTACCAGTTCTAGGCTCAGATTTTTTTATATGGTTAGTCTCAATACTAACTTGTTCTTTTAGATTTTTATCTTGGCTAGCATCAGTACTAGCCTCTCTCACCTGGTCTTGATATGGGTCCATAAGAATCCCATAATTTTTAAGTTTATAAATTACTTTGGCATTCTCTAATTGAAAATTCTTAAGTGAGACATTAGATTGATAATTTGGTTTAGATGGTTGGTAGATATTAGGTGGATTATTTATGGGATTTGTAATTGGTAGGCTCAATAATTGACCTAGTTCTTTCCTCATGGTAGACTCAGCTAATTATCCTATTTATGCTTCTAGCCTAGCGATAGATTGTTGTTAAGTTAGAATTAATTATTGTAGTTGATTAAATCTATCGTCAGCTAGATTGGTCTATTGAGGAGGTGGATATGATGACTGATTATAATATGATGGCTAGATAAACTGACTAGGTTGACCTCTATTATAGGCATAGTCTTGATATTGGAGCCTATTTTGATAATTTTGTATCGATGGAATTTGGGTCTAAGCCTGAGTCTGTTGGGATATCCAAGAAAAATTAAGATGGTTCCTCCAATCTAGATTATATAAATTTAAAAATAGATTATTAATCAGCTTGGAGTAGCCTTGAGCAACTTGGACTTGTTATTTGATAAATGATGAAAATTATGCAGCCACGGAACATTCACTCATATGATGAGTTGGGCTGGCATAAATAGAATAAATCTTCTGATAATTAAAGGATGATATGAATTATGCAGGAGATTATTGACCTAGGATTAGGAGTTGATCTAATTTCTAGGCAAGCAGGTCTATTTTATTTATCAAGTTCAAATTAGTCTTAAAACTAGATTCTAGATGTTTAAATTCATGGATCCATACCCACTTTTAGTAAAAGGATAATGAAGCATGGTTAATTAAGTTTTCACTTAAGATTTCAAATAAAGCATAGGCTTCATCCTTACTCTTGTTCATGAAGGCACATCCACAAGATGTATCTACCATCTATCTATAATGGTCTCCTAAATCCTCATAGAAAGCTTGAACTATTTGCCACTTAGATAGACCATGGTGTGGGCATTTTCTAAGAAGTTTCTTAAGTCTTTTTCATGACTCATGAATTTGTTCTCCTGAAAGCTGAGCAAATCTAGTGATGGCTCGTCTCATGGTATTGGTTCGACCTATGGAATAAAATTTCTTAAAAAATTTACTTTACAATTTAGCCCAAGTTTGGATTGGTCTCTCGATTATGCGAAGCCAGTGCTTGGCTTTGCCTTTTAATGAAAAAGAAAACAAAATTAGTCTAAGAGCATCATTAAAAAAAATTTGAATTTTTATCATAGAGTAGATTTCTAAAAATTCATCCAGATATTTGTAAGTATCTTCATTAGTATTTTTATAGAAGGATGGGAGCATTTGGATTGTGGTCGGCTTGATCTCATAATGGATAGCATGGATATCAGGTAACTAGATATAAGTCAATGGATTGTAGGTGGAAGGAATAAAGTATTTCTTCATTTACCAAGGTGTTTCTCTAAGATTTTCAACCATTTGATTATCTGATTTAATATGATTCAACCATTTAATTTTTTGATTACGTTCAACTAGGTTAGAAAAAGCGATCTCCTACCATGCATGTGAAGGAAAAAATCTATTTTTCGGATCAGGTTCGTTCAAATCTGATTGAATCAGGAAAAATATTTTAAAATTTTTTTCTAAGATCCTAATCAGATCTGAGATTTCTCAGATCTAATCTTATTGATCTAATAATAAAAATAATAATAATAAATTAAATCTAATTTAATTATACCTTTATTTTGGATAATCCAATTATCCTATGATGATCCCGATGTTTGCCTGAGGTTCTGAATGTAGCCACGCAAGTGCTTGGCCTCTACCAGTATCCACTTGGATAGGATCTGAAGATCTTCTTCTTCTCAATCAATTCTCCAAAAATCATATATGGATCTGATCTTGAAGGTCTTCAAAATGGCTTTGGAAGAACAGTCGTTGTCTCTTGCAGCAGTGCTGCCTTCTTTCTTTCCTAGCATCTTTCACTTGCTTGGATCGCACCTTCTTCATGCCCAAAGTCCCATGGCATGGAGAGGAGAGAGAGGACCAGAGGGTGGCATGGAGAAGGAGGGAGAGGGGCTATGTGGCATGGGCTAAAGTCAGAAGAATTAAATTCTAGTCGCAGACAGGGTTTATATAGACCCTGTTGTGCCATGCAGTGCCACATCATCCTGGCCAATCACAGCCCTTTATATAATCAGATCTAAATCTGATTGGTAGGATAACATCATCTAATCAAATCAGATTAGAGACCCTCAAAACTCTCCTTAGGTGGTGCCAAGATTGGGTCAAATAAGTCTTCTTGGTGCCACCTAATTTAATCCCTTGAAGCAACTGGAGTCCCATCTGTATGGGACTCCATCTTCTATCCTCATGGGGTGCACGCCTCCTTAGGCATGCACCCCTTTCCTATCTACTTTTTAGTAGGAGGACAAGTGCTTAGATTCTCTCCTATGGGTGCATGACACATGGGCAGATGTTTAAGTATCTAGGGTCAACATTTGACCAATGTCCGAAGATAAGATTTAGCAGGTGATGAAAAATGGTAGGCGTTGTCTCAAATTTATCTCATAAATTAAGACAACTCTTTTCTGACCTAGACAAGCTCCAGTCAGACCAAGTAAAGATTCCTGTGTGAGCTCAAATACATTTGGCTCAGTCGAGACAAGCTTTAATGATTGTTAAAAGAGAATATTAGGCTCAATCATGTGCTAGCACGATTTTCTTGAACATAATTGAATCTTATTCAAATCAATTGAACTAGATTAATCCAATTGATGATATCTAGATCCAAATTCTTATTTGTGTGATCCAGTTAGGTTCAGTTCCATATGGTAATGGGATATATCATGATTTCTATCATCGACATCATCGAAATACCTTCTGATGGATCAGAACTTTTCTAATTCAAACAACTTGTATGATCGATCATCCAAATCATTCTAATTGCTCTCAAAATCCACCAGTGACAAATAGTAGCATATAGTGGCAACCCATCAGAACTAAAAATGAACCTCTCAGTGCAGTTACCTATGTGATTAAGTTTCTCTATCTTGAGCTCCGATCGAATTAGGGTTAAGGTGATCTCGTCAAACCCTAATACCCATCATATGAATTAATCATTTGATTCAAGTCCAATGTGAAAATCCTAATAGAAACTCTTTCTATTATTTCACTCTGCCATGACCATGAACTTATGGACTTGATTCTCATGATCATCATAGGGCTACTCCTTATCTACCAAGGTAGATAGATCCCCTATTTGTGCAATCCAATTCCTACAATGAACATGCTATAGCCAACATACACCTCAAGATTCCAAATGGCCGAGAGACTGAGTTATAGTGTAGTTAAACTATAACACCCTCAAAGTGAACTGTCGATGCACCTCAGGTCAAAGAATCAGACACACTACTACAGCTTCAAGCCAGTCATCGACAAGAAGGTAGACTTCCTCATGACTGCTCGAGGTGGTCACACTCAATGCCCTCGTTCTCTAATGAGTATCTATACTCTCACTCTGATGTCTCTACACCATAGACTCAAGACTCATCTATCCAAAAAAAGTGATTGTACACTAACCTTCCGAATCAATCACCATCCTCATGATGATCCTATGGTCGGGAGCATTTTATAAGTTAATAATGAAAATTCATGTTTTAAATTTTCAACTCTTAAAAATATGAACTATCATTACCATTAACTCAAGGGATGTATCACAGACACTTTTAAATACACACTGTGATAGAAAATAATCCATTTTATTATTTATAGTTAAAATTATAATTTTGTCCTTAAAAGTATATTATAAGTGTCAGCCAATCTGGCTTCTAGGGTACACATATCTAACAAACTCCCACTTGACCTAAAGCCAATTGGCTACAAATCTAAGTCCCATTTTCTCAAGATGGGCTTTGATCTTCTACTGTCCTAATGGCTTTGTAAGTGGGTCTACCACATTATCTGCGGAGTTAACTCTCTTGATCTCGACATAACCTTTCTCAAGGTAATCGCAGATGAGGTGGTATCACCGCTCGATGTGCTTGGATTTTTGGTGAGACCTCAGCTCCTTAGCAAGGACTGTGGCATCATTATTGTCATAGTATAGAGGAATGGCATCCGATGGCATCACTTTAATTTTTGCGGTGAACTTCTTATACCAGAATATCTCTTTTGCAGCTTCTAACGTAGCGATGTACTCTGCTTCCATGGTGGAATCTACTATCACTGTCTGCTTGAAACTCTTCCAATTGATAGCATCATCATTACACACAAACAGACTCCCAGATATCGACTTTCGATCATCTATATCAGACATAAAATCCGAGTCTGTATATCCCTGAACTTGGAGTTCTCCATTACCAAAGACCAACTTCATATCCTTAGTTCTTCTTAAGTACTTGAGGATACATTTCACAAAAGTCTAGTATTCTTCATTTGGATTCGACTGATATCTGCTCGTGATACTCACAGCATGGGCTATATCAAATCGTGTACATAACATGACATACCTAAGGCTCCCTATTGCTGAAGCATAAGGGATCTTGCTTATGCGTTCAATCTCCTCGGGTGTGTTGGGATACATTTTCTTGGAGAGATGAATGCCATGTCTAAAGGGTACCAATCTCCTCTTGGAGTTTTTCATGCTAAACCTCTTTAGTACTTTCTCTATGTACATCTTCTGTGAAAGAGTAGCATCCTATTCAGTCTATCTCTATAGACCTTAATTCTTGGAATAAAAGATGCTTCTCCTAGGTCTTTCATGAAGAATTCTTTAGATAACCATATTTTAACTGTGGTCAACATGAAAATATCATTCCCAATAAGGAGGATATCATCTACGTACAGTATGAGGAAGATAATAGCGCTCCCACTAATCTTTTTGAAAATACATGATTCCTCTTCATTCTTGATGAAATCAAATAATTTGATCATATCATTAAAACGAGTATTCCAGCTTTGAGATGCTTGCTTAAGTCCATATATGGACCTTTGCAACATACTTTGTGATCAACATCACTGGATGTGAAACCTAGTGGTTGTTCGATATAGATATCTTCCTCAATGTATCCATTTAAGAATGTCATTTTCACGCCCATTTGCCATATTTCATAATCAAAATAGGCTGCAACAGCAAGCAATGTGTGGATGAATTTTAGCATGGCTACTGGCGAAAAGATATCCTAATAGTCAATTCCTTCATGCTGACTATATCTTTTTGCCACTAATCTAGCTTTGAATGTCTCTACATTTTCATCTGTACCAATCTTTCTCTTGTAGATCCAGTTACATCCAATAGGTATTATACCTTCTGGTGGATTTACCAAGGTCTAGACTTGGTTTGAGTGCATCGAGTCAATTTCTGACTTCATTATCTCTAACCATTTCTCGGAGTCGATATTCAATATCACCTCATCATAGGTTTTGGGATCATCACCATGAACCCCATTACCTACGAGGAATATTTTCTCTACTTGCTCTAAAATAGTACCTAAGTACCTCTCAGGGGGATGGAAAATTCTTTCCAATCTATGAGGTGGAGGAGGTAGTGATTATATTGGCTTAATCTGATTTGGTTCCATATGATCCTTAGCTCGTTGCTCTTATGAGATTTTTTTCTCGAGCTTGATCTATTTTCCAATGCCACCATCTTGAATAAACTATTTTTCAAGAAAGATGGTATGCCAACTCACAATCATGTTGTGGTCTTCTAGAATGTAGAAATAATATCCTAATGACTCTTTAGGATATCCTATGAATCGAGCTCTAAAGGACCTATAGTCTAACTTGTCTGCTTGTTGTCTTTTGACATGAGTCGGACAACCCCAAATTCTGAGATGACTCAGACTTGATTTCTTACCATGCCATATCTCATACAGTGTGGTAAGAATGATTTTTAGAGGGAACCCTATTCAGTAAATATATAGCAATTAACATACTATGTCCCCAAAGAAAATCAGAAAGGCTTATGAAGCTCATCATGGATCGGACCATATCTAATAGAGTTTGGTTCCTCCATTTTGAAACCCCATTGAGTTGAGGTGTGTCAGGTGGAGTCCATTGAGAGACTATACCATTTTGCTTGAGATAGTTTCAAAATTTTTGACTAAGGTATTCATCTCCTCGATCTGATCGAAGAATCTTAATGGATTTTTCAGTTTGCTTTTCCACTTCATGTCTGAATTACTTAAACTTTTCAAAGGCTTCAGACTTATGTCTCATAAGATATACATACCCATACTAAGATAAATCATTGATAAAGATTATGAAGTAGTCAAAGTTGCCTCTAATCGGCACATCAAATGGGCCGCACACATCAGTATGTACTAGGGCAAGTAGTTCCATGGCCCTTTCCCTATGTCCTACAAAAGGGAGCTTAGTCATTTTGCTATGAAGACATGATTCACAAATTGGATATGACTCGAAAGTCAATGGATTCAATAGTCTGATTTTCTTTAATTTATTAATCCTATCTTCTGTTATATGATCTAGCCTTAGGTGCCATAGATACCTACCAATTGGACTATCCCTCGGTTGTTTTGATCTTATGGTATTCACATTTTGCTCGATATTAAAGACAGATGCATCAATATATAACTGGTAGAGACCGTCAATAAGAAAATCACTTGCAATTTTATTTTTTTCATAAAAAATATTATAATGGTTCTTAAGAAAACTAATTATATAGTCTTCTTATGCTAAACATAAAACAAAAAATAAATTTCTGCTTGCAGCAGGCACATAATAACAATCCCTAAGTACTAAATCTAAGCCAGATGATAGTCGAAGAGGGTAGGTTCCTATGGCCATAGGAGCAACTCTTGCTCCATTTCTGATGCATAGGATCATCTCACCATCCCTCAGCCTCCTGCTATCCTCAAGACCCTATATGAAAGTGCACAAATGAGCACTAGAACTAAAGTTAAGCATCCAACTAGATGTAGAAGAAACCATAAGGTTAGATTCAATAATGAGCATACCTCCAGAAGGACTTGTCTCCTTCCTATTCTTTAGGATGAACTGCTATGTAGGGCAGTTCCACTTCTAGTGATTGTCAGTATTATAATAAAAAATACTTTTCTTTGTCAGCGACTTTCTTCTTCTGCTCTGCCTTTTTTTTCTTTCCACCTTCCATCTTCTACTTTTTTATAGACTTTTTCTTCTTTCCAAAAAATTTTCTCTTGGAAGAAGTCCATTCCATAGCAAGTACTGAGCCTTTAGAATCTTTCATAGAAAGCTCAGCAGTAACCAGCATATTCATAAGCTCGACTAGAGTATTCTAAAGTTTATGCATATGGTAGTTCATGATGAACTGTCTATACACATCAGTCAAGGATTGCAGAATTATATCATTCTATAGATCCTGATCTAACTTCACTCCGAGCTTTTCAAGATCTTCTAAGTTGTTGATCATCATCATACAATGATCTTGGACTGACTGTCCATCACGCATTTTAGCCTTAAATAGTCATTTAATGATCTGATATTTGGCTGCGCGATTCTATTCACCAAACAACTCTTGCAGGTGAGCCAAAATTTGATGGCAGTCTTGATATCTTCATGTTGGCACTGAAGCTCATCAGACATCGAGCCCAACATGTAGTATCTGGTCTTATTATCTTCATCCATTAATTTATCAAGAGATGCTCTTTGTTCAGCAGACGGACGAGCTAGTAAGGTGGAGGAATCCTGATCCAATACATGAATCAACTTCTCAAAACCCAAAATAATTTTGATGTTTTGGAGCCAATCCTTGTAATTGAGTCTGGTCAGTCTATGGGTGTCTAGGATACAGACTAGTAGATTGGACGCAGATATTTTCCTTTTTTCTATAGAGAGTCAAAGTTTTTAGTTAGATTTTATAATTAAGACTTGACCAATTTATTTAAAAATTTGATTTTTAAATCAATTAGCTTCCACTATTTTTTTGGATCCCTACACTCCCTCTGTAGAGATGCAAAAATCTCTATGATTATTGATTTCTAGTGGATGGTGCAGTTCCACCAACTGACTCATCACCTCACCTAATAGTTATTGGTAATAGATTAGCCAATAAGTGAATAATTCTTATTCAATGATTCTCTAATCATGGTGCATCCAGACTTGATCTTTAATTCATGAATCTCATCGTATCTAAAATATTGATCTACTCCTTAGTTAAGTCAGACCCATTATTTGCATAGATTAAATTTTTAATTGGGTCTCTCATCATATCCAAAATATTGAGCTCAATCCATCCTCCAGTCCGTAGCGTCCAATGCCTCATAGACATGGTTGCATCTTTTCGATGTAACTGAATCACTATAACCAGTCAAGAACAATCAACCCCGAAAAGAGCCCACACATCTATAATGGTGGAAGATCTTAGACTTAATCTTTTCTTAGAAAGATTTGATTTAGGTCTCTTTAAACTTGACTTGACATAGCCATAACCATTATGACTAACCTAGTGGCATGGATTAGCTCGGATTGTTGGCCACCTTAGATCAGGACTGGGCTGACAAACACGACTAGATAAGTGAGATCGATGGAAGGGATATGCCATTAACTCAATAAGAACACATTTGAGTCGAGTAGCTCCTAATTAAAAACTAGTTGATCATATCTACCAAACTTATCTTAGACACCTATTTGTTGAGCCAGAATCAATCGGGTTAGCCTACAATCCAGACTCTAACCACTGAGCCTAATTAGGTTTTAACTTGATCGATCACTCATGTGACTCGATCTTGACTCAGACTTAATCCTATTAGGCTGATCAATCTAAGTACTCTTGATCCCACCTAACCAACTCTTGATTCAGTTTGATCAACCGCTAGACCTAATTGAGCTATCCAAGCCCAAATCTAATTTTATGAATATATCTTAGATCTAAAAATTCTTAATTTTAGACCTAATATATTTTATTATTTTAATTCTCAATTAAGTTTAGGGTTCATAAATAAAACATGTACATAAAATCCTAGGATTTAAAGATGTAGGGTTTTGCAGAAAATAAGTTTTGATTTTTTATTAAGGTCGAATGTGCAGCACCCCTACACACCATAAGAACACCCCATCGAATAAAAGGAGAGGATCTTTAAATCCTACTTCGTTCTTATGATCGAACGGCCAAGAGGAATGCCTTAATCAGAAACATGATAAATCTACAAAACTAGTTAGATCTACATCATATATCACATATATAAAAATTAATCTAACTAAAAATATATTTTGCATACATCTCATGTATCATATCATGCATATTTTTAGATCTAAATTATCTCATAAATATCTAAAAGATAAGATTTAAATTTGATCATATCAAATTAAAATTTATTCTAAAAAAATTTGTAGAACTATTCTATAACTAGTCTAAACATGCATCTATCATATCTAATATGAACAAATTAAATAAATTTATTTTTTATTTTCTAGATTCAATTATAAAATTTATAATATCAAAAATAGTAAATAAATAGATCTAAAAATTATAATTAATTAAATTAAAATTATGATCATGCTAGACTACATATAGAATAATTCTATTCCTAGTCTAGTCATGCATCTCATACATCTTAGATCTAGATTATTTAATTTTTAATTTTTTAATTTTAGATCTAATCACATCTAATATGATATTTAAAATTATCTAATTATTATATCAAAAATAAATTAAAATTAGATCTAATGAATTATGGAACTTGGCTTTGATACCAGTTGAAGGAAAAACTTATTTTTTGGATCATATTCATTCATATCTGATTGGATTAGGAGGGATATTTTAAAAAAAAAAATTTAAGATCCTAATCAAATTTGAAACTCCTCAAATCTAATTTTATTAATTTAATAATAAAAATAAAAATAAAAAAATTAAATCTAATTTAATTATATCTTTATTTTGGATAATCCAATTATCCTATGATGATTTTGATGTTTGCTTGAGGTTTTGGATATAGCCATGCAAGTGCCTAGCCTCTACCGATATCTACTTGGATAGGATCTGAAGATCTTCTTCTTCTCAATCAATTCTTTAAAAATTAGATCTGGATCTAATCTTGAAGGTCTTCAAAGTAGCTTTTGAAGAACAATCATTGTCTCTTGCAGCAGTGCTGCCTTCTTTCTTTCCTGGTGCCTTTCACTTGCTTGGATCGCACCTTCTTTCTACCCAAAGTCCCTTGGCATGGAGAGGAGAGAGAGGACCAGAGGATGGCATGGAGAAGGAGGGAGAGAAGCTATGTGGCATGGGCTAAAGTCAGAAGAATTAAATTCTAGGTGCAGACAGAATTTATATAGACCCTGCTGCATCATGCTGTGCCACATCATCTTGACCAATCATGGCCCTTTATGCAATCAGATCTAAATCTGATTGGTGAGATGACATCATCTAATCCAATCAGATTAGAGATCCTCAAAACTCTCCTTAGGTGGTGCCAAGACTAGGTCAAATAAGTCTTCTTGACGCCACCTAATTTAATCCCTTGAAGCAACTGGAGTTCCATCTATATGGGACTCCATCTTCTATCCTCATGGGACGCATGCCTCCCTAGGCATGCACTCCTTTCCTATTTGCTTTTTAGCAAGGGGATAAGGTCCTAGATTCTCTCCTATGAATGCATGACACAAGGACAGATGTCTAAGTATCTAGGATCAATATTTGACCAATGTCCGAAGACAAGATTTAGCAGATGATGAAAAATGGTAGGTGTTGTCTCAAATTTATCTCATAAATTAAGACAATTCTTTTCTAACCTAGACAAACTATAGTTAGATCAAGTAAAGATTTCTGAGTGAGCCCAAACATAGTTGGCTCAGTCAAGATAAGCTTTAATGATTGTTAAAGAAGAACATTAGGCTCAATCATATGCTAGCATGATTTTCTTGAACCTAATTCAATCTTATTCAAATCAACTGAACTGGATTAATTCAATTGATGATATCTAGATTCAAACCCTTGTTTGTGTGATTCAGTTAGGTTTAGTTTCATATGATAATGGGATATGTCGTGATCTCTATCATCGACATCATCGAAATACCTTCCCATAGATCAAAACATTTTTGATTCAGATAACTAGTATGATCGATCATCCAAATCATTCTAATTGCTCCCAAAATCCACCAATGACACCTAGTAGCATATGGTGGCAATCCATCAGAACTGAAAGCGAACCTCTCGGTGTAGTTATCTGTGTAATTAAGTTTCTCTATCTTGAGTTTCGATCGGATTAGGGTTAAGGTGATCACGTCAAACCCTAATATCCGTCATATGAATTAATCATTCGATTTAAGTCTAATATAAAAATTCTAATAGAAACTCTTTCTATTATTTCACTCTACCATGGCCATGGGCTTATGGACTTGATTCTCATGATCATCATAGGGCTACTTTTCATCTACTGAGGTAGATAGATCCTCTATTGGTGCAATCCAATTCCTACAATGAACATGCTATAGCCAACATACATCTTAGGATTTCGAATGGCTAGGAGATCGAGTTATGATATAGTCAAACTATAACACCCTCAATGTGAACTATCGATGTACCTCAGATCAAAGAACTAGAGACACTACTGCAGCTTCAAACCAGTCATCAATGAGAAGGTAGACTTCCTCATGACTGCTCGAGGTGGTCACGCTCAGTGCCCTCATTCTCTAATGAGTACCTATACTCTCACTCTAATATCTCTATACCGTAAACTCAAGACTCATCTATCCAAAAGAAGTGATCGTACACTAACCTTCCGGATCAATCACCATTCTCATGATGATCCTACGGTCGAAAGCATTTTATGAGTTGATAATGAAAATTCATGTATTAAATTTTCAACTCTTAAAAATATGAACTATCATTATCATTAACTCAAGAAATGTATCACAGACACTTTCAAATACACACTATGATAGAAAATAATCCATTTTATTATTTATAGTCAAAATTATAATTTTACTCTTAGAAGTGTATTACAAGTGTCAGCCAATCTGCTTCTAGGGCACATATACTAAAAGCATGTACTAGTACAACCCTAACATGTGATTCAATTTTTTTAGATTTATTATTATTATTTTATTATTTTTTTAATTTTTATTATTTTATTATAATTTAATTTATTTATTAATTATTTTTAATTTAATTTTATTTAGTTTCTTTTTATTTTATTTTTATTATTTTTTTGAAGAAAAAAAGAAGAAGAAAGAGAAAAAAGTTATAAAGAAAAGATCCTAAAGAGTCCTAGAACTAAGAAGAAAGAGAAGAATTAGGTTTAATTAGATTTGATATTTTAGTTAGCAATCAATTTTGGCAAATAATCCTGACTATGAGTTATCCTAGATCTAAATAGCTCCTAACTGTCAAGATCATCTTCAAGCCCTCTAAGTATAAGATCAGCCACTCAACTGATCAGATAAGTATAAGATGGGTGAAAATCCTCCCGTTGCTTGTCTTAGATATCAATTATCTTGGTCAGATAAGCTAGCGGAACCAATTAAATAACCACACCTTCCTTCAGGATGCAATTCCTGAACCACTTTTTTTAGATACCAATTAAATTAGCTAATCTTAATCCAGTCCAACTCTTAGGATTTTTTGTCCTAATAAGCTCGAGTTCCTAGGGCCAATGTCTAATTGATTTTAAAATTAAAGATTTAGGTCAATACAGGATGCCGGTTGGTTGTTTGTAGATCAAGAAAGGATGATCAAATCTCTATCTTATCTTATTTGATGGGTTGTGTCGTTAAGTTGCTTTAAGATGAATAAGCACAATCAATTTCAGACAAACAGTTTTATGCAATTAAATTAGATGCATGAAATTAATTGAACTTAAGGAGCTTATCTTGTCTCCAGTGATCATAAAAAAAAATAAAAATAAAACTAATATGATGGATGTTCTAAGTAATTAGAATTTTTATTTTTATCATGAAGCTTTTAATTTGATTTAAATAAATATTTTTTAATTTAATTTATAGATAAATTAAATAATAAAAAATATTTAGGGTTAGGATTGATCTCACCAAGCAAAATTGGAAGCTTCCTCCTTGCCCTAATTTTTTTGCTTTTTTTTCTTTTCTTCTATAAAATAAATAAGAAAAGTTAGTAAGCAATATTTATAAAAAAGATCAAAAATTTAATTTTTAATTTATTTATAAAAAATCAATGAGATCAAAGACTTTAATGTTCGTGCTTTTTCCGACAACGGTGCCAAAAACTTTAATAAGAGCATGATGTTATCGTTAGGATACCATATTTATCAGTTTAATTTTGACTTCTTAAATTGATTAAAAATAGATAGTAAGTAATGAGTCGAGTCAAATCCAAAGTAAATGTAGTATTTTAATTTTAAAATCTTTAATTTTATAGAAAGAAAAGAAAAAAATTAAAAAAAAATTAAAGTCAAAAAATAAAATTATAAATAAAGAGCAAAAATTAAATGGTGTAGAAAATTACACCTGGTACTAAGATCTATTAGTTAGATCTTAGCATCTACTTGTAATAAAATTAAATTTATAATAAAAATAAAGAGCAAAAATTAAATTATAATTAAAAATAAAAAGCTAAAATTTAAAATGCATAAAAAAAATTTTGCATTAAAATTAATATTCAAAAATTAAATACATGAAATTAAAAAGATATGAAAAAAAATAAAACTAAAAGCAGGCTGATCTTGATCTTGGATCGGCATTGGCATTGAGATGGTGTAGAAGTTAGCTCTTCCTCTCGGCTCCATCTGGCTCAAAGCAATCTTGAATTCCAAGCATGGCTCTACCCTATACCATATCCTTCCCATGACCAAAGACAAACTGATTTGGAGGCCTGGGGGTCCTTAAATGGCTGCTGGAAGGCTGAAGTCTTTGCTATCAGGCAATATGGAACTAAAAGTAGGATATAGATCTATGTTTGTAGAGAAATCCAAGTGTTAATTGCGTTAAAACTCTTCCTAGGTTGCGTTCTGGTATTCTGGATGAGTTTTACATCTTTCAGCCATCAGATGGAAATTCAATGGCCCAAAAACCATCATGTAATAGCCCAGATCCACTCGAATTAAATTTTAGCCATCCAATCACTTTGATCAGGTGAATCTAGGCCGTCAAATCATGCCTAGGTGTTTAAATTACCATTGGGAGCTCTGTCAGTCATCGGATCATTGTCTGGATTGCTGTCGACCGTTCGATCGCATGCTGGAGAGCTAGCTGAATTTGAATCAAATCAGAAAAAGACCACAGCCATTCGATCTTCATCGGCAGCTTCCTCATCCATTCGATTGCATAGTTACTATGCCCATGGTGTTGGAAAATATGTCTTAAAGCCAATCATCTAAGTGGTAGATGATTGAAATTAATATATGAATTATCTAATAATAATAGTTATTTGGCTGGTTCATCATAAAAGTTCTATTTTTTTTAAATGAACTCTTAAATTATAATGAAGTTCTTAGAACCATAATTAATTGATAAAGAAAAATTTATCGGATGGTTCTTAAACTGTTTACGATCAAATGATAAGTTATTAATAAGGATGATAACTTATCGAGTGTAGATTACTATATATCATATGCATTGGTTGTCCTCATAACCAAATGGTGTGGAGACACTAGTATGGCATCCAGGTGAGATGTAGGAGTACATCTGCACTGAACGTGATCAATATAGCACTCTACTATAAAGAGTAGTTAGCTAAGGCCAATGGGTACAAGTGTCCCTCTGACCTGAGATCACCATGGTGAGTTGCAAGTTACTCACTATACTTTGATGCCAGACTATCTGTATTTCTAATATAGATTTGAAAGATTTTTAGGTATAGTCAAGTACTTGTGAAGTTAGTGTGTGAGTCAAGATGAGATTGACCACTCCTGATTAGCTTCAAGAAGAGAATATCTCATTGTATTTTAATTTAGCAAAACCTAGGCTTTGGTAATCTTCTCGAGGAATCACGGGATTTGCAAAATTTTGAAACATAATAGAGATGACTTGTATGAGTGTTGACGGCATACTCGAAGTCGTCTTGAGCATTATTGATCAAAGAGATAAATTATATGGTAACCATGGGCTAAGGTTCTAAGAATATTGCTTTGCACACATTCGATCTATTCGAACGTCGGGAACCATTGCTAGATGGTTACTTCGACTAATACAGGAATTGGTTTCTATGCTACTAGCTTAGGTTCGAACTTATGGGGTCACACACATTAGATATTATAATCAGATCAGATGGTTAATTGATGAATAAGATTCATTCTAAGGTCAAACATTCAATGCAATTGATGTCTGACCTAATACAAGTATTATAGAAGGATCGATTAGCAATTGGATTGTTAATTGGCTCAATCTAATTGGACAATTGGGCTGAGACCAATTCTAGTTGAATTAGATTCAATTAGAATTGGTTTGGACTTAATTAGATTAAGTTTAATTGATTTATTGAATAAGCCAATTGTAAGAAAAAAATAATTACTAGTTGGACTAGAATTTGAGTACACTTAATTTCTAATTGAGTTAGGATTTAAATTATATTTAAATATAGTTTAAATCTAACTTAATTAGGTTTCTAGTTAAACTAGGATCACACATAATTAGGCTTGCACTAATCCTATTTTAATAGACTAGGATTCCTTATTTTCTTCCTTGCGCAAATAATCTCTACACCCACTAATTTTATTTCTAGATTTTTTTTATGAGATTTCTCATGCCTAAGATTGATTTCCTGTACCCCATATCCTGGTTAGTTTGGATACAAATTTGACTTGGTCTTATTTGAAAGTTAGTTTGAATGGGTCAAACTAAATTAAAATTTTAATTTGTTAAAACTCTCCTCCTCTCTATATGGAAATAAACCCACGCCCACCCTTGTTGTTTGTCACCCTTTTTCTTCTCTCTTTGGGTGATGGTTTCCTTCTCTGCATGCACAAAAAATATGGAGGGGCATCCAAGAGTTGGACGCCCCCCAATCTCTTCCTTGTTTCCTTGTTTGACTAGGTCATTTTGACCTAGTCTTCCTATTATTATGGGATGCCTCCTTCTATTAGTTTTAGGCATCAAAATCTCCTGATTATTCCATGGTAAAACCAAAAGAAAAAGAGAGAGGGCATGGTGGTTTTGGGGTGCCTACATCCTTGGAGAAAAAGTCTTCTTTAAGACATGAAAGGTTCATATCTTGATGAAGACAAAGGTAAGAAAGAAAGTCTTCTCTCATAGTTTTCTTTCAAGATTTATTTTCTTATTTTTCTTCTTGATTTTTATATGATATAAAATATGAGAGAGAGAGAAAGAGGGCATGGGGATCTGTGCTCCAAGGTGTTGGGGTAGGATGATCAATTTTGGACATGATAGATCATGTCCTGATGAGAGAAGAAGAAAAGAAGAAGGTCTTTTCATAGGATTTCTTTAAGAATCCTTCTTCTCCATATTTTTGTGAGATTTTTCTATGAGAAAAATTAGAGAGTGTAAGATCTGAAAACATGAAAAAAGTCTAGGAGAGAAGGTCTCCCCTTGTCCTAGCATAAAGATGTTTTCAAGACATCAATCGCTGATGTCCTAAAAGAGAAGATTTATCTTCTCTTAGGATCTTTCTTAATATATTTTATTTTTGATTTATGGGAGATCCAAAGGTTAGATTTTTTTCTTATTCCTTTGCTTTTTCTTCCTCTCTTGAAGTGTCCAAGAGATTTGAAGAATAAATTTTATATTAACCATCCGAAGGAATCTGCGAGAAGCTAGTACTTCAAGCGGATCTTCATTCGACGAACCTTTAATTTATGTTACAGCCTCGTGTGGACTTTCTGTAGAGACTGAACACATGTGCGGCTCTAAAGACAACAACGTGAATCAACCGTAGAGTTCTCGACTCGTGCAAAGATAAGAGATTTGATCTCTTCTCTCACCTAGATGTGATCTAGTATTTAGATCTAGAATTATTCTAGATCTAGGATATTGATTTGATCAATATCAAAATATTTATTTTTATATTTATGCATATATTATGACATGTTATAGGTTCTATATGTAGGGTTTAGTAATTAGATTACATACATTTATAGATTAAATAGTTTAATTTACAACTTTCGCTGTATTATATTTCAAAAAAGTTTTAAAATTCATGCATGAAATCATGCATATTTTTCATCAATGGTATCAGAGCATCTAGGTTCATTTATAACATGATTATTTTTATATTAAATTAAATTTAAAAAATAAAACTCTAAAGATTGTACATACTGCTATAAGGTTATCCTGTTGTAAGATTTACCCCTTATAGTAAAGAGATTGTCCTAGTATGTGTTGATCTATTCTTAAATCATAAGTAAGTTAGATATGATCTAAATAATTTTATGATTTATTTTTTAATTTTAAATTTAAAATTAAATAGATGTTAGATCTATTATAGATTACTTAGATTAGATCTAAATAATATCGGATTGCACATACTGCTATAAGGTTGTCCTGCTATAAGGTTTATTCCTTACAGTAGAAAGATTGTCCTAGTATGTGGTAATCTGAATAATCTGAATCATAAATATATAAGATGAGATCTAAAATAATTTATAATTTATTTTTAGATTTTAAATTTAATTTTAAATGATTTATGATCTGATCCATATGATGTGTTTTATGTTTAGATCTAGATCCTCTTATTGCATATGTTGATATGTAATTTTTATTTTGAATCTAGAATGTATATGTATGATATATTTATTTTATAAAATTTAAATTAAGAACTTACTTTCCATAAAACTCTAGATTCGAAATCCTAGGACATGATCGAAACATTAAAATAAATCAGATCTAAAACCATATATTGAATATGATTCAATACAAATTATTTATAATTTAAAAATATTTTAAATGATCAAATCAGAAATTAGTTCTGAGGTTCCATAAATCCAAACCCATAACCTTTGAACTTAATTAAGAATTAAGTGATTATTTAGGATCTAGGTTTGTGATTTAAAGATCCTAAGATAATTTCATAAAATATGGATTAAAGGGTAATGGGTTAGCTTTGATTAGGTCCTTAAATTGGGTTAGATCTAGGATTAGATTAAATATGGACTTAGTTAAGAAATTAATCAAATCTAATTAATAGTTAATTTCTATAGATCACTTCAATAGTTGTAGTTGATCAAAGTTCATACATCTAACAAATGGATACTGATCATGGCTCAGTGGTCGAGCACGAATCTTTAGGCAGACCAAATCAAAACTGATAAATTGATTGATGTCTAAGGTAAGTCTGGCATCCTAGACTGATGGTTTTTAATTGGTAGCCCACTTACCTGACCATTTTTTATGGTGTCTAAGGCAAGCCTTGACAGACCCTCCCATCGATCTTACTTACCTGACCAATGTGGTTAATCAGATCTTGATTAGGTTGCTCATTGATTCATGCTAACCCATGTTGCATAAAAAATCAGTGAGACTAATTTTATTCAGTGAGACTGATCTAGGTGTCCATGGATCAATATTAATCCTAGTTTTTGTCAAAGACTTAAAAAGTCAGTGGGAGGACTTGACTTGGTGAAGTCAGTGGAAGCAAATTGATCCATGTCCTTTCTATCCTTAAATTATTAATAATTTAAATTCTCTAAAATTTTTAGATCCTTAAAATGATAAAATTATGGAGATAACTGAGTCATAGCCTCCCATTAAGGTGTTTGATAATGGATCCGTTAACTTAATAATCATTAGAGGCCCATAGATGTGGTGCTTATTGACTAATGAAATTATCATTCATCATATGATGACTTGAATGTGTCTCTCTAATGGTGGTTAGGTTGACCAAGCATAGTTAGACTTAATCATTCATTGGTTAGATACACCAAGTATAGTCATGTTAATGATTGGACCTAATCGAATCCTTATAATGGAGGTCCTAGCCTACTGATTAGATTTCTGAGGCAAAATTAAATTACTAGAAGTTATTTGGAGAAATAATTGGTTATAAACCTATCCTTAGATGTACATGGGTTGACCAACCATAATTGGGCTTGTGTATAGTCTATGTGGATTCTAGTACCTACAAGGGAATTAAAGTAATTCTCCAAATTGAAGGTAAAGGCTATTAATTTGAATAAAATAGTGGAAGAATCTTTAGACTAAAGTCTAAGTCTTTAGGCTTAAAATAATTCATACACTTTAAGTCAATGTTTTTCTTTTCTCAAATTAAGGCTAAACCCTAATTGCTCCAACCACTATTAGATAGTGATAACTTATGGGATCCAACTTTGATAATTAGTATCGAAAGTTGAATTTGGTTCAACAATATGAATGTGTTTGTATTGAAACTTTTAAGCCTAGTCAAAATAATTAGTCCAATATTGATCCAAATCAGGCATTGTGATTCTAATGTTAGAAGCAGGATCATAGAAAGAAGAATTATCTTACTTTTCTTGACCATAACAGTCTGAACAAGAGAAAGAAGCAAGAGTTGCTTATCAAGGATGTTATATGATAATATCTTAAAATTTCTCTATATGTAATTCTACTATCTGGGTATTGGATATCGGTAGTCCTATGCAATTTGTTGGAAGGACTATAGATAAGTAGAATTCTTGAAAATGATGAGAAATACCTGAATGTTGGGGATGGAAGTCCTATTTCAATCCTAGCTTTAGGAATTGTCAAGCTTATTTTCAAAAGATATCATTTTGAGTGATTGTTACTATTATCCATCATTATGATAAATGTGATCTCTGTTGGCCTTTTGGTCAGAGATGGTTATCATTTATCAATAAAGAAGATTGTTATGACATTATTATGAATAATGTTATAATAATACATGAACAATAAAAAAATTATTGAAAAATATATTCTAAAGCCAATCATGTAAGTGGTAGATGATTGAAATTAGTATATAGGTTATCTAGTAATAATAGTTATTTGGCTGATTCATCATAAAAGTTCTATCTTTCTTAAATGAACTCCTAAATTATGATGAAGTCCTTAGAATCATAATCAATCGATAAAGGAGAATTTATTGGATGGTTCTTAAATTATTCATGATCAAATGATAAGTTATTTACAAGGATAATAACTTATCGAGTGTAGGTCACTGTATGCCATATGCGTTGGTTGTCCCCGTAACCAAGTGGTATGGAGACACTGGTATGGCATTCAGATGAGATGTAAGAGTACATCTACATTGAACATGATCAATATAGCACTCTACTATCAAGAGTAGCTAGCTAAGGCCAATGGGTATAAGTGTCCCTTCGATCTGAGATCACCACGGTGACTTGCAAACAACTCACTATATTTTAGTACCAAACTATCTATATTTCTAATATAGGTTCGAAAAGTTTTTAGGTACAGTCAAGTACTTGTGAAGTTGGTATGCGAGTCAAGATGGGATTGACCACTCCTAATTAGCTTCAGGAAGAGAATGTCTCATTATGTTTCAATTTAACAAAATCTAGGCTTGGATAATCCTCGTGAGGTATCATGAGATTTACGAAATTTTGAGACATAATAGAGATGACTTGTATAAGTATTTGACAGCATACTCGAAGTCATCTTGAGCATTATTGGTCATAGGGATGAATTATACGGTAATCATGGGCCAAGGTTCTAAGAATATTGCTTTGCATACATTCGACCTATCCGAACGTTGGAAACCATTGCTAGATGGTAACTTCGATTGGTACAAAAATTAGTTTTTATGCTACTGGCTTAGGTTTGAACATATGGAGTCACACACATTAAAGCTTGTAATCTAATTAAATGGTTAATCAATGATTGAGAATCATTCTAAGATCAATCCATCAATACGATTGGTGTTTGACCTAATGCAAGTATTGTAGGAGGATCGATCAGCAATTGGTTTGCTAATTGACTTAATTTGATTGAGCAATCAGACTGAGATCAAGTCTAATTGAATTAGATTCAATTAGAATTGATTTAGATTTAATTAAATTAAATCTAATTGGTTTATTAGATAAGCCAATCATAAGGAAGAATAAGTCCTTGTTAGACTAGGACTTGAGTGCACCTAATTCCTAATTAAGTTAGAATTTAAATTAGAATTAAATATGACTTAATTTAATTTAATTGGGCTCCTAATTGGATTAGAATCATTCTTAATTAAGTTGTATTTAATCTAATTTAAATAAAATTTAAATTAGATTCAAAACTATTTTGACCTAGTCAAACAAGAGGAGTCCCAGATGGACTGGGACTTTCTCTATTTCTCTTACGCCTTTTAAAGCCCATGCCCACTTATTAATTCCAAATGCTTATGTGAAATAATTCATGCCTAAGAAGAGGTTCCCATGCCCCACATCAAATGTTTTGGGGAATTGGTTTGAATAGGTCAAACTTAGAAAGATTAGATAGAGTTTTGATTTCTTAAAACTCTTTGTTTCTTCCTATGGAAAGCATCTCACGCCCCATTTTTGTGGCGCCCTCCCTTCATTTTTGTGCCCCATTCCTCTCCTTTCTTACGTGTTTTTTTTTCTTGTTCTCACTAGAAGAATAGGAGGAGCGGCATCCAAGAATTGGATGCCCCAAAAATTCCATGTTTGACTAGGTCGTTTGACCTAGTCTTCCTATCTCTTATGGGACACCTCCTAAAAGGAGTTGTGGGCATCCAAAACACTAGGGATTTCATGGTAGAAATCAAAAGGAAAAGGGGGAGAGGTGTGGGAGGATGAGGCGCCAAATTTCTTGCAGTAGTTCCTCTCTTTTGGACATCAAACTTTGATGTCTTGATGAAGACAAGGTAAGAAAAGATTATCTTCTCTTCTATTTTTTTTTGTGTTTCTCTCTTTTTATTTTATTTATAATTTTTATATGATAAAAATCTAAGAGAGAAAAAGTGAGATGGCATGGAGATCCGTGCTTCAAGGTATTGAAGTATAGTGATTATCTTTGGACATAATCTGATCATATCCTAATGAGAGAAGAAGAAGAGAAGAACTTCTTCTCTTAGGATTTCTTGGAGAACCATTCTTCTTCAATTTCTTATGAGAATTTTATATGATAAAAATCAAAAATATTAGATCTAAAAACTTAGAAAAATTTCTAGATGAGAAGGTCTCCTCTTGTCCTAGCATAGAGATATTTTCAAGACATTAATCATTGATGTCCTGAAGGAGAAGATTTATCTTCTCTTAGGATTTATTTTTTCTTATTTTATTTTCTGATTTATGGGAGATCCAAGGGTTGGATTCTTTTCTTATTCCTCCTCATATTCTTCTTCTCTTGGAGTGTCTAAGAGATCCAGAGAATATGTATTTGATTAACCATCAGAAGGTATCCATGAGAAGCTAGCACTTCGAGTGGATCTTCATTCGATAAACCTTCGATCTGTGTTGCAGATTCATATGGATCACCTGTAGAGGCCGAACGTATATGCAGCTCTAAAAGTAATAACAAAAATCAACCATGGAGTTCTCGACCCGTGCAAAGGTAAGAGATCTGATCTCTTGGTAACCTAGATTTGATCTGAGTTAGATCTAGAATTATTCTAAATCTAGGTATTGATATGATCAATACCACTTATGATTAATTTATTTTTAGATTTATATTTGTATCATGACATGTTATAGATCCTTGATGTAGAGTTTTATAATCTGATTACATGCATATTGTAGATTAAACTATTTAATCTATATCTTTCGCTGCTTTAATTTTGAAAAAAATTTGAAATCTATGCATAAAATCCTATATATTTTTCATCAATGGTATCAGAGCATCCAGGTTCTTTTATAACATGTTCATGTATACTTAAGAAAAAATCTAAAAATTAAAATTAATTAAAGATCGCACATACTACCATAAGATTATCCTGTTGTAAGGTTTATCCCTTATAATGAAAAGGTTATCTTAGTATGTGCTGATTTGAATCTGAATTATGAATAATTTAAATTAGATCTAAGAAAGTTTATGATTTAATTTTTTGATTTAAATCTAAAATTAAATAGATATTAGATCTATTTTAGATTATTTAGATTAGATCTAAATAATATCATGATTGCATATACTACCATAAGATTATCCTGCTGTAAGATTTATCCTTTATAGTGAAAAGGTTGTTCTAGTATGTGCTAATCCAAAAAATCTAAATCATAAATATGTTAGATGAGATCTAAAATAATTTATAATTTATTTTTAAATTTTAAATCTAATATTAAATATTTTATGATCTAATTTTGATCATTTAGATGAGATCCATATGATATGTTTCATGTTTTGATCTAGATCTTCATGTTGCATATGTTGATATGTAGCTTCATTTTTTAATCTAGTTTATATATGTATGACATATAAGTTTTGTAGAATTTAAATTATGAACTTACTTTGTCCAAAATTCTAAATTTAAAATTCTAGGACATGATCGAAATATTAAAATAAATCAGATCTAAAACCATTATTTGAATTTGATTCAAAGTAAAGTGTTTATAATTTAAAAATATTTCAAATGATTAAATCAAAAATTATTTCTGAGATTTCATAAATCCAAAACTTATGATCTTGAACTTAATTGAGAATTAAGTAATTATTTAGGATCTAGGTTTGTGATTTGAAGATCCTAAGATAATTTCATAAAACATGGATTAATGGATAATGGGTTAGCTTTGATCAGATCCTTAACTGGGTTAGATCTAGGGTTAGATTAAATATGGACTAAGTTAAAAAATTGATCAAACCTAATTAATAGTTAATTAAAATTAGGTCATTTCTTTAGATCAATTCAATAGTTGTAGTTGATCAAAGTCCATACATCTAACAAATGGATACTAATCATGGCTCAGTGGTCGAGCCCAAGTCTTTAGGCAAATCAAATCAAAATTGATAAATTGATTGATGTCTAAGGTAAGTCTATCTTCCTATATCGGTGGTTTTTAATTGACAGCCCGCTTACCTGACCATTTCTGATGGTATTTAAGGCAAGTCTTGGCAAACCCTTCCATCGATCTTACTTATCTGGCCAATATGGTTAATTAGGTTTTGATTAGGTTGTTCATTGATTCGTGCTAACCCATGTCACATAGAAAATTAGTGAGACTGATTTTATTCAGTGAGACTGATTTAGGTGCCTATGGACCGTAATTGATCCTAGTCCTCATTAGTAACTTATGAAGTCAGTGGAAGGACTTGACTTGGTAAAGTCAGTGGGAGCAAATTGATCCATGTCCTTTCTATCCTTAAATCACTAATAGTTTAAATCCTCTAAAATTATCAGATCTTTAAAATGATAAAGTTATGGAGATAACTGAGTTATAGCCTCCCATTAAGGTGTTTGATAATGGGTCTATTAACTCAATAATCATTATAGGCCCAAAGGTTTAGTGCTTGTTGACTAATGAAATTATCATCCATCATATGACAACTTGGATGTATCTCTCTGATGGTGGTTAGGTTGGCCAACCAAAGTTGGACTTAATCATTTATTGGTTGGATGCACCAAGTATGGTCATGTTAATGATTGGACCTAATTGAATTCTTACAGTGAAGGCCAAAGCCTACTGATTAGGTTTCTAGGGCAAAATTAAATTACTAAAAATTATTTGGAGAAATAATTGGTTATGAACCTACCCTTAAATGTATATGGGTTAGCCAACCAAAGTTGGGCTCATGTGCAGTCTATGCAGATTCTAGTACCTACAAAGAAATTAAAGTAATTTTTTGAATTGAAGGTAGAGGCTATCAATTCAAATAAAATAGTGGAATAACCTTTAGACTAAAGTCCAAGTCTTTAGGCTTAATATAATTCATATACTTAGGTCAATGTTCTCTTTTCTCAAATTAAGGCTAAATCCTAATTGCTCCAATCACTGTTAGACAGTGATGACTTATGGGACTCAATTTCGATAATTAGTATCGAAAGTTGAATTTGGTTCAGTAGTACGAATGGATTCATATTGGGGCTTCAATGCCCAATCAAAATAATTAGTCCAATATTGACCCAAATCAGGCATGGTGCTTCTACTATTAGAAGCAGGGTCACAGGAAGAAGAATTGTCTTGCTTCCCTTGACCATAATAGGCTGAACACGAGAAATGAGTAAGAGTTGCTTATCAAGGATGTTATATGATAATACTTTAAAATTTTTCTATATGAAATTCTTCTACTTGGGTATGAGATACCGATAGTTCTCTGCAATTTGTTGCAAGAACTATAGGTAAGTAGAATGTTTGAAAATGGTGAGAAATATCTAAATATTTTAGATGAAAGTTCTATTCTAATCCTAGCTTTAGGAATTGTCAAGCTTATTTTCAAAGATGTCATTTTGAGTGATTGTCACTATTGTCCATCTTTATGATAAATGTGTTCTCTGTTGGCCAAGGATGGTTATCATTTATTAATAAAGGAGATTATTGTGATATTATTGTGAATAATGTTACAATAATACATGGATAATAAAAAAATGATATTTAACATTTACACGGCCTGTTAAGTATAATGTACACACCCAAGTTAGATTATGTCATGGATGTCTATCTTTGGCATTATAGGCTTAGTCATCTTGACAAGAACAGAACAAATGGATTAGCTTGATAGGAAAACCTCGACATCAATGATCGTGAATCATTGATAGCTTGTGAATTTTGTCTTCTTGGAAAGATGACAAAGTCACCTTTTATGGAAAAAGATGAAGGAGCCAATAAAATTTTAAGTCTCATATATAGTGAAGTATGTAGACCTGTGAACTTAAGTGCCAAAGGAAGATATTAATATTTCATTTCAAACGATCTATCTGGATATGGGTGCGTCTGACCTGAATCATTTAAAATATTCAAATGATTCAATAATAAAATAGAAAAATAAATTGGATAAGATATTGAAACTCTTCAATTTGATCAAGAAGGCGAATACTTATCCAGTAAGTTTGTGACATATCTAGGAGAGTATAGAATTCTCTCTCAGTGGATTCTTTTTTGGAACATAGTATATTTGAAAGGAGAAAATTGAACTTTGTTAGACTTGGTTCAATCTATGATAGGGTTTACTTATCTACCTGCTTCAGGATTGTGCTCTTGTGGCTACTAATTTTACTCTAAATTTATACCAAGTAAATCTATTGTAAAGACTTCATATAAGATATGGATCGAGCATAGACCAAGACTCTCTCACTTTCAGGTTCGGAGTTGATCGGCCTATGTCAAATATTTGCATATAGATAAACTTGGATCCTAGTTCAATAGATATTTAAGAGTGATTAATTCTATCATACTGAAGAGCATGAGATGTTCATCAGTAGTAAGGGCATTCCTTTTAGAAAGGAGTTTCTTAGAGAAGGAACTGATGCCTATCAAGTTGAACTTAGAGAAATTTGACTGGTAGAAAAAAATCGACATAATCTAGTAAACCTACAGAATTGGATTTGATCAGATCAAATCCGAAGCCCATTAAAGTATCACCTTTAAGAGGATTCGATAGAGTACCGCATTAGTCAGATAGATACTTTAGTATCTAGGTCCGGGATGGCAATCCTATTGAGCTCGATGAGAACAATAAGGATCCGATCACCTATAGGGATACAATGCAGTGGTCTGACTCTAAGAAGTGGCTTGGAGCCACATGATCCAAACTGAAGTCCATGAAAATCAATAGTATATGGATACTAGTTGATTCACCTAAAGGAATAAAATCTATTGGATGTAAATGAATTTTTAATAGGATCAAAGTAGCACAGACGGAAAGGTAAGGATCTATAAAGTTCGTCTAAGTATCATCTCAGAGTTCGAACATATGCTTTGAACGTGTATCTTTGTTATGAACAAAGACAAATCCTATATTTATAATTAGGCAAAATATTTTGTAGTGTTATTTCTTATGATGTTTGAGGATGAAATTTTTTTAATTGGGAATGGCATTCCAGCATTGCAAGAAATAAAGGTTTAGCTGTCATCTTATTTCTCCATGTATGAGATCAGATATAGTATACTCACTATAGATAGTGAGCAGATACCAGTCTAATCCAAGTGAGAGCCATTGAAAGATTGTATAGACAATCCTTAAGTATTTGGAAAATACTAAGGTTCAGTGACTCAAATATGGAAGCACTGATTTAAAATATGTGGATGTTTTAATTTCAGTCAAAATAAGATGACAACAAGAGAATATCAGGTCATATCCTAATTGTAGGAGCAATCTGCTGAAAAGATTTCAAGCAGTATACTTTAGCCAATTTAGTTAGTGATGTAGAATATATCGTGGCATATGATGCTGTCATGTAAGCTACGTAGTTGCTGAGGTTTATTAGTAGGTTGGAAGTAGCACCCTCCACTAATGGTCCAGTCCTATCATAGCACTGGAGCCATAGCTTAGGCTAAAGAACCCAAGGACCAGCATAATCTGCATCACTTTCATCTTAGATATTAGATCTGGATGATGTCAATCTTTAGAAGATCGATGTAAAAAGAGAAGTTGACTGACCCATTTGCTAAGACCTCAAAACTAAGAAGTTTTATGAACTCAAGTGGAAGATAGGATATTTGATATCATTCTGATTAGCTTTTGTCTAAGTGGGAGTTGTTGAAAAATATGTCCTAAAGTCAATTATCTAAGTGGTAGATGATTGAAATTAGTATATGAATTATCTAATAATAATAGTTATTTGATTGATTCATCATAAAAGTTCTATCTTTCTTAAATGAACTCCTAAATTATGATGAAGTTCTTAGAACCACAATCAATCGATAAAAAAAGATTTATCGAATGGTTCTTAAATTATTCATAATCAAATGATAAGTTATTAATAAGGATGATAACTTATCGAGTGTAGACCGTTGTATGCCATATGTGTTGGTTGTCCTCGTAATCAAGTAGTATGGAGATATTGGTATGGCATCTAGGTGAGATGTAGGAGTATATCTATACTGAACATGATCAATATAGCACTCTACTATCAAGAGTAGCTAGCTAAGGCCAATGGATATAAGTGTCCCTCCGATCTGAGATCACCATGATGACTTACAAGTAACTCACTGTATTTTGGTGCCGAACTGCCTGTATTTTTAATATAGATTTGAAAGATTTTTGAGTATAGTCAAGTACTTGTGAAGTCAGTGTATGAGTTAAGATGGGATTGACTACTCCTGATTAGCTTCAGAAAGAGAATGTCTCATTATGTTTCAATTTAGCAAAACCTAGGTCTGGATAATCCTCGTGAGGTGTCATGGGATTTATGAAATTTTGAGACACAATAGAGATGACTTGTATGAGTGTTTGACAACATACTCAAAATCATCTTGAGCATTATTGGTCATAGGGATGAATTATACGGTAACCATGGGCCAAGGTTCTAAGAATATTGCTTTGCATACATTTGACCTATTTGAATGTCAGGAACCATTGCTAGATGGTAACTTCGATTAATACAGAAATTGGTTCTTATGCTACTGGCTTAGGTTCAAACCTATGGAGTCACGCACATTAGATCTTGTAACCTAATCAGATGGTTAATCGATAATTAAGAATCGTTCTAAGGTCAATCCATCAATACGATTGGTGTTTGACCTAATGCAAGTGTTGCAGAAGAATCGATCAGCAATTGGATTGCTAATCAGCTCAATTTAATTGAGCAATCAGACTGAAATCAAGTCTAATTAAATTAGATTTAATTATAATTAATTTAAATTTAATTAGATTAAATCTAATTAGTTTATTATATAAGCCAATCGCATGGAAGAATAAGTCCCTGTTAGACTAGGACTTGAGTGCACCTAATTCCTAATTGAGTTAGAATTTAAATTAGAATTAAATATAATTTAATTTAATTTAATTAAGCTCCTAATTGGACTAGGATCATTCTTAATTGGATTGCATTTAATCTAATTTAAATAGAATTTAAATTGAGTTCAAAACTATTTTGACTTAGTTAAACAAGAGGAGTCCCAGTCCTCTTTCTCTTATGCCTTTTAAAGCCCACGCCCACTTATTAATTCTAGATGTTTACGTGAAATAATTCATGCCAAAGAAGAGGTTCCCATGCTCCACATCAGATGTTTTTGGGAATTAGTTTGAATAGGTCAAACTTAGAAAGATTACATATAGTTTTGATTTCTTAAAACTCTTCTTTTCTTCCTATGGAAAGCATCTCATGCCCCCTATTTTTGTGGCACCCTCCCTTCTGATTTTTGTGCACCATTCCTCTCCTTCCTTTTTTTTGCCCTTGTTCTCACCAGAAGAATAGGAGGAGGGGCATCCAAGAGTTGGACGCCCCATAAATTCCATGTTTGACTAGGTCGTTTGACCTAGTCTTCCTATCTCTTATGGGACACCTCCTAAAAGGAGTTGTGGGCATCCAAAACACCAGGGATTTAATGGTAGAAATCAGAAGGAAAAGGGGGAGAGGCATGGGAGGATGAGGCGCTAAATTTCTTGGAGTAGTTCCTCTCTTTTGGACATCAAACTTTGATGTCTTGATGAAGACAAGGTAAGAGAAGATTGTCTTTTCTTCTATTTTTCTTTTGTGTTTCTCTCTTCCTATTTTATTTATAATTTTTATATGATAAAAACTTGAGAGAGAGAAAGTGAGATGGCATGGGGATCCGTGCTTCAAGGCGTTGAAGCATAGTGATCATCTTGGGACATGATCTGTTCATGTCCTGATGAGAGAAGAAGAAGAGAAGAACGTCTTCTCCTAGGGTTTCTCGGAGAATCTTTCTTCTTCAATTTCTTGTGGGAATTTTATATGATAAAAATAAAAAATATTAGATCTGAAAACTCAAAAAAAATTTTAGAGGAGAAGGTCTCCTCTTGTCCTAGCATAGAGATGTTTTTAGGATATCAATCGTTGATGTCCTGAAGGAGAAGATTTGTCTTCTCTTAGGATTTATTGTTTTTATTTTATTTTCTGATTTATGAGAGATCTAAGGATAGGATTCCTCCCTTATTCCTCCTCATATTCTTCATCTCTTGGAGTGTCTAAGAGATCTGGAGAATATGTATATTTGATTAACCATCAGAAGGGATCCATGAGAAGCTAGCACTTCGAACGGATCTTCGTTCGATAAACCTTTGATCTATGTTGTAGGTTCGTATGGATCACCTGTAGAGGTCGGACGCGTATGCGGCTCTAAAAGCAACAACAAAAATCAACCATAGAGTTCTTGACCCATGCAAAGATAAGAGATATGATCTCTTGGTAACCTAGATTTGATTTAGGATTAGATTTAGAATTATTCTAGATCTAGATATTGATATGATTAATACCACTTATAATTAATTTATTTTTAGATTTATATTTGCATCATGACATATTATAGATCCTTGATGTAGGATTTTGTAATTTGATTACATACATATTGTAGATTAAACTGTTTAATCTATATCTTCTACTGCTTTAATTTTGAAAAAAATTTAAAATCTATACATGAAATCCTACATGTTTTCCATCAAAAATGATATTTAACATTTATACAACCTATTAAGTATAATGTACATATTTAATAAACATCCAAGTTAGATTATGTCATGGATATCTATCTTTGGTATTATATGCTTAGTCATCTTGACAAGAATAGGATAAACAGGTTAGCTTGAGCGGAAAACTCGACATCAATGGTAGTGAATCATTGATAATCTGTGAGTCTTGTCTTCTTAGGAAGATCACAAAGTCATCTTTTACTGAAAAAGATGAAGGAGCCGATAAAATTCTAAGTCTCATACATAGTGATGTATGTGAATCTATGAACTTAAGTGCCAAAGAAAGATATTAATATTTCATAACAGACGACCTATCTGGGCATGGATGCGTTTGGCTTGAACCATTTGAAATGTTCAAAAGATTCAATAATGAAATAGAAAAATAAACTAAAAATGGTATTGGAACTCTTCGATCAGATTGAAGAGACGAATACTTATCCAGTAAGTTTGTGACATATCTAAGAGAGAATTGGATTCTTTCTTAGTAGATTTCTTTTTAGAATATAGTGTATCAGAAAGAAGAAATTGAACTTTATTAGACATGGTTCAATCCACGATAGGATTTATTTGTCTACCTATTTTAGGATTTTGCTCTTGTGACTACTTATTTTACTCTAAAAATTTACACCAAATAAATCTGTTATAAAGACTCCATATGGGATATGGATCAGGCATAGACCTAGATTCTCTCACCTTTGGGTTTGGAGTTGATCGATCTATGTCAAAGGTTTGCACATAGATAAACTTGGATCCTAGTCCAATAGGTGTTTAAGAATTATTAATTCTATCATGCTGAAGAACATAAGATGATCATCAGCAGTAGGGCATTCCTTTTGAAAAAAAATTTCTTAGAGAATGAATTGATAGCTAAGAAAAGTTTGACTGATAGAAAAGAACTAACATAATCTTGTAAACCTACAAAATTGAATTTGATCAGATCAAATCTGAAATCCATTAAAGTGGCACCTTTAAGGAGATCTGGTAGAGTACCGCATTAGCCAAATAGATACTTCAGTATCTAGATCCACGATGGTGATCCTGTTGAGCTCGATGAGAATAACAAGGATCCAATCACCTATAAGGATGCAATGCAGTGGTCTAACTCTGATAAGTGCCTTGGAGCCCCATAATCTAGATTGAAGTCCACGAAAATCAATAGTGTATGGACATCAAAAGATTCACCTGAAGGGATAAAACCCATTGGATTTGAATGGATTTTCAAAAGGATTAGAGTAACGCAGATGGGAAGGTAAAGACCTGTAAAGTTCGTTTGGCTATTATCTCAATTTTGGAACATACGTTTTGAACGTATGTCTTTGTTATGAATAAAGATAAACCCTACATTTGTAAGTGGGCAAAATATTCTATAGTGTTATTTCTTATGTTGTCTATGGATGAAATTCTCTTAATCAAAAATGGCATTCCAGCATTGCAAGAAATAAAGATTTGGCTATTATCTAATTTTTACATGTTCAAAATCAGATATGGTATACTCACTAATGATAATGAGTAGATACCAGTCTGATCTAAGTGAGAACCACTGAAAGATTGTATAGACAATCCCTAAGTATTTAAAAAATATTAAGATCCAGTGACTTAAATATAAAAATACTGACTTAAAATATGTGGATCTTTTAATTTCTGTTAGAATAAGATGACAACCAAAGAATGTCGAATCATATCCTAATTGCAGGAGCAATCTGTTGGAAAGATTCTAACAGGATATTGTAACCTATTCAGTTGGTGATGTAGAGTACATTATGGCATATGATGCTGTCATGTAAGCTGTGTAGTTACTGAGATTCATTAGCAGATTAGAAGTGACACCCTCCATCGATGACCTAGTCTTATCGTAGCACTGGAACCATAGCTCGAGCTAAAGAATCGAAGGACCAGCATATTCTACATCGCTATCATCTTTGATTTTAGATCAGGATGACGTCGATTTTTGAAAGATTGATAAAAAAGAATTTGACCGATCTATTTGCTAAGGCCTCAGAACTAAGGAGTTGTATAAACTCAAATGAAAGATAGGATATTTGATATCATTCTGATTGGCTTTAGTCCAAGTGAGAGTTATTGAGAAATATATCCTAAAATCGATCATCTAAATGGTAGATGATTGAAATTAGTATTTAAATTATCTAATAACAATAGTTATTTGGCTGGTTCGTCATAAAAGTTTTATCTTTCTTAAATAAACTTCTAAAATATGATGAAGTCCTCAGAACCACAATCAAGAATTTATTGAATGATGCTTAAACTATTCACGATCAAATGATAAGTTATTAATAAAGATAATAACTTATCGAGTGTAGGTCATTGTATGCCATATGCATTGGTTGTCCTCATAACCAAGTAGTGTGGAGACACTGGTATGGCATCTAGATAAGATGTAGGAGTACATCTATACTTAACATGACTAATGTAGCACTCTATTTTCAAGAGTAGCTAGCTAAGGCCAATGGATATAAGTATCTCCTCGATTTGAGATTACCATGGTGACTTGCAAGCAACTTACTATACTTTGGTGTCGGACTGTCTATATTTTTAATATAGGTTCAGAAGATTTTTAGGTACAATCAAGTATTTTTGAAGTCGGTGTATGAGTCAAGATGGGATTGACCACTCCTGATTAGCTTTAGGAAGAGAATGTTTCATTGTTTTTCAATTTAGCAAAACCTAGGCCTGGATAATCCTCGTGAGGAGTCACGGGATTTGCAAAATTTTGATACACAATGGAGATGACTTGTATGAGTGTTAACAGTGTATTCAAAATTATCTTGAGCATTATTGATCAAAGGAATAAATTATATGGTAACCATGGGCCAGGATTCTAAGAATATTATTTTGCATACATTCGACCTATCCAAACATTGGGAACCATTGCTAGATGGTTACTTTGACTAGTACAAGAATTGGTTTCTATGCTATCAGCTTAGGTTTGAACCTATGGGGTCATACATATTAGAGATTATAACCAGATCAGATGGTTAATCGATGATTGAGAATCATTCTAGGGTCAAATATTCAATGCGATTGATGTCTGATCTAATGCAAGTATTGCAGGAGGATTAATTAGCAATTGGATTGCTAATTAACTCAATCTAATTGAACAATCGAGCTGAGATCAACTCTAATTGAATTAGATTCAATTAAAATTAATTTGGACTTAATTAGATTAAGTTTAATTGATTTATTGGATAAGCCAATTGCAAAAAAAAATAATTCCTAGTTGGACTAGGATTTGAGTGCACCTAATTTCTAATTAAGTTAAGATTTAAATTAAATTTGAATATAATTTAAACCTAACTTAATTAGATTTTTAGTTGGACTAGGATCATTCATAATTAGACTTACACTAATCCTATTTTAATTAATTTAAAAATTAGTTTGACCTAGTCAATACATGAGAATCCTAGTTAGACTAGGATTCCTTGTTTCCTTCCTTGCGCAAATAATCTCCATGCCCACTAATTTTATTTTTAAATTTTTTTTATGATATTTCTCATGCCTAAGATTGATTTTTCATGCCCCATATCCTACTTAATTTGGATATAAATTTGACTTGGTCTTATTTGGAAGTTAGTTTGAATGGGTCAAACTAAATTAGAGTTTTAATTTGTTAAAACTCTTCTCCTCTCTCTACGAAAATAAACCCATGCCCACCCTTGTTGTTTGTCACCCTCTTTCTTCTCTCTTTGGGTGATGGTTTCCTTCTCTCCATGCACAAAAAATGTGGGGAGGCATCCAAGAGTTGGACGCCCCCAATCTCTTCTTTGTTTCCTTGTTTGACTAGGTCATTTTGACCTAATCTTCCTATTATTATGGGATGCCTCCTTCTAATTATTTTAGGCATCAAAAACTCCTGATTATTTCATGATAAAACCAGAAGAAAAAGAGAGAGGGAATGATGGTTTTGCGGCACCTACATCCTTGGAGAAAAAGTCTTCATTAAGACATGAAAAGTTCATGTTCATGTCTTGATGAAGACAAAGGTAAGAAAGAAAGTCTTCTCTCATAGTTTTCTTTCAAGATTTAATTTCTTATTTTTCTATATAATTTTTATATGATAAAAAATTTGAGAGAGAGAGGAAGAGGGCATGGAGATCTATGCTCCAAGGTGTTGGGGCAGGATGATCAATTTTGGGCATGATCTGATCATGTCCTGATGAGAGAAGAAGAAGAGAAGAAGATCTTCTCTTAGGATTTCTTTGAGAACCCTTCTTCTCTATATTTTTATAAGATTTTTCTATGAGAAAAATAAGAGAGTGTAAAATCTAGAAACATGGAAAAAGTCTAGAGGAGAAGGTCTCCCCTTGTCCTAGCATAAAGATATTTTCAGGACATCAATCGTTGATGTCCTGAAAGAGAAGATTTATCTTCTCTTAGGATCTTTTCTTATGTGTTTTATTTTTAATTTATGGAAAATCCAAAGGTTAGATTTCTTCCTTATTCCTTCTCTTATTTTTCATCTCTTGGAGTGTTCAAGAGATTTGAAGAATAAATTTTATATTAACCATCTGGAGGGATCCGCAAGAAGCTAGCACTTCGAGCGAATCTTCATTCGACGAACTTCTGATTTGTATTGCAGTCTCGTGTGGACTTTCTGTAGAGGTCGAATGCGTGTGCGGCTCCAAAGGCAACAACATGAATTAACCATGGAGTTCTCAACCCATGCAAAGGTAAGAGATTTGATCTCTTCTCTTACCTAGATGTGATCTAGGATTTAGATCTAGAATTATTCTAGGTCTAGGATATTGATTTGATCAATATCAAAATATTTATTTTCAGATTTATGCATGTATTATGATATGTTATAGGTCCTAAATGTAGAGTTTAGTAATTAGATTACATGTATTTATAGATTAAATGGTTTAATTTACAACTTCCACTGCGTTATATTTTAAAAAAGTTTTGAAATTCATACATGAAATCCTGTATATTTTTCATCACATGGATCACGTGAACCAGCCACACTACAGACCGCAGCCAATCAACAAGCATCGTGCCACCTAAAATTATGAAACTACCACTGTATGCTGCGTGAGAATTTTTGTAAATTCTTTAAGGGTCTTGGTCCACCACGTGGTAGCCTATGATTTGCTGCCTTCTACTGAGCTGGCGGTCTACGCCTGATTTTATGGACCGATGGGTCGGCTTCTATGGCTGAGCTGACTAGCTGGCATGTCGGTTGAGCTAGGATGCATCGGCTGAGCTACTTTCGACAACTTGGCTGAGCACACCAGCTTGGTTGGATGAGTTGGCTGAGCCGTTTCTATTTTTTTTTCTTTGAAAATTTATATCGGATCCGTTTTAACTTTATTTTGCTCCAAATTTATTTCGTTGTGATAAAAAAAATGAGCTTTTTTTATTAGTAAACATCTTTTCTAAAAATAATAAATAAAATATTTAATTTTTAAAAATAAAAATAAATTAATTAATAAATTAATATTTTTAATGGTGCATTTATTATAATTATCAATCTATCCACCATACAGCTGTATGTTGTTTCAATTTAGTGACTAATCATCTCCATGGTCACCTTAGGCTAATCATCTTACTGACTCACCAAGCCAAGTGATGGGGGAGAGAGAGTTCATAAGTTTCCCTCAGCTATACTTACATTGTAATTTTCAATGGTAGGAGAGTAATGAAAGTACTAGAGTGTTGCCCAGGTATGGCTATCCAAGAAGTGGATGAATTGGATGTTTTAAAATTTAAACTTTAATTATACTAAATTTAACGCTTTGTGCTTAGTGAGATAAAGTGAAACACAAGTATGGAAAGAGAATAATAGAAATAAAATCTAAATTTTATAGTGGTTTGGTGCCAAACTTAGCACCTATATCCACTCTTTAAGTAAACCACTCAAAAATTCAACTATAATTTTCAATAAGAATTACAATCCAATTATTTTTTAGGCTTACAATCAAATCCAATTGATTTTCTTGGCTCACCAACCAAAATCATACAAAATTATTTTCTAGACTCACAATCAATCCAGTTGATTTTTTTATATCACCAACCATAACCTCATAAATGATTATTTTTCTCCCGACTAACAATCAATCTCAATTATTTTTAATCTTGACTTACCAATCAAACCACTACAAACATCTAACTCAAGGCTTGGACCAACTCAAGTTTCTCATACTAAGAAACTTGAAACAAAATATAAAAATATAATTAAAACAAACTTTTATGAAGTCTAAGAGAAGAAAATCTGAGTTGCCTTGCTTGTAGACTTGATTTATTCTCCTTGAATGATTGAGAGATAGTGAGGCTCTTTGATTCTTGACTTGATCATTTTCTCACTTCACTTCACTCTTGCTCTCGCTTGCTTGAGGATGATTGGTAGTAGAAGAATAAAAGATAACTCTGAAAATAACTTCTTTTCTTCTCTTTTTGGCTCACTCCTTTAGCTTTCTCAATGAATACTCAATAAACTCTCCAAAAGCCTCTTTCCAATGCTCTAAAGATTTTCTTATATATCATTAAGATTTTCCACCATTTTAATTCATCTAAGAGAGTTTTAGAAAGTGTTCTAGTCGTTAGAGATAAGAAAATAGTCGTTGGAAGGTGTATGGAACAAAAAGGGTGCATATCTAAAAACTAGCTATTACAGTGAACTTAGTCAACTAACTTTCTCTGAGTCGATTAAGTCTTAGTCTACTCAATTTTGACTTAGTTTGCTAAGTGGATAAAGCTTGAAAATCTACCTTTCTATCTTACTATTGTCCTCTAAGACTGAGTCGACTAACTTTTCAACTGAGTTGACTAAGTTTCTTGGATCCTAAATTTATCTTTTCTATACTTTATGTCATGCTACTATCCTCTAAGACTGGGTTGACTAACTTTCTGATTGAGTCAACTAAGTTTTCTAGATCCTGAAACTTGGCTTTCTATCACTGATACTGAGTGGGCTAAAGCATCCATTGGATCGACTCAAATTGCATGCCAAGTATGCCATGAAATTTTTAGCAATCTTTTTTTTTTAATTTTATTTATAGACTAGACTTGTCTTCTAAACTTAATTTAAGTCTTTAACCTTTCCTTTTAAGATATGTCAAGTCTAGATTTTTTTCAAAGATCTTTTGAGTGGTGGTACTTAATTTAATTGATGAAAATTACTTAAAATAATGTCAGCACTTAGAATTTAAACTACACATCCTCAAAAATAATATTAGACTTTATAATTTATACTAAAAATTCTTTATCATCATCAAAATCAATCTTTAGGTCAACAATCTTTCTCTTTTTGATGATGACAAAATTTTGAGTATATGCACAATAATATAAAGTAAATTTCTAAAGAATTATATATTTAAAAAGTATGAAATCACTAAATAATAAAAATATACTTCATTCTAGTTAAGCTCAAACATATACTTAATAATAACTCTCTCCCTTTTTTACAGCATCAAAAAAAATAACTCAAAAAGAAAAAATCAACAAAGTAATTTTTTCTTTAATAATCCAAAATATTAAGCTCTCTCTTACTATTATAATTAATTTAATTTAATTTTTATTCAAAAATTGCTCTCCTTACTATATACCAATTTTTTTAGTTTCATTTCTTGCTTACTCTTAATACAACTGAATCAGTTCTTATCTTTGTTGAATTTTATATCTCATAATTAAAATCACATTATGAAAAATATTATATAATGACAAGATTTTGATGTAATTTGATATGTTAAATTTATTTTCTCTATTTATCAAATTTTCTCTCTCTTATTGTTATTAATAGTATTTACTATAATTCAAGATACCAATTGAGTTTGAAAATATTTCTTCAAGAGATTTAGCTTATCAAATATAAATAGATCAATATTTCAAATTATTCTTAAACTCTAATCATGAGAGTTTATAAATCAATTTTATTCAATATATCTTCAATCATAATCAATCATATAAATACATAATTATAATAGTCAATCAAAATGATATCATCAAAAATCAATAAGATAAAATATTGAATCATTTGACATGCAATTGGTGGTATGATAATCAATCAAATCAAATAAGAACAAATCAAGATTAGATCAAAGAAAAACTAGATAAAAGCTCCAAAAGTTAGGTTCAACTAGAATTTTTTTTTTTAAAGTCCTTAGAGATCAAGTCAAGATATAATAAAAATAAACAATATCAAGTACTTGATTTTTTATGAATAGATGACTTATCTTAAAATACTTTGAATTGGATAATTTTTGAGATATTTCAATAATTTTATGTTTTATAAGAGTGTCAAAAGTTAAATTAACTTACAAGTTTTGGCAATCAAATGGATTCTTATGCAAGCAAGCTCGTCTTAATTTAAATTTCTCAAAAAATAACATTATATAAGGAGTTAAGAGAACATGCTAAATTTAAAGTAAAAATCTATGCTTAATCAATTAAGATGATACATAGAGGAGATCGTATTGATTTTGAAATCAAATCATAGTGTAAGATCATTGCAAGCATTGAAAAGTCATCAAAATTTATTAGTTATACTAATTTTTAGCAATACATAAAAAATATTCAAAACAAGGAATCACAATATACATACATGTTGATGAATCATCAAAATCAATAGATTCAACAAAATAATTTTAATAATCATTAATGTGATATCAAAATAAGTTTACCTTTTATCAAGTATCATCACTAATCTATTTTGAGTCCTAAGTATCCATTCCTTAAGAATTTGCTTCTTTCATTTCATTAGATGCTTGGTATATCTATAAAAATCACTTGCTAACTTTTGGTACCCAAGTCATCTTGGGTTCATGGAGGTTAGAGCATATGGTTCCTTTTGAAACTCAAATTTATTTGATTAAAATTTAGTCAATTCTTTTAATATTATAATCTAAAATTTTGTGGCCAATTTGGTTGCATTTAAAATAAACTATAGAATGATTTTTAGGTAAAGCTGTAATGAACATATTCTTGATAAGTTTTTATTTTTTAAAAAATTATAGCCAATTCTTGCTTTATTGAAAATAGCTTTTTGATTATTCAATATTGCTTAAAGCTATTATGATCTAAATGTAAACTTTTCAAGCATGGATAGTTTTAAATTTTTAATCTCTTTTCTTAGTTTCGTATTTTCTTCCAAAATAGATTTTTCAGATTTCAAGAGCTTTTCTTTTCTTCAACAAAAATTTTTTCAAATTTTGAAAGAATTTATTTTTCTTCAACTAAACTTTTCGTTTCTTTCAAAGAATCTTTTTTTTCAATTAAGAGCTCATTCTTTTCTTTAGCTAAAAGAAGATTTGATGTTTTAAGCTCTTTACTTTTAGGCTTAAATTTTTAAATTCATCCATAATTCATGAAAGACTTCTTGAAGGTCATCAAATATAAATTCAGAGAAATTTTCTATGTTTAACTCATCATTATGAGTCATGAGGCAAGGATTTGCAATGTCTTCTTTCTCTTTCTCATTTTTCTCTTCTTTATTTTGCTCCCCTTTTATCGATGTCTTCTTTTCTTATATATATATTTTTTTCTTTTCATCCTCATGAGTCATGAGGCATAAGTTGGGGTGAGCTTTCTTATCTTCTTGGAAGCTTGATGTTTCTTTTTAATTTTCTCTCTCATAGGTTGCTTTGAATTGATCATAAATTTATTTTACTAAAATACATAAAAAAATTACATTAAATTCATTTATATCCAATGAACAATAAAGTATATTTATAGCTTTAGCATTTAGTTGGTTTATTTCTTTATCATGTTTAAGTAATGCTTTGGGGGTGCATAAGCCATCGATTATAATCTTTCATAAGTTATAATCATGTGCTTGTATGAAGATATGCATTTATACTTTCTAATAACTATAATTTGAACCATTAAGCATTAGAGATCGATCAATAGAATAACTTTTATTAAGCAAAAATTTCATTTGGATTGCCATGATCTTTTACTTTTTGATTGCTAGGTCAACAATCAAATATTAGAGCACCTGCTCTGATACCAATTGTTGCCTAGATATGACTATCCAAGAGAGGAGGTAAATTAGGTATTTTAAAATTTAAACTTTAATTATGTTAAATTTAATACTTTGTGCCTATTGAGATAAAGTAAAATACAAATATGGAAAGAGAATAATAGAAATAAAATCAAAATTTTATAGTAGTTTGGTGCCAAACTCAGCACCTACGTCCACTCTCTAAGTAAATCACTTAAAAATTCAACTATAATTCTCAATAAGAATTACAGTATAATTATTTTTTAGGCTTACAATTAAATCTAGTTGGTTTCTTCTGGCTCACCAACCAAAATTGTACAAGATTATTTTTCAAGCTCATAATTAATTCAATTGGTTATTTTCGGTCACTAACCAAAACCTCACAAGTGATCATTTTTTTTGGGACTAACAATCAACCTCGATTAGTTTTAATCTTAGCTTAACAATCAAATTACTACAAACATCCAACTCAAGGCTTGGACTAATTCAAGCTTTTCATCCCAAAAAATTTGAAACAAAATATAAAGCTATAATTAAAACAAACTCTTTTGAAAGCCAAGAGAAGAAAATATGAGTTACTTTGCTTGAAGGCTTGATTTTTTCTTCTTAAATGATTAAGAGATGGTGAAGCTTCTTGATTCTTGACTTGACCACTTCTTCACTTCACTTCACTCTTGCTCTCACTTGCTTGAGGATGATTTAAAGTGGAAGGATAGAGGATAACTTTGAAAATAATTTTTTCTCTTCTCTTTTCAGCTCACTCCTTTGGCTTTCTCAATAAACTCTCTAAAAGCTTCTTTCCAATACTCCAAAGATTTTCTTATGTATCTTTGAGATTTTTCACTACTTTAATTCATCTAAGAAGTCTTCAGAAAGTGATCTAGCTGTTAGAGACAAGAAAATAGCCGTTAAGAGGTGTATAAGATAAAAAAATTTTAAATATGAAAACTAGCCATTATAATGAACTTAGTCGACTAACTTTCTTTGAGTTGACTAAGCCTTAGTCTGCTCAATTCTGACTTGGTCTGCTAAGTGGACAAAGCTTAAAAATCTATCTTTCTATCATGTTGCTATTCTTTGAGACTGAGTCGATTAACTTTCTAACTAAGTTGACTAAATCCCATGGATCCTAAAATTTATCTTTTTTATGCTTTTTGTCTTGCTGTTGTCCTTTGAGACTAAGTCGACTAACGTTCTGACTGAGTCGACTAAGTTTTCTAAATTTTGAAACTTGGCTTTCTATCACTGATACTGAATCGGCTAAAGCATCCACTAGATCGACTCAAATTGCATGCCAAGCAGGCCATGAAGTTTTTAGCAGTCTTTCTTCTTCAATTTTATTTATAGGCTAAACTTACCTTCTAAATTTGATTTAATTTTTATTAACCATTCTTTTTAAGATGTGCCAAGTCTGGATTTTCTTCAAAGATTTTTTGAGTGGTGGTACTCGATTTAATTGATGAAAATCACTTGGAACAATGTGAGCACTTGAAATTTAAATTACACATCCGCAAAAATAATATTAGACTTTATAACTTGTACTCAAAACTATTTATCATCATCAAAATCAATCTTGAGGTCAACATAAAGAGAGGTTACTAGATGGTAGGTTTAAAATATTTCATTCTTTTCCATCTCTCATTTATAGCATTTTATCAGTTAATTGGGGGATTGCTGTTAGGGATGCGGCAACCTTTCCTATCCTATACCTCACTATGTGAGAAAGAGAGAGGAAGAGATTGGTAGGATTGAGAAACAGAAAGGGGGGGCTACTATAATAGGGTGGTAGCAATCTTCTCACTTCATTTTTTAGCATCTCATTAGTCAATTGGGAGGTTGGTACCGAGGATGTGACAACCTTCCATGTCCCATTCCACATCATGGATGCAAGGGAGAGAAAAGGGATGGATAGAGTCGTCAAATAGAAAGAGTGAGAGGTTGCTATAATAGGATGGCCGTAGCCTTCTTCATTGTACTAAGGTAGTTGCTAAAGGAGCTGCAACCTTCTTAACCTTAATAATGAGAGGTTGGGACATATGAAAATAGGAAGAGAAAAAGGCAAAGAGAAACCAACCCCAATTATGCTTGGGAGAGGGTTTGGGATAGAAGGGTTGGAGTTAGATTTCCTTGGGTCAACATGTTATGATATTTTTTTGGGGTTAATCTGAAAGGGACCCAATCCTAGGCATAATTGATCACCAGGAAGGGGGTAGCCAAGGCAATAGAATGGCCAATGCCCTAAATAAATATGGCACTACAATAGATCAAGACAAGTAGGATTGAGGGAGGATTGGTGCTGAGAGAAGAAGAGAAAAAAGCCAAGAATATAAAAGAAATAAAAGAAAAGTTTATGGACTCCAACGAGAGCTATGGAAAGCTAATAGGGTAGAAAGTTGATCCCTCACCATAACCCCAAGTTAAATAGAGCATGATCTAGAACGATGATGGCTCATCCAAGAAAGAGCAAGGCGGGTGCTACAAGCATTAGAAGAGGGTTATCCAGCTTTAGATTCAGAGGGGAATGAAGGAGAGGATAGCCATGTGGTATAGATGGTGGCCAGATTAGGATTAGCTTTCTTTTTTATTCTTGGCAGGAGGGAAGATAATGGTAAAGCAACTTGATCTTAACCATAATTAATCATCAAAAAAGTGAGTAGTCAAGGTGGTACAAGAACCAATGCCCTGGAAAAGCACTATATCCTGCTACATTGGGAGAAGAGTAGAGGGAGTGGTAGGGATTAGGATTTTCCTCAAAAAAAAGGGATGGGACTAGCCACCATTTTAGATTTAATGGAGATAGAGGTAACCTAAACGGCCCTAATTAAGATAGGTGACAGCTGGCAACCATCCTAATTTTTTTTTCTTTTTTTTGATTTAGATAGCCATATAGAGATCTTGCGTGCGGACACTTGTATAACTCATGTGATTATGTTTTGTGCAGATGTTCACATGTTCTTTTTCAATCGATTATTCGTATAGTTGTTACATGCAAATGCTTGCATATTTATCATGCGGGGTGTTTTGTGTAGATGTTCGTGTATCTTTTTTTATTTTTAGGTATTTGCATATAAGTAAAATGTATGTAGACTTTTGCACACTTGAAGTGAACCTTTTTGATGTGGGCATCTACATGCAAAAATAAAAAAATTATATTTTTTAAAAAACTTTATTTTGAGAAAAAAATAAAAAATCTTTTGGTTGATGGAAAGGAATCATTTTTCATCAAATAAAAATACTTTTGACTTTTTTTTAAAAAAAATGTTCTCTATTTTTGGTTTAAATTATGTCATTAAATAGCCATCTAATTATCTAAAATGCTGTTCATATATGTTATTCCTTTTTTCTTGGCATTTGCAGTTGCAAATAATATCTTTTTGTGAACCAAAAGGCAAGATAAAATTTTTCATTTTTTTTTTTGGGGTATCATTATACTAACATTGTTAATCTTGTACGTATTTTTTTAATATGCCTTGTAGATTAAATTATACAAACATGTCATGTTAACTTTGTTGATCCAGTATTTATTTTTTATATTTGATTAGAACCAATGATTTTAAGAATAATTTAGAAATATAATTATTTTTTTAAGGAATATCATAGTAAATGTTCTGTCCATCTGTTTACCCAGCCTTTTCTAGAGGTATAAATTTATATACATATTTATAAATTAATAACTCTTTAGTTTTATCTCCTATATAATCTATATTAATGATTAATGTATTTTTTAGTGCATTAATATTTCAATAATAGTATGTTAATTGTCTTAACTTAAATATTATTTATATTCAATTAAATTTGATTATAACTAATCGATTTTCTTTTTTTACTTTTTCCGAAGAAGCTACAATCGATGAAGCATAACATTCACATAAATTTGATGATAATTTAAATATTTTTCTTCGGTTGCAGCCAAACCTGTCACGCCGCGTGGGTCACATGCGGTATGGCATGAGAGATGGACGACTAGGTTCGGCGGTATGCAGCAGTCCCACAAGACAGCTCATTCAAAGCTTCACCAATAATTTTATGTACCAAAAGGAGAGAAAAGATAAAAAAGCTTCACCAAGTTTCTACACAGCTGCCAGATTTCTCGATTGCAGGAGGGACCGAAGTATACATGTATCATTCAGCGGTGGACCTCATCGTGGGTATGGTCCCTCTTAAAGCAAACGCTAGGGAACAAACCAAAAAGGCTAGCTACCTTGCCAACTTGAAATTATGAACTGTACTGGTGTAAAGATCTCATTGCCCAAAAACCTGCAACCAGTCAAAAGCCTAGATAAGTTTTTCTATCACCTCAATATCGTTTAGTGATTTGGGTGGTGTCAAAACGTGTGTTTTTTCCTTGACATGCTGACTCAGGATCTTTTCCAGGTGTGTACTTTTAAGTAGCTCATGGCCTGTTAACTACGTGCAGGCATTGGGATCTCGGAACTACTTCTAACTTGGATACGGTTCTTGCTTTAGCCATGCAGTGGATTCTAATTCTCTTAATCATACTGGAAACTGGTCGGTCCAGGCCCCGCTATACATGTTGCTAGAATGGATCTAATTTCATTGAGGTTTTGGCTACACTCCTGCTGCTGAACTGGTTAATTTGGTCACACCACACACCTAAGCAAGTTTTTGGTCCTCATGAATCTATATTTATCCAAGTTATGTTCCGATTGCCAGGTACATTGTTCATTGGATAAGACCTAACTAAATTTTAAAGTATCAAGGAGACAAGTTTGCTTCAACTGGGTTAACAGTGCTGGCAGGATCTGATAGCTGCCGTCTCTGTTACATGATGGCTAGTATCAAAAGGCTTGGAGTCCAATATTAACAATTTGAAGCCTTTATGTTTATTTTTTCTCTAACAAGTCCTAGATGTTTCATTGCTAAAAGAAAATCAAAGTGCTAAATTTTTTTGAGAGGAAGGGAGATGTACCTGCTACATGATTAGTTACGCTAAAATGTTTAGAATCGCACCATCCAAAACTTCAACAAAAATCTCTGGTTGCTAAGAGTAGAGGGGTGTGACCATTTTGATCCTATTCGCTATGTCAAAAGTGATAATGTCAGGAACTAGTTTTGCGTTCTTTCCTATGGTATTTGTAACCCTCTTATGTGCATTACATGTGTCGGGCTCTAATACCCAAAGGATGAATGTGCAGTGCATGTGCCAGGCTCTAATACCAATTGGATTTTGTTGAAATTACCATGACTCTAAAACCATTGCAATTGCTAACAAGATGTTCAAATAGGCTGTTATTTTAAACCTTGCAGCCCACTCCTCTATGATGATATACGTATAAAATTTAGCTTATAATCTAAAAGCTATTACCGAGCCGCTAACAATGGGAAGCCACGTGTGAATGGTCATCTCACCTCTGGCTAGTAGTGGTCTTTTGGGTGCAAAGCAGGATTGACCCCCCTGATCAGGACTCATGCCGTATCTTTAGTATTTCCTCCTTTGTCGGCTTCGCATCTAGCGTGTGAGGGCGCGTCACATGCAACTCCTTGTCAGAGATGGTGAGTGATCCTCTTCTCCCTCCAACAAAGATTCTGCACGAGCTCGGTGGCCCTCGAAGGGAGGATCCTGTGGGACCAGAAGGCCCCGCTTTGAGGTCCATGAGGTCCATGCCATGCTGCGTTAGTAGCTGATCATATATATAAAGGTATTACCGTTACACTGTAGGTTATACAGATACTATGACCCAGACTATCAAGGCAAAAGCACTAAAATTTCATTCAAGAAAAGCAGAACAAAGACCGGCCTTCCAGCAATCTTCAAACAAATAAGGAAGCACAAGAGCTTAGATCTTGTGGGTGATTTGCAACTGCAGGTTGTATCATGATGCTATGAGAGCACCATGGAATCTGATGGATGTAAGGATCTGACTCGTGTAAATAACAAGGCCATCTGTAGTCAGAAGCAGAATAACAGGCAGCTTGGAGTAGAAATTAGACCCATGGCCGATGACGTGAGGAGCAACCCGGATGACATGGCAGGTGTGAACACATGACCGTAAGAACAATCATCTGTTTCCCTGTGAACAAGCACCAGCAGCTCTGCACTTTTCCTAATTATGTAGATGTGATCTGGGCCATAGACAGGTTGAGCTAGCATAAGATGCGTAGAACTGATACACAACGATAGAAGGCCATTATGAACGGGCACGGATCCGATGCATGCACCATACGGTATGGTTACAGTGCATCGTGCGCACTATCTATCGTGGATAATTACACATGGATGCAAACCATGCAATGCATACCACATAGCCGCATGCAGCGATCCATCGTACGATGGATGGTGCATGCGATGCACCATACGAGTACCGTAGAGGATCCGTGTACATTATGAACTCCTAACGTGACCAACAGCCTGAGCATCTACCTATGGATAACAACAAGATCAACAGGAAATGAATCAGTATGCTGGAAATTGATATCACCTACTAAGATCATTATTGGAGATAAATTCTGCTCCTATCGAAGTTCAGTCGGATGCTCAGTCTAATACAACCGATAGTCATAGAAGAGCTTCGGCAGTCGAGCCTTAGCCGAACTCCTTCAATCGGCCGAACTCCTCAGCGGCCGAGTTCCTTTCGAACTCCCCAGCGGTCGAGTCTTAGCCGAATCCCTTCAACCAGTCGAACTTTTCCCCGGCCGACCTTCAGTCGGGCTCCCACGAAAGCCAAACTTCCTCCATACTCCTCTAGTCGGATGCCCACGAGAGCCAAATTCTCTCCGCGCTCCTCCAGTCGGACGCCTATGGAAGTCGAACTTCTTCCGAGCTACTCCTTCGATCGAACTCCTACAGAAGCCGAACCCTTTCCGAACTTTTCCTTTGGCCAAACTCCTTCAGGAGCTGAACTACTTCCAAACTTCTCCCTCAGTCGGACTCCTCCAGCGGATTACTCCCGAATAATCCCCACTAGACATATTTCCTTCAGGAGTCCGAACTCCTTTGGAATTGATATATGCCGAAGTCCACCAACCAATGTCTGCTTCCTCGAACTACGGCTGTTGAACCTCAGTGGTATGGCTGCCACTACTAGTCTGGCGACACTGCTCTCTCCGTAACAAGCTCCATGCGGCCCACGATCGGACGATATGGCTACTACTACCAGTCTGGCGATACCGCTCTCTCTGTAATAAGCCCCATGCGGTCCGCGACCGAACGACATGGCTGTCACTACCAGTCTGACAACACCTCTCTCTCCGTACTGAATCCCACGCGGCTTCGAATGGTCCACTACCAGACGATATGGTCGTCACCATCATTCAAGCTCCGTCTATAAAAAGGGATCCTTCAGATATGTTTTCTCTAAGCTCTCCTCCTCCCTCTAAAGCTCAAAGCTTCCTTCTCATTCCTGAGCACTCCATTTTTGTTGTCCAAAAGAGCTGACTTGATCATCGAAGGATTCTGTCGGAGCTACCACCGACTCCGGATAGAACTTTATTTTGCAGGTCACCGATGGCGATCTCGTCCTCCTCCACTCTAGCTCGATCCGACGTCAATCAAATTCTGCACCAATAATTATCTTAGCCAGCTTGATTGCCCTCTCCACAGATATGAGATATATAAAATCGCCACCTGGTTGCTATCTATAAGTTAAAATATCATGCAAAAAAGGCTAATGCTGGCACAGGGGTTGGTAATCCACTTGACCACTGTTAGAGAGTCATCCTCCAACCAAAGTTGCTGTCCTTGTAATTCATTCGCGGCAATCTGAAAACCTAATTAACCAAGCAGCCACCAACTCAGATTAGGTAGGGCACCGATGAGGGTGGCAATAATTTGCTGCCATCTCGAATCAAATAGCCCCTATGACATAAATTATGATTTATTAGATAGTACCGCAGCACCAAAATTAGTATGATGAAATTGGTGGAAGAATGTTGGATACTACTTAATGCCACAATGGGGCTTAGCTGCTGCCCGAAGTGATAAGGAAGCAGAATGCTATTCGTACCAATTGAAGAGGGAAAGAAGAGATCTGCTGAAAAATTCTTTTATTTCGAGCTGCCCAAATCAGCCACACCACACATGCAAGAGGAGCTTTGACTCCGCCTCTACCTGGGAGGTGGATGTATATATAATCTACTAAGACCGGCAAAGACTGAGGAAAGAACAATTGCCACCCACATTGCTTCGCAACTGGTTCCAACAACCCAAGGCAAAAGAAAATGAAACTATAGCGTGAACACAATCCTCCTCAGTTGAGACACAATTAGATCACAAAAATGGTATTGTGCCAAGATAATACCTCTTCTACACAGCAGCTTTTTACAAGTCAGTTGCCATACCCATCTATATATATAGTTATGTTGCCTGCCTGGCGGCATTTGCTGATCCCCATCAAATCATACATATCTCTGAGTGAGACTTGATTAAGCTCACTCAACCCCCAACAAAGCTAATCAGACCAGGATCCTTGCACTAAAGGAATGCACTGAATTTGGTTCGTCATATCAATTGGAAGCAAGGTTGCTAATAATTCCTTATTCCATAGATGATTTGAGGTATCAAATCTTGAACTTTCGAGTTGAGCTGCAGGCATTAAGGTTGAAATGAGTAGGCCAATGACTAAGAGGAGTTGTAGAAGCCAAGGGTGATAAGAGCACCATAATCACAAGTTGTCACCAAATGAAAACGCACCACCACAGCCTTGAGTAATTCGGCCACATGCCAGTGAAATTTGGCAGATACAAGTTTAGCCCACAGAGAGTTTGGGTGAAGTATAAGTTGGGCTGCAAGCTTGTGCAAAAATGTTTTTCTTTTCTAGTAAATAAAGATACCATTCCGAAAACCCCTTTTAGACTTTGGCAAGCATAAATGTGGCCATATAATCAACTATAGTCCCATTCACTGTGAAGAATGGCCCGACAGAAATTGCTAAAATTCCTTCTCCAACGTGCAATAAAGGCATCCAATATAAAAAATTGCTATCATACCCCGAACAAAGGGCATGCCTACCATACATGCTAGGTTATTAATCAAATCATAATAACTTCAGAGCAATAAGAAAAACTCTTCAATGCTCAAAAATTAAGTTAATAAGATCCAATCAAATTATTTTCATAAACAAATATCTCAAAGTAATAAGAGTCATAATTAATGTTCCAACTAATTATTATCATTCAAATCAAATAAAAATCTAAAGAAAAGTAAACTAAAAAAACTTAAAAGTCCAGATAATCTTGAATATCTCAAAGAGGGCTAGTGCGCTCCACCAAGTTCCAAGCAATTCATAATTTAAGATCTAAAAAATAAAAAAAAATAATAATAATAAGCCACACCAATCTAATAAGCAACAAAACACTTCAAAGTGGGTCTAAGCATGCTAACAAGTAGTAAATCAAACACAATTTATAACATATCATGGATCAAGTAAAATTTAATTTATTCTTATCAAATTCTACAAATAATATATCTTTTTTCATTTTAAAAAATATACTTTACACAATTAATGCTAAATCCATATTATTTGGCTAGGGCCATGTAAGCCAGCGACATGGGTCAGATAATGAATAGCACATTACAGATAAGGGATGTTGAATAACCATTATTTTAGTCATAGGTAGCTCGGTGTCGAAGCTAATTTCTCAAATTATAAGTCGACAGGACCAATGTATAATTTTCTTTAGCAAGGTCAAATCATTGCCATGCGGAGAATACGCATACAAAATCAATTTCATAAATCACCCAATCAAACTTCCAAATCCAATGCTCAAAATAGATTATTTGTTCAAAAATAATTTCTTTACAAATACTAGATATATATTATATTCTTGTTTTTCAAAAACAAAATAATTAGAATAGTAACAATAGCATGTTTAACTCATTCTATCAAACAAAAGCCGAGATGATAAAATCAATTTAATAAACTAATTATTATTTTTCAAACATCATTCAGAATACATAATTTGAAGCTTTAAGTTACTTAACACTTTTCACTACAAATTCCCACTTCAGTCAATTAGACTAGATTCATCTATTCAAGGACATTAAAATTCAACATCTTAGAAGCCAAACAAAATAATAAACTACAAATAACTCAAATCTCCAATGCCCAAACTAGGATGGAAACATGATAGAGCTAGCTGCTTATAGTAGTCCGAGTTTGCACTACAACAAAAATAATTTAGAACGATGAAATTTTAGTAATACTCAAAAAAATATATTACTATAAACATTCTCTAGTAATGATTTTAAAAAATATTATAAAAGATATATTATATTATAGTACTTTGTCAAGAGTGTTCGTAAAAGTTATTATATAGCAATAGTATCTTACAACTATTATAAATAATTATATTTTATTGTAATAGTTTTAAAAATTATTATAGAAAATCAATAATATTGTGATGGTTATTTATAGATATTACTAAAATTTGTAATATTATGATGGTATCATGTAAGAATAATATATGAAAAATCTAAGGATTACTTATAAAATAATTTTATCAAAGATATAAGAATAATATAGAAAATCTAATTTGTATTAAAAACATATGAAACATTTAAGGATTACTTATATAAAATGTTTAATACAAAGTTTTAAAATATTATATATTAAATACCATTATTTTTTGCTTACAATATAAATAACAAGAATCATGAATTATCAACTTTTAAAAAAGTTTAGAAAAGAATATTTATGATTATAGAAATATATCAAAATATTTATATTTTAAATAATAAGGTTTATATTACAAAAAATAAAATGAAGTAATTTATTTTTTATTTTCTTTCGAAAAGAAGAATATTAGTTTTATTGTGAAAATAATTAATCATTAAAATTAAAATACCATAATATATTTGAAATAAGTATACTTTATAATATGAATAAGTTTTGAATAAGTATAATAAATCATAATCTTATATTAGAAATTAATGTTATCATGATGGCAAAGTATTAGGTAACTATCCAATAGGTCTTAGGTTTAATCCTATTTATAGGTGATTAATTAAAATTATAAGTTCAATCAAATACAAGGATATCATATGTGAACATGACTTCAATAGGATAAAAAATATGTGATTATAAATATTATTGGTGCGGAATTTGGTTGACGTCGGATCGAGCTGGAGTAGAGAAGGACAAGATCGCCGTCGGTGATCTGCAAAATAAAGTCCCATCCGGAGTTGGTGGTGGTGGCTTCAACGGATTCCTTCGATGATCAAGTCAGCTCTTTTGATCAACAGAAATGAAGTACTCAAGAATAAGAAGTGAGCTTAGAGCTTTAGAGGAGAGAGGAGAGTTTAGAAAAAATATATCTGGAGGATCCCTTTTATAGATGGAGTTGGAATGATGGTGAGGACCATACCGTCTGGTAGCGGACCGCTCTAGACCGCATGAAGTTCAGTATGAAGAGAGAGGTATCATCAGACTGATAGTGGTGGCCATGTCGTCCGACCGTGGGCCGCATGAAATTGGTGTTAGATATATGTGCCTTAGAAGTCAGAATTGGCTGACACTTGTAATACACTTCTAGAGGCAAAATTATAATTTTAATTAATATCAATAAAATGAATTATTTTTCTATCATATATATGTATTTAGTATCTGTGATACATCCTTTGAGTTAATGGTAATGATAATTCATATTTTCAAGAGTTAAAAATTTAAGACATGAATAATTATTATTAACTCATAAAATGCTTTCGACCATAGGATCATCACGAGAATGGTGATTAATTCGGAAGGTTGGTATACAATCACTTCTTTTTAGTAGATGAGTCTTGAGTCTATGGTATGGAGACACCGGAGAGAGAGTACAGGTACTCGTTAAAGAACGAGGGCACTGAGCATGACCATCTCGAGTAGTCATTAGGGAGTCTACCTTCTCATCAATGACTGACTCGATGCTGCAGTAGTGTGTCTGATTCTTTGACCTGAGATGCATCGACAGTTCACCTTGAGGGTGTTATAGTTTGACTACACCATTACTCGATCTCTTAGCCATATGGAATCCTGAGGTGTATGTTGGCTATAGCATGTTCATTATAGAAACTGAATAGCATCAAGATGGAATCTATCTACTTCGATAGTAGAAGAGCAGCCCTATGATGATCATGAGAATCAAGTCCAGAAGCCCATGGCCATGGCAGAGTGAAATAATAGAAAGAGTTTCTATTTAGCTTTTCACATTGGACTTGAATCGAATGATTACATCATATGATAGAGACTAGGGTTTGACGAGTTCACCTTAACCCTAATCTGATCGGAGGCTCAAGATAGAAGAACTTAATCACACAAGTAGCTGCACCAAGAGGTTCATATTCAGCTCTGATGGGTTGCCACCATATACTGCTAGGTGTCACTGGTGGATTTTGGGAGCAATTAGAATGATTTAGATGATCGATCATTCTAGCTGTTCGAATCAAAAGAGTTCTGATCCATCGAAAGGAGTTTCGATGATGTCGATGATAGAGATCATGACATATCCTATTACCATACAGAACTGAACCTAACTGGATCACACAAATAAGGGTTTGAATCTGGTGATCATCAATTGAACTGATTCAGTTCAATTGATCTGAATGAGATTCAATTAGGTTCAAGAAAATCGTGCTAGCACTCGATTGAACCTAACGTTCTTCTTTTACTATCATAAATAGTTATCCTGACTGAGCCAAAGAAGTTTGTGCTCATTTAGAGGCCTTCACTTTGTCTGACTGGAGCTTGTCCAAGTCAAAAAAAGTTGTCTTATTTTGTAAGATATTACCTACCATTTTTGGTCACCTACTATTTCTCGTCCTTTGACTTTGGTCAAAAGTTGACATTTGACTGGTCAAATGTTGACCATTGATACTTTAACTTTTGTCCACATGTCATGCACCTATTGGAGGGTTGGTGGGAGCTTGTCCTCCTATCAGAACCTGGCAAGGAGGAGGGCGCACGCCACCCTTGGCATGTGCCCAAGCTGGAGGCGCCTAGGAGTCCCTGTTGGATAGGGACTCCATCTCCTTTTTGAATTTCAATTAGAGTTCTCCTAAGAACCAACTTTGACTGATCTTAGGCACCCTCTAAGGAGGAATCCAGGGGACTCTTTTTCACCAATCAGATTTAGATCTGATTTCACAAAGGGTTGTGATTGGTTGGGAAGAAGAGGAGTTGGATCACGCTTAGTCTATAAATAAGACCTTACGCCCAACTCAAAGTATATAACAATTCTCCACACCCCAAGGCTACTTCTCTTCTCCTCCTCCATGCCAAGGCACCTTCTCCCTCTCCTCTCCATGTCCAAAGAGGTTTGGATTCTAGATTGGTGCAATCTAGATGAGAAAAAGGCGACTGAAAACTAGAAGGCTGCGTTGCTGCAAAGGACAACTGCTGATCTTCAAAAGAAGTTTTGAAGATCCTCCAGATCTAATTTTTGAAGATATGATAGAAAAGAAGAGAATCTCCAGATCCAACTGGTAGAGGCCAGGCACTTGCGTGGCTAGATCCAGAACCTTCCGCTGCTCACAGGATCATCATCAGGTAATAGGATTATCCACTTCAAGATAAATTAAATTTAATTTAATTTATCATATTTTATTTTAATTATTAAAATAATAAGAATTAAATTTGAAATATCCTAGATCTAATCTAGATTAAATAAAAAAATTTTAAAATATATCTCTTGATCTGATCAGATCTGAACGAACCTGGTCCGAAAAATCAGGATTTCTCTTCAACTGGTATCAGAGCCAAGGTTCTAAAAATATTTAGATCTAATTTTAAATTTATTTTAATTAAAAAATAAGTGATTTTAGATGTCACATGAGATGTGATCAGATCTAAAATTAGAAAAAATTAAAATTAAATAATTTGGATCTAAGATTAGAAAATATGCATGACTAGTTCTAAAATAGAATAGTTCTATAGAATAGTCTTGCATGTTTTCAATTTAATTTGATTAAATCATATTTTAGATCTATTTATTTACTATTTTTTAATATTATAATTATTATAATAACATCTAAAAAATAGTAAATAAAAATTATTTAATTTTAAACATCATATGAGATATGATTGATGCATGTCTAGACTAGTTGTAGAATAGTTCTACATAGTTATCTAGATTAGAATTTATTTTGATTAGATCAATTTAAATCTAATTTTTTAGATTATTATGAGATAATTTAGATCTAAAAATATGCATGATTCGATACATGAGATGTATGCAAAATATGCCATGATTAGATCTAATTTGTATATGAGATATATGATATAGATCTAAAACTATTTTGTAGTATTGCATGTTCCTGATTAAGGCGTTCCTCTTGGCCGTCCGATCATAAGAATGAAGAAGGGTTTAAAGGCCCTCTCTTTCCATCCGATGGGGTGTTCTTATGACGTGTAGGGGTGCTGCATGTTCGTCCTTAATCAAAAATCCAAAACTTACTTTCTGCAAAATCCTAGATCCTGAAACCCTAGGATTTATTGTGCATATTTTGTTTATGAACCCTACTTAATTAAAAATTAAGATTATGAAATATTAATTAGGTCTAAAATTGAGAATTTTAGATCTAAGACATATTCATAATACTGGGTTCGGGCTTGGGTAGCTCAATTAGGTCTAAGCGGTTGATCAAACCGAATCAAGAGTTGGTTAGATGGGATCAACAATGCTTAAATTGACCAGCCTAATAGGATTAAGTCTGGGTCAAGATCGAGTCACGATCAAGCAAGACCTAATTAGGCTCAGAGGTTAGAGTCTGGATTGTAGGCTAACCCAATTGGTTCTGACTCAATAATTTGGTGTCTAAGGTAAGTTTGGCACATACGACCGACTGATTTTTAATTGGAAGCTACTCGACCTGAATGCATTCTTGTACGAGTTAATGGCATATTCCTTCCACCGGTCTCACTTACCTGGCCATATCTGTTGACACAGTTCTGATCTGAGGTGGTCAATAATCCGAGCTAACCCATGCCACTAGGTTAGTCATAATTGTTATGACTATGACAAGTCTAGTTTAATGAGACCTGAATCAATTCTCCCTAAGAAAAGATTAAGTCTGAGGTCTTCCACCATTGTAGATGTGCGGGCCCTTTTCCGGGGTTGATTGTTCTCGGCTGGATACAGTGGCTCAGTTGCACCGGAAAAGATGCAACCATGTCTATTAGGCATTGGATGCTATGGGCTGGAGGATGAGTTGGGCTCAATATTTCGGATACGGTGAGAGACTCAATTAGGAATCCAGTCTGTGCAAATGGTGGGTCTGACTTAACTAAGGAGTGGATCAATATTTCGGATACGGTGAGATTCATGAATTAGAGACCAAGTTTGGGTGCACCATGATTAGAGAATCATTGAACAAGAGTTGTTCACTCATTGGCTAACCCATCACCAATAACTGTTAGGTGAGGTGATGAGTCAGTTGGTGAGACCGCACCACCCACTAGAAATCATTAATCATGGAGATTTTCGCATCTCTACAGAGGGAGTGTAGGGATCCGAGAAAATAGTGGGAGCTAATTTATTTAAAAATAAAATTTCTAAATAAATTGGTCAAGTCATAATTATAGTATCTAACTAGAATCTTTGACTCTCTACAGAAAAATGTCTGCGTCCAACCCATTAGCACGTATCCTGGACACACATAGACTGACCGGACCCAATTATAAAGATTGGCTCAGAAACTACAAAATTATTTTGGATTTCGAGAAGTTAACCCATGTATTGGACCAGGACCCTCCCACCTTACCAGCCGTCCATCCACTGAACAGAGAGCATCTCTGAAAAATGGATAGACGAAGATAATAAGGCCAGATATTACATGTTGGGCTCGATGTCTGATGAGCTCCAGCGCCAACATGAAGATATCGGGACTGCTCGCCAAATGTTGGCTCACCTGTAGGAGATGTTTGGTGAACAGAGTCGCGCAGCCAAATATCAAGTCACGAAATGACTTTTTAAGGCTAAGATGCGTGATGGGCAGTCAGTCCAAGATCACTGTCTGATGATGATCAAGGACATGGAAGAGCTTGAGAAGCTCGGTGTGAAGTTAGACTTGGATCTGCAGAACGATATTATTCTGCAATCCTTGACTGATGCATATGGGCAATTCATCATGAATTACCACATGCATAAACTTCAAAAATTCCTTGGCCGAATTAATGAATATGCTGGTTACCGCTGAGCTTTCTATGAAAGGTTCTAAAGGCTCAGTTCTTGCTATGGAATGGACTTCTTTCCAAAAGAAAGTCTTATGAAAGAAAAAAGAAGTCTGTGAAAAAGCAGAAAGGTGGAAGGAATAAAGAAGAAGAAGGCAGAGCCGAAGAAAAGGCCGATGTCAAAGAAAAGTGTTTTCCATTGCAACAGCGACGGCCATTGGAAGCGGAACTGCCCTACTTACCTGGCCACCCTGAAGAACAAGAAGGAAGGTCCTTCTGGAGGTATGCTCGTTATTGAGTCTAACCTTACGATTTCTTCTGCATCCAGTTGGGTGCTTGACTCTGGTTCTAGTGCTCATCTGTGCACTTTCATGCAGGGTCTTGAGGATAGCAGGAGGCTGAGGGATGGAGACATGATCCTACGCATCGGTAATGGAGCAAGAGTTGCTGCAGTAGCCGTGGGAAACATACCCTCTTCGATTACCATCTGGTTTAGACTTAGTTTTGAAAGACTGTTATTATGTGCCTGCAGCTAGCAGGAATTTGATTTCTGTTTCATGCTTAGCACTAAGAAGGCTATGTGATTACCTTCTTTAAGGACCATTGTAACATTCTTTATGAAAGAAATAAAATTGCAAATGGTTTTCTTATTAATGGTCTTTATCAGCTACATATTGATGTACCTATTCTAACTATCGAGCAAAACGTGAATGCCAAACGACCTAGGGATAGTCCAAACGATAGATATCTATGGCACCTGAAGATTAGGTCATATAGCAGAAGATAGGATCAACAAATTGGAGAAAAATGGGCTATTGAGTCCATTGACTTTCGAGTCATATCCAACTTGTGAATCTTGTCTTCAAGGCAAAATGACTAAACTCCCTTTTGTTGGACATGGGGAGAGGGCCACAGATCTCCTTGCCCTAGTACATACTGATGTGTGCGGCCCATTTGATGTGCCGGCTAGAGGCAATTTTGTCTACTTCATTACCTTTACCGATGATCTGTCTAGGTATGGGTATGTGTATCTTATGAGACACAAGTCTGAAGCTTTTGAAAAGTTCAAAGAATTCAGACATGAAGTAGAAAAACAAACTGAAAAACCCATTAAGGTTCTTCGATCAGATCGAGGAGGTGAATACCTTAGCCGAAAATTCCTAGACTATCTCAAGGAAAAATGGCATAGTCTCTCAATGGACTCCACCAGGAACACCTCAACTCAACGGGGTTTCAGAATGGAGAAATCGGACTCTATTGGATATGGTTCGATCCATGATGAGCTTCACAGACCTTCCCTGAATTTTCTTTGGGGACACTCATTGTTAACTTCAATTTATCTACTGAATAGGGTTCCCTCTAAAAATCATTCCTACCACACCGTATGAGATATGGCATGGTAAGAAACCAAGTCTGAGTCATCTCAGAATTTGGGGTTGTCCGGCTCATGTCAAAAGACAACAAGCGGACAAGTTAGAGTTTAGGTCCTTCAGAGCTCGATTCATAGGATATCCTAAAGAGTCATTAGGATACTATTTCTACATTCCAGAAGACCACAATGTGATTGTGAGTCGACATGCCATCTTTCTTGAAAAATAGTTTATTCAAGATAGCGGCATTGGAAAGCAGATTAAGCTTGATGAGAAAGTCTCACAAGTAGCAACGAGCTAAGGACCAATTGGAACCAAATCAGGTTGAGCCAATAAGAACACTACCTCCTCCACCTCGTAGATCGAAAAGAGTTTTTCCATCCCCCTGAAAGATACTTAGGTATTATTTCAGAGGAAGTAGAGAAAATGTTCCTCGTAGGTTAATGGTGCTCATGGTGATGATCCCAAAACCTACAACGAGGCGATATCAGATATCGACTCCGAGAAATGGCTTAGAGGCAATGCAAGTCAGAAATTGACTCGATGCACTCAAACCAAGTCTGGACCTTGGTAGATCCACCAGAAGGTATAGTACCTATTGGGTGTAAATGGATCTTCAAGAGAAAGATTGGTGCAGATGGAAAATGTGGAGACATTCAAGGCTAGACTTAGTGGCAAAAGGTTATAGTCAACGCGAAGGCATTGACTATCAGGATACCTTTTTCCCAGTGGCTATGCTAAAATCCATCCGCACATTGCTTGCTGTTGCAGCCTATTTCGATTATGAAATATGGCAAATGGACGTGAAAATGGCATTCTTAAATGGATATCTTGAGGAAGATATCTATATGGAACAGCCGCTAGGTTTCACATCCAGTGATACTGATCACAAGGTTTGCAAGCTGCAAAGGTCCATATATGGACTTAAGCAAGCATCTCGGAGCTGGAACACTCATTTCAATGATGTGATCAAAAATTTTGGTTTCATCAAAAATGAAGAGGAACCATGTGTCTTCAAAAAGGTCAGTGGGAGCGCTGTTGTCTTCCTCGTATTGTACGTGGATGACATCCTCCTTATTGGGAATGATATTCCCATGATGACAACAGTCAAATTATGGTTGTCCAAGGAATTCTCCATGAAAGACCTAGGTGAAGCATCCTTTATTCTAGGAATTAAGGTCTATAGGGATAGACCGAATAGGATGCTAGGACTTTCACAGAAGATGTACATAGAGAAAGTACTAAAGAGGTTTAGTATGGAAAACTCTAAGAGGGGATTAATACCCTTCAGACATGGTATTCATCTTTCCAAGAAGATGTGCCCTAGCACACCTGAGGAAATAGAATGCATGAGCAAGATCCCTTATGCTTCTGCAATAGGGAGCCTCATGTATGCCATGCTATGTACACGACCTGATATAGCCCATGCTGTGAGTGTCACAAGCAGATATCAGTCAAATCCAGGTGAAGAACACTGGACTTCTGTGAAATGTATCCTTAAGTACTTAAGAAGAACTAAGGATATGATGTTGGTCTTTGGTAATGGAGAACTCCAAGTCCAGGGATACACAGACTCGGATTTCATGTCCGATATAGATGATCGAAAGTCGACATCTGGGAGTCTGTTTGTGTGCAATGGTGGTGCTGTCAGCTGGAAGAGTTCCAAGCAAACATGATAGCAGATTCCACCATGGAAGCAGAATATATCGCTGCATCAGAGGCTGCGAAGGAAGCATTCTGGTATAAGAAGTTTGCTGCAGAAATTGGAGTAATGCCATCAGATGCCATTCCTCTATACTGCGACAATAATGGCGCCATAGCCCTTGCTAAGGAGCCGAGGTCTCACCAGAAATTCCAAGCACATTGAGCGGCGATACCACCTCATCCGCGATTACCTCGAGAAGGGTTACGTCGAGGTCAAGAGAGTCGACTCCACAGATAATGTGGCAGACCCACTTACAAAGCCATTGGGCCAGCAGAAGATCGAAGCCCACCTTGAGAAGATGGGACTTAGACTTGTAGCCAATTGGCTTTAGGATAAGTGGGAGATTGTTAGATATATGTGCCCTAGAAGCCAGAATTGGCTGACACTTGTAATACACTTCTAGGGGCAAAATTATAATTTTGACTAATAATCAATAAAATGGGTTATTTTCTATCACATATGTGTATTTAGTGTCTGTGATACATCCTTTGAGTTAATGGTAATGATAATTCATATTTTCAAGAGTTGAAAATTTAAGACATGAATAATCATTATTAACTCATAAAATGCTCCCGACCATAGGATCATCACGAGGATGGTGATTGATCCGAAAGGTTGGTGTACAATCGCTTCTCTTTAGTAGTAGATGAGTCTTGAGTCTACGGTGTGGAGACACCGGAGTGAGAGTATAGGTACTCGTTAGAGAACGAGGGCACTGAGCGTGACCACCTCGAGTAGTCATTAGGGAGTCTACCTTCTCGTCAATGACTGACTCGATGCTGCAGTAGTGTGTCTGGTTCTTTGACCTGAGGTGCATCGGCAGTTCACCTTGAGGGTGTTATAGTTTGACTACACCATTACTCGATCTTCTAGCCATATGGAATCCTGAGGTGTATGTTGGCTATAGCATGTTCATTGTAGTAACTGGATGGCATCAAGATGGAATCTATCTACCTCGGTGGTAGAGGAGCAGCCCTATGATGATCATGAGAATCAAGTCCAGAAGCCCATGGCCATGGCAGAGTGAAATAATAGAAAGAGTTTCTATTTAGATTTTCACATTGGACTTGAATCGAATGATTACATCATATGACAGAGAACTAGGGTTTGACGAGTTCACCTTAACCCTAATCTGATCGGGGCTCAAGATAGAAGAACTTAATCACACAGGTAGCTGCACCAAGAGGTTCGCATTCAGCTCTGATGGGTTGCCACCATATACTGCTAGGTGTCACTGGTGGATTTTGGGAGCAATTAGAATGATTTAGATGATCGATCATTCTAGCTGTTCGAATCAGAAGAGTTCTGATCCATCGAAAGGAGTTTCGATGATGTCGATGATAGAGATCATGACGTATCCCATTACCATATAGAACTGAACCTAACTGGATCACACAAACAAGGGTTTGAATCTGGTGATCATCAATTGAACTGATCTAGTTCAATTGATCTGAATGAGATTCAATTAGGTTCAAGAAAATCGTGCTAGCACTCGATTGAACCTAACGTTCTTCTTTTACTATCATAAATAGTTATCCTGACTGAGCCAAAGGAGTTTGTGCTCATTCAGAGGCCTTCACTTTGGTCTGACTGGAGCTTGTCCAAGTCAGAAAAGGGTTGTCTTATTTTGTAAGACATTACCTGCTATTTTTGGTCACCTGCCATTTCTCGTCCTTTGACTTTGGTCAAAAGTTGACCTTTGACTGGTCAAATATTGACCATTGATACTTTGACTTTTGTCCACGTGTCATGCACCTATTGGAGGGCTGGTGGGGGCTTGTCCCCCTGCCAGAACCTGGCAAGGAGGAGGGCGCACGCCACCCTTGGCGTGTGCCCAAGCTGGAGGCGCCCAGGAGTCCTTGTTGGACAGGGACTCCATCTCCTTTTTGGATTCCAATTAGAGTTCTCCTAAGAACCAACTTTGACTGATCTTAGGCACCCTCTAAGGAGGAATCCAGGGGACTCTATTTCCACCAATCAGATTTAGATCTGATTTCACAAAGGGTTGTGATTGGTTGGGAAGAAGAGGAGTTGGATCACGCTTAGTCTATAAATAAGACCCTGCACCCAACTCAAAGTGTATAACAATTCTCCATGCCCCAAGGCTGCTTCTCCTCTCCTCCTCCATGCCAAACCACCTTCTCCCTCTCCTCTCCACATCCAAAGAGATTTGGATTCTTGGTTGGTGCAATCTAGATGAGAGAAAGGCGACTGAAAGCTAGAAGGCTGCGCTGCTGCAAAGGACAACTGCTGATCTTCAAAAGAAGTTTTGAAGATCCTCCAGATCAGATCCAGATCTAATTTTTGGAGACGTGATAGAGAAGAAGAGGATCTCTAGATTCAATCCGAGTGGATATTGGTAGAGGCCAGGCACTTGCGTGGCTAGATTCAGAACCTTCTGCTGCTCATAGGATCATCATCAGGTAATAGTATTACCCACTTCAAGGTAAATTAAATTTGATTTAATTTATCTAATTTTATTTTAATTATTTAAATAATAAAAATTAGATCTAAAATATCTCAAATCTGATCTAGATCAAAGAAAAAAATTTTGAAATATATCTCTTGATCTTATCAGATTTGAATGAATCTGATCCAAAAAATTAGGATTTTCCTTCAACTGCTGATTATGGAGGGATGGTATCGTCAGTAGTGGTGGCCATGTCATTCGATCATGGGCCGTATGAAGCTTGTTACGAAGAAAAAGATGCTTTCAGATTGGTAGTGGCGGCCATACCGTCGAGGTTCAACAACCATAGGTAAAGAACCTTGGCGTATATCCATTTCAGGGGAGCTCGAACTTCTAAGGGGGATACGTCTGAAGAGGATCATCCGGGAGGAGTTCAATCGAAGGGGATGTCCAAAAGAAGTTTGGCTCTTAGAGAAATTCGATTGCAGGAGCGATCTGAAAGGAGTTTGGCTAGGGCTCGATCATTGAGAAGTTTGATCGGAGCTCGACCACTGAGGAGTTCAGTTGGGGCTCGACCGTTGAGGACCTTAAAGAAAGTTTGACTACCGTAGGAGTCCGACTGGAGCTCGATCGCTGAGAAGTTCGATCGATTGAAAGGATCAGCTAAGACTTGACCATTGAAAAGTTCAAAAGAGGCTCGACCGCTAAGGAGTTCGATCGGCTAAAGGAGTTCGGCTAAGATTCGACCGCTGGGGAGTTCGGTCGGTTGAAGGGATTCGACTAAGACTCGACCGCAGAGGAGTTCGAAATGAGCTCAGCCGCTAAGAAGTTCGATCGATTGAAAAAGTTTGGTTAAGACTCGACCGCTGAGAAGTTCGATCGGTTGAAAGAATTCGGCTAAGACTCGACTGCTGGAGAGTTCAGAAGGGGCTTGGCCATTGAGGAGTTCGACCAACTGAAGGAGTTCGGCTAAGGCTCATTCACTGAAGCTCTTCCATGACTACCAGTTGCATTAGACTAAGCATCAGACTGGACTTCGAAAGGAGTAGGGTTTATCCCCAATAATGGTCCCCCCACTTTCGAGTTCGAAACTCAAAGGAAGGGAGTGTAGAAATAGCGACTGTCGAAGTTTTCTTCAGGGCTCTGCATCACTTTAGGTTGAAGCTCGTGGAAGATCTTATCTCCGATCGAGATTGAAGGAGGTCTCATCTTCTATGGCTGAGGTCGAAGGTTGAGCTCCTTGGAGAAGATATCATCTCCAACAGCCGAGGTTAAAGGTTGAACTCCTCGAAGGAGATCTTATCTCCTGCAGCCGAAGTTGGCTCGGATGCTCGGGAGAGATCTTATCTCTGACTGAGGTTGATGCTCGGGAGAGATCTTATCTCCTGCAGTCGAGGTTGAAGGTTGGGGGAGATCTTATCTCCTATAACTGAGGTTGAAGCTCAGAAGAAATCTTATCTCTGAAGGAAAATCCTAATTTTTCGGATCAATTTCATTCAGATATGATCGGATCAACAGATATATTTCAAAAATTCTTTTCTTCAATCCTAATCAGATCTGAGATGTTTCAGATCTGATCTTTATTATTTTAATAATAAAAATAAAATCTAAATAAATTAAATTTAATTTAATTTATCTTGATGTGGGGTAATCCTATTATCCGTTGATGATCCTGTAAGCAGCGGAAGATTTTGGATCTAGCCATGCAAGTGCCTAGCCTCTATCGGTATCCACTTGGGCTGGATCTGGAGATCCTTTTCTTCTCTATCACGTCTCCAAAAATTAGATCTGGATATGATCTGAAGGATCTTCAAAACACCTTTTGAAGATCAGCAGTTGTCCTTTGCAGCAGTGCAGCCTTCTAGCTTTCTGTCACCTTTCTCTCGTCTGGATTGCACCAACTAAGATCCCAAACTCCTTTGAGCATGGACAGGAGAGAGAGAAGGTGGACTTGGCATGAAGGAGGAGAGGAGAGGCAGCCTTGGGGCATGGGAATTTCAATTGCTCTTTGAGTTGGGTGTAGGGTCTTATTTATATACTAAGCGTGATCCAACTCCTCTTCTTCCCAACCAATCACAATTCTTTGTGAAATTAGATCTAAATCTGATTGGTGAAAATAGAGTCCCTTGGATTCCTCCTTAGATGGTGCCTAAGATCAGTCAAACTTGGTTCTTAGGAGAAGTCTAATCGAAATCTAAAAGAGAGATGGAGTCTCTATCCAATAGGGACTCCTGGGCACCTCCTACTTGGGCACACGCCAAGGGTGGCGTGCACCCTCCTCCTTGCTAGGTTCCTTGGCGTGCGCCCTCCTCCTTGCTAGGTTATGGCAGGGGGACAAGCCCCCACCAGCTCTCCAATAGGTAAGTGAAACGTGGGTAGAAGTCAAAGTATCAATGGTCAATATTTGACCAGTCAAAGGTTAACTTTTGATCAAAGTCAAAGGACGAGAAATGGCAGGTGACCAAAAATGGCAGGTATTGTCTTACAAAATAAGACAACCTTTTTCTGATCTGGACAGGCTCCAGTCAGATCAGGTGAAGGCCTTTGAATGAGCACAAACTTCTTTGGCTCGGTAAGGACAACTATTTATGATAGTAAAAGAAGAACGTTAGGTTCAATCGAGTGCTAGCATGATTTCCTTGAACCTAATTGAATCTCATTCAGATCAATTGAACTAGATTAGTTTAATTGATGATCACCAATTCAAACCCTTATTTGTGTGACCCAATTAGGTTTAGTTCTGTATGGTAATGGGATATGTCATGATCTCTATCATCAACATCATCAAAACTTCTTTCGATGGATCAGAACTCTTCTGATTCGAATAGCTAGAATGATCGATCATCTAAATCATTTTAACTGCTCCCAAAATCCACCAGTGACATCTAGCAGTATATGGTGGCAACCTATCAGAGCTAAATGCGAACCTCTTGGTGCAGCTACCTGTATGATTAAGTTCTTCTATCTTGAGTCCCGATCAGATTAGGGTTTAGGTGAACTTGTCAAACCCTAATCTCTGTCATATGATGTAATCATTCGATTCAAGTCTGATGTGAAAATCTAAATAAAAACTCTTTCTATTATTTCACTCTGCCATGGCCATGGGCTTCTGAACTTGATTCTTATGATCATCATAGGGCTGCTCCTCTACCACCGAGGTAGATAGATTCCATCTTGATGTGATCCAGTTTCTACAATGAACATGCTATAGCCAACATACAGCTCAGGATTCTGTATGACTAGGAGATCGAGTTATGATATAGTCAAACTATAACACCCTCAAGGTGAACTACCGATGCACCTCAGGTCAAAGAACCAGACACCACTGCAGCATCGAGTCAGTCATTGACGAGAAGGTAGACTTCCTAATGACTACTCGAGGTGGTCACGCTTAGTGCCCTCATTCTTTAACGAGTACCTATACTCTCGCTTCAGTGTCTCCACACCATAGACTCAAGACTCATCTACTAAAAAGAAGCGATTGTACACCAATCTTCTGGATCAATCACCATCCTCGTGATGATCCTATGGTCGGAAGCATTTTATGAGTTAATAATGATTATTCATGTCTTAAATTTTCAACTCTTGAAAATATGAATTATCATTATCATTAACTCAAAGGATGTATCACAGACACTAAATACACATATGTGATAGAAAATAACTCATTTTATTGATTTTAGTTAAAATTATAATTTTGCCCCTAGAAGTGTATTACAAGTGTCAGCCAATTCTGACTTCTAGGGCACATATATCTAACAATCTCCCACTTATCCTAAAGTCAATTGGCTACAAGTCTAAGTCCCATCTTCTCAAGGTGGGCTTCGATCTTCTGCTGGCCCAACGACTTTGTAAGAGGGTCTACCACATTACTATGGAGTCAACTCTCTTGACCTCGACGTAATCCTTCTCGAGATAATCGCGGATGAGGTGGTATCGCCGCTCAATGTGCTTGAATTTCTGGTGAGACCTTGGCTCCTTAGCAAGGGCTATGGCACCATTATTATCGTAGTATAGAGGAATGGCATCTGATGGCATTACTCCAATTTCTGCAGCAAACTTCTTCTACCATAATGCTTCCTTCGAAGCCTCTGATGCAGCGATATATTCTGCTTCCATGGTGGAATCTGCTATCATGGTTTGCTTGGAATTCTTCTAGCTGACAGCACCACCATTGCACACAAACAGACTCCCAGATGTCGACTTTCGATCATCTATATCGGACATGAAATCGAGTTTGTGTATCCCTGGACTTGGAGTTCTCCATTACCAAAGACCAACATCATATCCTTAGTTCTTCTTAAGTACTTAAGGATACATTTCACAGAAGTTCAGTGTTCTTCACCTAGATTTGACTGATATCTACTTGTGACACTCACAACATGGGCTATATCAGGTCGTGTACATAGCATGGCATACATGAGGCTCCCTATTGCAGAAGCATAAGGGATCTTGCTCATGCATTCTATTTCCTCAGGTGTGCTAGGGCACATCTTCTTGGAAAGATGAATACCATGTCTGAAGGGTATTAATTCCCTCTTAGAGTTTTCATACTAAACCTCTTTAGTACTTCCTCTATGTACATCTTCTGTGAAAGTCCTAGCATCCTATTCGGTCTATCCCTATAGACCTTAATTCCTAGAATAAAGGATGCTTCACCTAGGTCTTTCATGGAGAATTCCTTGGACAACCATAATTTTACTATTGTCATCATGGGAATATCATTCCCAATAAGGAGGATGTCATCCACATACAATACGAGGAAGACAACAGTGCTCCCACTGACCTTTTTGAAGATACATGGTTCCTCTTCATTTTTGATGAAACCAAACTTTTTGATCACATCATTGAAACGAGTATTCCAGCTCCGAGATGCTTGCTTAAGTCCATATATGGACCTTTGCAGCTTGCAAACCTTGTGATCAGTATCACTGGATGTGAAACCTAGCGGCTATTCCATATAGATATCTTTCTCAAGATATCCATTTAAGAATACTATTTTCACGTCCATTTGCCATATTTCATAATCAAAATAGGCTGCAATGGCAAGCAATGTGCGAATGGATTTTAGCATAGCCATTGGAAAAAAGTTATCCTGATAGTCAACGCCTTCACATTAAGTATAACCTTTTGCCACTAGTCTAGCCTTGAATGTCTCCATATTTCCATCTACACCAATCTTTCTCTTGAAGATTCATTTACACCCAATAGGTACTATACCTTCTGGTGGATCTATCAAGGTCCAGACTTGGTTTGAGTGCATCGAGTCAATTTCTAACTGCATTGCCTCTAACTATTTCTCAAAGTCGATATCTGATATCGCCTCGTTGTAGGTTTTGGGATTATCACCATGAGTACCATTACCTACGAGGAACATTTTCTCTACTTTCTCTGAAATAATACCTAAGTATCTTTCAGAGAAACGGGAAACTCTTTTCGATCTATGAGATGGAGGAGGTAGTGTCTTTATTGGCTCAACTTGATTTGGTTCCAATTGGTCCTTAGCTCGTTGTACTTGTGAGACTTTTTCATCAAGCTTAATCTGCTTTTCAATGCTACAATCTTGAATAAATTATTTTTCAAGAAAGATGGTATGTCGACTCACAATCATATTGTGGTCTTCTGGAATATAGAAATAGTATCCTAATAACTCTTTAGGATATCCTATGAATTGAGCTCTGAAGGACCTAAACTCTAACTTATCCGCTTGTTGTCTTTTGACATGAGCCGGACAACCCCAAATTTGAGATGACTCAAACTTGATTTCTTACCATGCCATATCTCATA
>QRFJ01000615.1:134762-329770 GCA_006176705.1 Cocos nucifera
GTAGCTGGTTCTTAATTTCCATCAGAACTTGAGCTTTAGGAGCATTGAGGAAGGCATAGTAGTGAAACCTTTCGGAGGGAGGACTTCTTCGTGCCCTTCTATCGGAGCTTCCTTGATGACGAGCTCGAGGAGGAGTTCGGACTCGCTTGTACTCGGGGGGAGTCCATGAGCACAGCCGAACTTCACTCGGTCCTCCATCGATGGTGGGTCTATTATACTCGTCCGCCCGCCACTCTTCTAAGGCTTCTTCGTCCTTCAACTTAAAGGCTTCTTCCGCACAGGCATATCCCTCGACCCGAGCCAGCAGATCAGTGAAGTCCCTGGGATACTTTTTCTTCAGGGAGAACAGTAAGTCATTCTTCTGAAGGCTGCCCTTGAGTGCGGCCATGGCAATAGACTGATCCAGATTTCAGACCTCTAAAGCAGCAGCGTTAAATTAGATGACATAAGCCCAGATAGATTTCCCCTATTTCTGCTTGGCATTCATTAGGAAATCCAAACCTCGGCATGGACATTGGCTGCTGACGAAGTGAGCTATGAACTGATGGCTCATCTGATCAAAAGAGAAGATCATACTTGGCTTCAACGTCGAGTACCGATTTCTTGCTGTCCCCCTCAAGGTAGATGAGAAAGCTCGACATAATATGGCGTCTGATGTGCCATGGAGTAGCATCATGGTCCGAAAGGCCTCCAAATGATCGACTGGATCAGAGGTTCCATCGTAGCTTTTAAATTAAGAAAGCTTAAAGTTCGGTGGAATGAACTCTTGCATAATTTAGAGAGGAAAGGAAGGATCAGTACAGACATCATCATAACGAGTCGGGATGACATGGTGGAGTTCCTTGATCCGTTGGTCCATCTCCCACAATCTGTGATCGAGCGTGTCATCTTGGTTGCAGATCTTGGAGGGCTTCCGACTACAAATGGGGAAGATCTCCTCCAGAGAAGAACCACGATTCGAACATGGATCCTCTGCTCTCTATTTCTTCTTCTCAAGGGTAATGGGTACGCTAGCCTGAGTACTCTTTCTTGGGGTCGATTTTCGACATCCTGATGGTGGGCTTCTTGGTGGAGTCACCATCGAAGGCTGCCGTATGGCCTACATTATCTTGATGAGGCCACGAACCTACTGGACCAGCAGATTGAACTGCTCCGCATCTACCGTGGCTACATGTGGAACTAGGATTGCCGGAGCTGAAGCAGGAGCAGATGGATCTGGATGGGATCGGGCCACGGAGGCCATCGATCATCAGGTCGAAGCTCTCTTGGGAGGCATTTTCTCTCGAAAAAGAACTCTAGAGAGGAAGAAGGAAGATCTCTAGAGAGAGAAGAGAGAAATCATCATTGAGCACTCCTTCAAGAATAAGGAAATCTCAAAAATAGATGGCCCTTTTTCTAATGCCAATTCTGTTGGTGCGGAATTTGGTTGATGCTTGATCGAGATGGAGTGGAGGAGGATGAGGTCGCCATCGGTGACCTGCAAAATAAAATTTCGTCCGAAGTCGATGGTGGTGGCTCTGGCGGAACCCTCCAACGATCAAGTCAGCTCTTCTAGTCAACAAAAATGGAGTGCTCAGAAATGAAAAGTGAGCTTAGAGCTTTAGAGGGGAGAGGCGAGCTTAGAAAAAATATATCTGAAGGATCCCTTTTATAGATGGAGCTTGAATGATGATGACGACCATACCATCTGGTAGCGGGCCGCTCTAGGCTACATGGGGTTTGGTACGAAGAGAGAGATATCGCCATGCTGATAGTGGCGATCATATCGTCCGACCGTGGGCCATATGGGATAGATTATGGAGAGAGTGATATCGTCAGTAGTGGTGGCCATGTCATTCAGTCGTAGACCATATGGGACTTGTTACGGAGGGAAAGGTGCTGCCAGATTGGTAGTGGAGGCCATACCGCCAAGGTTCAATAGCCGCAGGTGAAGAACCTCGATGTATATCCATTTCAGGGGAGCTCGGACTCCTAAGGGGGATACGTTTAGAGAGGATCATCTGGGAGGAGTTTGACTGAAGGGGATGTTCGAAAGGAGTTTGGCTTCTGAAGAAATCCGATTGCAGGAGCGATCTAGAAGGAGTTCGGCTAGGGCTCGATCGCTGAGGAGTTCGGTCGGAGCTCGGCCACTGAGGAGTTCGGCTGGAGCTCGGCTGTTGAGGACCTCGGAGGGAGTTCGGCTACCATAGGAGTCCAACTGGAGCTCGACCGCTGAGAAGTTCAATCGATTGAAAGAATTCTGCTAAGACTCGACCGTTGGAGTGTTCGAAAGGGGCTCGATCACTGAGGAGTTCGGCCGGCTGAAGGAGTTCGACTAAGGCTCATCTGCTGAAGCTCTTCCGTGACTACTGGTTGCATTAGGCTGAGCATCAGACTGGACTTCGGTAGGAGCGGGGTTTATTCCCAACAAATATAAAATTATTTTTTAAAAAATATTTGATTTTGATTACATCTATAGTGATAGTTATAATCACTCGAATAAATTATACTGATGGTTACAAACTATCATTGTAGAATGACTTAAAATCCTTAGCATAAACTTATTTATACCAATGCTCATCAAAATTGTGACCATATCTTTTAGTGATGCCATCTACTGCGACGGTTACCAACTGTTGGTATAGATTTTACCAATGATTTTCTATATTTTTTGCTATGGTTTTGACTGCTATTGTAAACCTTTTTTGTTATAGTATCACCACATGCATATGAAAAAACTTAGAAATTTGACATGAACTTGGAGTTGACCTCCAACATCAACATCGAATACTTGGTAATGGCCAGAATTGAAATTAGAAACATTAACAATGTCAGTATCATCTTCATAATAAGAGTAGAGGCCACATGCTTGCAAGAATGCGAAATGGACATAGAGGAGCTTAGCTAGATCTGTTATGTGGGTTTTCAAATTTTAATGTGGTTGGGTTGATTAGTCCTAGCTCTAATAAGTGGTCAATATATTTGGGCTAGATGAGCATAGTTTTTTTTATTTTCATTTGCATTAGTGCTGTTATGCTTATGGGTTGAGTTCCTTCATGGCTTGTTTAGCTTATGGTGTTTTCCTAGCTCTTTCTTTTTTTTCTTACCTTCCAATTTCTTTTTTTTCTAATTCTTCTTATGATCCAGAAAGATCATCAAACTCGATATGGAGTACTTTGATCGCTATGCATAGGATTGGATAGGGTCCAAGAGCAAGGTCCATCATATCAGAAAATCAAATTACAAGCCAAACGTTCGAAGACTATAACTTGATTGTATAACACCTGATTAAGATATTCTTTATTTTTTAAAATCAGGTATCTTTTTGAGATATAAAACTTTGGGCCAACCTCCTAGGAGATTGAATCAGTCCAATATTTCATTATTTGGATTCTGAAACAAACTAATCAAATCAGAATTTTTCTTTTTTAGGAAAGATTTTGACTAAAGATTATTTTTCAATTCATAAAGAATTAGATAAAGTAATAGAAGAAAAGTTTGATATACAAATCAAGATATTTGTATCAACCTACTGGTCAAAGCTTTTGTGGGATTATTGTGAGCTATATTAGCCTATTGGCTGAAACTCTTGCAGAATTTTTTAACTGATATATATAATATTATTATTTATTCTAGTTTTAGATAGAATTCACTACTCTGATCTTCCAATAATTTCTTGCATAACATCAAGAACCTTTGTATCCATAGTCCATATGAGGGCTTTTAATCATCCATAACACTGGGTACTAGGACGAATCAACTTTTATTTTGTCATGTTGCCCCTAGCATATCGGACACACCACGTAGAAAATTTTTGGAATCCCCCTTTATTAATGTTTCCCCTTAGCTTTAGTGAGGCTCATGATCGATGTTATGAGACCAACATACCTTGGCCTTTGCTTTTGGGCAAACGATCAGGAACCATTATCAACAAGGATTTCTTGACTTCACCAATGGCACTATGAATCTCTTAATGATTGATACTCTATTGTGTTAGCTAGGTATCAACTAAAACATCCATTGATGGCATGGTTTGTTGAAACCATGCTGCAACTTTCCTGATACCTTTGTCAGTATGTTTGTAGGTCTCCTTGGCATAGTCTTTAGATATTACCTCTTGATGAGTTAAAATTTTCAACTTTACTTTCACATGCACCACAATACTTTCATGCCCTGGCTAATAACTCAATCCATCCATCACAAGAGAATGGACTCAACTATTATCAACATAGGACTTGCTAAAATATATTGTTGCTTCATGAATCAGCTCTTAATTACAAAAACATTTTTTTCAAATCATTTTGCTATGAGAGTCAAAGAAACAACATGCCGCTCCAAAAGTGGCCATAATTTAGCGGCTGCTTTCTTTATAGCTATTTCTTTAGCTTCCTTCAATGGTGGCATGGTGGCAATTTCATAGTTAAAAGGAATATAATGTGGCAATGACTACAAATTATCCCACCAGGGATAATATTATGATAACTGCATAATGTCCTATGAGTATACCAAAAAAATTATTGCTGTTCTTTTCATCCCATTTTGGACAAGCTAGAGAACTCAAGATCCCCAAGAAGCTTAGTAGGTCAAGGTAGATGGTAGCTTTTGTCAAGCTTGATTGGATGAGGCTTGGATGCATGTGTAAGGATGCCATTAGTATTAGCCTAGCAATAAAGGTGTGGATCAAATAGAGAATATATAGAAAGTAATGAAGGTATAGAGCTTTAACCTTCAAGAACCTTACCACCATCATATCACCATTCAAAGGAGATTGAGATGGAAGGGATGTAACATGGAACTATGGTGGTAAGTATGTAGTACTAGACTAGGTAGAGATGTAGTGCTAGGCTATGGCAAAGATATAATACTGAGTTATGGTAGAAAACTAAATTACACCTACTAAGTTATGATAGAAAACTAAGTTACACCTACCCGTAAGATAAATAAATAAGATAAAAATAAAAAATAAAGATAAAATGATTAGATTGGTCATCAAACCCTCTATTATGTAGTACAATTTTACTTATTTATATTCATAATAATAACTACCTACAAAAATAATAGCTTTCCACTTTGATGGTTGCTTGCCATGTTTCATCTTGACCACTGATAATTCTAACAATTCCTACTAACATGATCATTCTGCAACTATCATGCCTAATAGTCATGCTTCATCGACCATCAGCTTACGCTAACTTAACTCGTGTCAACTATCTCCTTTTATTTAGCCAAATATATTGTCTTCTATTCTTGGAAACTTGGGACTGGTATATTTACCTTAGTGTTCTATCAGACTAACTTAAGACTTAATCATTCAATCTAGTTTTCCACCTCAGGGCTGAATTCTATCCTATTAAACTTAGATCTTCAGCATATATGATTTCATAGCCAAACTCCATTCAATTTTAGCTAGAGTTAGATGATCTTCATCCACTCTGGTTCTATCAAACTTTGTTCACATGGTGCTTGCCTCTGGCTATTGTTGGCTTTATAGTTGAGATGTAGTGAAAATAGAACCCAACACATGACAAATCCATAACAAATTACTCCTCTGCTACTTTATGTAACAAATCTAGTGAGACCTCACTTCCTTTTTTTTCTCCTTTTATTTCTAGTAATAGACATGGAAAAGCCTCGGAGAGCTATGACCAAACGTACACCCCATTACGACCTCCTAAACCCAACCCTTAACCTGTCAAGCCCAACCCTTATTGTGTTGGCTCGACCTTTTCAATGGAATTTGACAAGAAACTATTTGTCCATACTCATTCCTATGATCTAGAATAAGCAATATCAACAAGTGCATTGACCACTTGGTTGGCCTCTCCAAACATATGGATATGTGTAATATTTATTATTGTCATATGGATATGTGTAGCATCTTGCTCTCTTTTTTACCTATCAAATCTTTGTCACCCGATTCCAAACGTTGGAAGCCATAGAATTGGTTGAAGCTCCCCTCCCTTGATTCAAGCCAAATTCTCGCCATCTCTTAGGTAGAAGTAGTCTAGTAATTCAAAGTAGAAATTGATGACTAACATAGTTGAAAAACTACAATATCCTTTGATTATAATTGTTCTCAGAAGATAAAAATTCCCTAAGGTTGGGGATGCTATCATTAATGATTGCAGATCCTCCCTTAATTGTAGATTGTATGAGATATATAGTTATTGCATCTGCTTTCCTACCTATGAGTGAAAAATAAGAGTTATTAAAGCAAGGACATTTCATCATCCATCCCATCAATTAAAGTTAAACACATGCTATTGAGGCTTTTTTATTTTCTTCTTTCAAAAAATGCTAATTGTTAAAGCTATGATACCTCCGAGCTTCAGAAGCAAACTATTTGAAGCTGGACAATAAGCTTTTCCCCTAATATATAGTACATATTATTATTATTATTATTATTATGTGAATATACTACATCAAATTTGGATCCATTTCATAGATATTAATATATTTTAATGTCGGCTGTGAACCTACATAGATCAACTCTCTACCTTTTTCATTCGACCTTAAGAGTAGGGACAACGATATTAAAGTAGAAAGTCTGTTGAGATAGTATGGATATATAATTAAAATACAAGAGCCTAAATAAAGAGCTATTTTTAGTTTGTGTCGAAGGTAGTAAGAAAAGGATAGAAAGAATTAAGATAACACAATATAAAGCTGACTAGAAATCATTGAAAAGATCCGATAAATATAATTATGATTATAATGTTAAATATAATATTATTTGTTAAATATGTTATTGGATTTAACATTGTTCTTTTTCTTCTAAAAGATTATAATGTCCATCCCGTCTCACTAGCACGCGGTCATATAATAGATGACCACATGACCTGTAGCATTTGATACATAGAACATACAAGGTCTAATTAAAATTTTTAAATATTTTTTATGTAATATATATATATATATATATATATATATATATATATATATATATATATATATATATATATATATATATATATATATATATATATATATAGGTAAAATTAAAGTGCTCAATAAAGTTCTTAAAGTAATTAAATTCTATATTACAAAATAAACATTTATTATGGCCTCGATTAAATATCATTTACATAACATTTTATTTGAAATGGAAGAAGACAACTCCTGGATCCTAGCTTTTCTGCTCGTAGTCATAATCTCATTAAATCTATTCATCAGCATCTAAAATGTACAAGAGAAAAAAATGGTGTTCTAATAGCCTAGTAAGTACCTCTACTCATCTAGTTGGATCAAATATATAATATGCAATTTAGCACATAAATAAATAGCATGTCCAAATAAGTGCAACATTTTGGAAAGAATTTCAAATGTAACTTATAAATAAGTCTAAAAAAAGAGTCCCTTTGAATCATGTTTAGTGAGACATATCTCCCTTATATTGGATCTCTCTCTTTTGCAAGATTAGGGTTTCAAGACTCCTAGATACTAGGAAATAAGGAAAGATTATCCATATCAGATTTCATCATCTTAAAAAAAACTCACATTATATAATTACCTCGATGTCAACTAACAATTAGGCACCTCTGGTGAGGTATAATACAAATTGGGAGGGGGGCCAACCATATTATACATAACAATATGCAAAATGTAGTATTGACATTGTAGCAATTCAAAATGTAGGAGAATATTTGTGATTCCATACAAAATGCAAGAGGGTATTCTTTTTAGCCTATAAATAAGGAGGATAAAATTACAATCCAAAAATACAAGTATGGAAATAAATAAGATATTTATATGGTTGGTGAAGTAATCTCCCTTTTAAAAATAGTTTATTTTTTATCTTCTCTTAGCCTCGATAACTACAGCTTTGATTTATCCCATGACAAGGCTTTAAAAAGACTAGCTCTCAAAAAAGAGTATATCTTCGATAATATATGCCAGCGGTTAACTCGAACTGGCTAGATGAAAGAAAACTAGCGCTAGGTCATATCAACGTACCAACAATCAGTCTCAACTGATTTGGTTCGAAAGAAACTATCTTTTCAAAATATAATATACCAATGATCAGTATATGCTAATAATCAACTCTAATTAGCTACGCTCAAAATTAGAAGACTAGCTCAGTCACATCAACTTGCTAGTGATAAACCCCAAATGGCAAGACCTAAATCAAAGTCAGACTAGGCAAAAAGTAAACATGATTTTTTTATTCCAAACCAATTTTCTCATTCATATAGTGAAAATAATTTTTTCAATGAATTTTCAAACAAGATGAGCATCTCTTTTCAAGTATTTCCAATATGCAATCAAATCATCATACTTATGATCATGTTCAAGTAAGGTATTACCTATGATACTAATTAACAAATTTCTTGAAGCACATTTTTATCTATTATATATATATATATATATATATATACATATTAAAATGGAGGCTTTCAACTCTATTTGGCATATGAGATTTTGGGAAGAGGGGAGAGTGCTATATGGAAAAAAATCACGAGAACATTGTTGTTATTTCGTCCATCGTCTAGCTTCCCTGTTTGCGCCTAAGGATGGAAAAATTTGAGGAAACATGGGGGCCGCTATAAGCCTCCCATCCCATTGAGATTTTGAGAATAGGAAAAGATAGAAAATACGCAACACAAAACCCCACCCATCATCTCGCTTCCCTATTCGCACCTCTAAGCCTATCACTCGGTTGGGGGTCTTGAGGATAGAAAAAATTGAGGAAAACGGGCGCTGCTCTAAGCCTCCCATCCATCCATCATGATTAGTGCATCTAAGGTGGTAAAGATAGCAAAATCTGTTGCTTTGCTGCCCAATATTGTACTTAAATGCTAGGATATTTCTCCTGGTAATGATGGTGGCTGCCAAAAAAAATGAGGTGGTTGAAGTTGATAAAAAGGTTCCTCAAGTAAAGGATAATATGAATGGCTTTGATATGGACAGCGTGGTAATTCTATCCAGAATGTGCAAGTCGATGAACAAGAAATATCGAAAAGAATAGGAAAATAGGGGCTGTGGACTTCTGATGCCGAGGATAGCCAGCATATCAAATATTACAATGCTTTTCATGATGAAAAGAATGATGGGTTTTCTATTTTAGATATTAATAATTTATTAAATTATTTAATTATATTTTAAGAATAATTGGAAAGATGAGAAAATTACTTATGTATCGTATGGACCGATATTAATGAGTTGATATAATAATAAAATTTTCTTCTTGCATTTCTAGAATATTTGAAAAAATGAAGAAAAAATATATTCTGTCTAAGTAATATATTAGTTATCTAAAGACTTCTTAGATGACATGCCAAATATATTAACCTGAATTTGTAGAAAGATTTAGAGTAAAGTAGAGTCGAAGCCCAGATCGTGGATGTGCGAATGGGTGCCAATATCTCAATCCGGATGACATCCCGACTCTCAGAAAGCCTCTTGAGCTCCATCATGACAATGAAACAAATGCTAATATGAGAAGAGGATGAGAATTTTAGCAGGAGCTCGGCTGCAAGAGATCCACGAAGAAATCTAAATTTAAAAAAAAAATAAAATAACTTATAATCCACATTATGCATAAAATATAGTTTTTTATTATTTTAATTATTTTTAAAATATAATAAAATAGATATTAATAAATTAATAGAATAAAATATTTTTTTTAAAAAAAATTGCATCCCGTATATGGCATGGGGTTATAAGCTAGTTTTTATAATAAAAATCCACAGAAAATTCACGTAGTATATGCAAGGCGGTCACCTATGCTTGATCCATGATTTTTAAACTTATTTCTTTTCATGCATGGTAAATTATTTTGTTTTTAACAACTATATACCAAATATAGGTATAAAATATCCTTATGCAGATTGAGGTCTCAAATATAAAATAAATTACATAAATAATATATGAATGCATCAGTGTGATCCTAGAGTATCGAGATACATACAAATCAAGCTATAAAACACAGAAATTCCTCCAACAATGTTATACACAAGCTAAACAAAATATATCGCTGATTTGGTTTTCTACAATGATTTAAAGTAACTGCAAATTTCATTCTAAATTTGGGGCATATGAAGGGTCCTCTGGTTGCAGGATGCACTCGAAGTTCCATAACACAGAAATCTACCAAATTAGGGGTTGAAACTCCAAATATGCTGACTAATGACCAAGATATGGGGGCGCACGTTGAATCCAATCCAAATAGCAAGGGGGTTGTTCCCTAAGCTAAATGCCCCTCCAATATCAAGAGTCCCTTGCACCCATTGATCTATAAGAGTGACAAACCAAACTAGAGAGAAAGATAGGAGGATAGAGACAGAGGTTGTGTGAGAGAGAGATGGACGGGGAGAGCTAGAGAGGGAACATGGGGATCTGTGGGTCATGGAACGAGAAGAAAGAGATCGGAGTGAGGCTCAGCTCCAACTTGCCGACGAGTGGTGTGGGGTAATCATTTTTGGTTGGGTTGGGCATCGAGACGGCAAATTATTGCATGCACCAGATCCAACTAAATCAGGCAAATCTCAAAACATATGTACGATGGATAGCGCACAATTAAGAATTGATAAAATATAAGGGGTATTATGGCGTGTTATCCATCATGGGATTTGGCGTGATCCAATTGCACCTGGTGCATGCAATAGGTAGGTGGTTTAAGAGGTACGAAGAGGTAGCAGACCGATAAGCAAGAGACCATTTGAGTGAGAGAGGAACTAAGAGAGATGTTTGGTTGAAAGGAGTTGAGTCTACAATCGGAATGAAAATGGATGACTTCCATTCCAACTATTTAGCTGGAAGAAGTCTCATTTCAATTTCGATTCTGGAATAGAATGGGAATGATCCAATCCACCTAAAACTCAATTCCTACTCTCTTCTAATGATTTAAATTTTCATTCTAATTTTAATTTCGATCCTAATTTCGGTTGCGAGCCAAATACCCCTGAAATGTCAGCCTACTAGTTGAGCCCGGCACAAGCGGGCCATGGAATTTCATTGATTCATAAAATCAACAAGCAATGATGCTGCAAGAAAGAAGAGGGATGAAATGGAGGAACCGAGACTCCATTTCCAAAAACAAGGCACTTGATGGATGGTGGGAAGGGGGCAGGCAAGAAAGATCGGTGGAATATTGGTGTAGTAGAAGGCTCCTTTGTGTCTCACTTCGTTCCATCTTGCACATAAATCATGGAACAAAACTATCCTCTTGACTTGATATGGGTTAAGCTTTGGCCTCTTCCCATTCCATTAGACCCAAAATTGAGTCAACTTGATAAAGCTGAAAAATCTAGCCAAACATGATTAGGCTGGGCTAGGTTTTTGGCATCGGGTCCTTGTACATTACAAAATTAACTACAAATGCTAAAGTTCGAAATGTCAACAAATGGCAGTCAATGCTTCTGAAGCAAGATATCCGGAGTCGTTTTTAGGTCATGCTATATGGAACGAAACAAGGAGGGGAAGGGGGCATGGATCCGAACGGATTCCAGCATCGAGTGCTGTACTGCACTCGATAGCCATCATCAGGATTCAAGAGATAAATGGCTATCATAAAGATATCTTTATGTATCATACCTGGCGTGTTGCTATTGATGGCATGGTGGCTATTGAGCTCAGTACAATACTCTATGGTCCAAGCTGTGCACCTTAGAGGATCCAATTCCTGGATCAAGGGATGCCAACAGGAGGTAAAAAACTGTACCCACCGCTCTAGCCTCGACAGCGCATCATACCAATCGGAGGTACATCTAGCTTGTCCCCATGAAAGCGAGGGGCCAATTTGGTTCGCCGAACGTCCTCTCTCTCTCTCCCCCCATTCCTTCCAGAATCCAAAGCCTAGAACCTGTTGTCAGCAACAAGTGGCTTCAATGGAGGGAGGACCACCTCCAACCCTGTGATAGTTCTTCATATGCCACTGCCAAGGCCAAAAGTGTGGTGGGGTTAGGATCGATAGCGCCATCCTACCATGTTCCCAAAGGCACGAGGAGAAGGTCCTGGAGTCCCTAGACCATTCTACCTTGGCTTCTACGTGCTCCATTAATGGTCCTCCAATATTTTTTTTGCTTCCTTTTCCATCCCCTGAACCACAACTAGCCACCAAATTATCCTCAATCATGCTATGTGATATGTACCACTGTTCGGTGTTCACGCCTGAACTTGTGCCTGAATCTTAGAAATGTTCTAGACTGCTCACAGTCATGGAAGGCAATAATTGCTCAAATTTTTCTACAATAATATGTCATGCAAATCAAAGAAACGATCTCCACTTTAGGCGTGCTAGGTGCCAAACCATACATATACATGGGTGACTTTCAAAAACTCGCATCAGATTGTCAAATAGAGATGCATCACCTCAGAAAATTAAGTTCACCATCATAATTTTCTTCATCGAGCTTGTTCAATTAAATTGCCGTAGCTACAATTACATTGCATTATGGAGTTGTAATCTTCATATTTTCCCAATCATGATATTGACCATCCATTTTGTTAATTGAAGATGGATGGGGATTTGATAATGTTGGGGGACTGTAATCAGCCGTTGGAATATAAAGAACATTGAGAATTTCTTTAATTCACACAATTTGGTTGGATGCCAACGTTAGATAAGTTTGGATTTCCTCCAGATATGTTTACAACACTCCCTTTCATTCTGGTGGGTCCTACTAATCAACAATGGTTGATTGAACACGGTGCAATGTGACTCAAGAGGGACCCATCATTTGTTCAATTACCGACTGATTTAATCAATGCTATACATCTGAATTGACTAGGTCTATTAATTGAACTGGAGGCCCAAAGGGATACCGAATGAAAAAATCACGTTCATATTAGATAACGTTTTTATGTGAATAGTTGATTGTACACGACCTAATGTATGACTCAAGCGGGACCCATCATTTGTTTCAATTACAAGCTGTTTTAATCGACCTTATGCATCTGAACTGACAAGGATTGTTTCTTGAGTAAAGAATTGACTAGGATTGTTTATGGAACAAGAGGACTAAATGGACACTGAATGAAAATATCTGTGTTCATATTAGATAATGATTTTAGACGTTCCAAGTCTCAAATGATGCTTTGCGAGTGCAAATCCACTCATTTTAGTCGTAGCAAATTCTTCGAATTGGCTTGCGTCGCAAACTTTTTTATCGCCATCTCAACTCTAAATCACGGTCATTACAGATGTGAGGTTGGTTGCATAGAACCTTGTTGTTATTCTTTTGCGTTGTATCAAGATTTGCCACGTACATAGATTGTAGAATATTCCTACAACTTGGATTGTAGCTAGAGAGTCTATTACTATTTGCTCTGTATTTATAATAGAAAATTAATAAATGAATAGATTAATATTGTATTACCATTTAAGCTAGAACCTTAAGGAAAACTCTGTGCTTGTGTCTCTACCCCACAAATATGAAAACAAGAAAAATTGAGTAACATCCTTTCAAAGTAAATTACTGAATGGTCCAAGCCCAGAAGTCGACTATAGCCATGCCTGTTTTGACATTGTTCGCACTGAGAACGTCATTCCAACCATCCAAAGAAATAGAGGCCAAGGAACAAGTAGTATCGGGTTGGCACCAACCCAGGGGCAGCAAACTATGGTCCACATTTCGATCGGACCGCTGGATCTAAGAATGCTTGCTTCCTGAATTGATTCAACCACTCGGCCTCTTACATTCCATCCCACCCCCCACCCACCCCTGGTGTCTCTTTACATCTCTATGATCACAAGCTTCTTATCTCCTTATCGTAGCCTAAAAAACTCTTTGGACTCATTAATGCGTCATAATTGGATGAAAGCATGAGTCTACATGCCTTATATGTAACAATCCATGACCTCACCTAGAAGGCTAGCTGGAACCTTTGTAAGCATTAAGGATCTCCTTGATGTACTCTCTTCATTTAAGCTCCGGTATATTTCTAAGTTCATTCATAAATATTATAAATCTAATCACAAACATCATGATTAGCTCATGGACAATCCAAATAAATCTATATTATAACATCCACTAATCCGCATAAATTATGAATCGAGTTTACTTTGTTATCATTTATTATCATCTAAGATTTCATCCAAAAAAATTAGTCAAAAAAATAATATCTAAATTATATATATATATATATATATATATATATATATATATATATATATATATATATATATATATATATATATATATATATATATATATAAAATCAAGATCTATAAAGCACATGGATACTCTCACCATATAAGTTTTATCTCAGCCTCCTTCACATAGCATATTTGGGCCATGGATGGACAGAAGCCCCAAAGAGGAGAGAGAAAAGCCAATCAGGGATCAGAGGAAGACAAGGGGATCATCCCACCACCTTCACCTCCATCTTGCACCTCTTCCCCTTCCGATGACTTCTCCTTCACAATATCTCTCCACCCTACATTCATGCCATCACCAAAACCCATCAAATGCATGGAGACCACACCATCCATCGCGGTCGACATGGCCCTGGAAGATGACGTCTTCTTCCATGACCACCTCCTCCCCCTCCATTTCCCCGCCCACCCCCTCATCTCATCCTGCCCTTCCGACATCTCCACAGAAAACCTCAGCCTTCCTCTTGAGAATTTGTGCAGCGATGGAAGCCTAAAATACCACCACCACTACAGCCACAACAATACCGAGACCAGGGAGAGAACAAAATTCAAGTCCTTCTCTTCCTTTTTTGGGCTTGGAAAGTGGAGGAAGGCGAGTGACATAGGAGAAAAAGAGGAGACCAAGACGAAGAAGAAGAAAGGATTCGACGTGAGCCGTTTCCTGAAGAAGTATGCGAGAATGGTGGATCCTTTCTTATTCTTTAAGAGGGACAGTAGAAAGGGTGACCTTCGTCGTCGACCTTATTCCTTCTCGGGCCGTCCGAACCCAAAGGAGAAGGTTGGATGGAGAGGAAGAAGAGGTGAATTCTCTGCACCTGCCTCTATGAGAACATCTCCAACGAACAGCGGCCTCCTAACAGCTACCTCGCTGACCTTCAATTCTTCGGATGAGAGCACGATGGAAGAGCTCCAGAATGCAATCCAGGCAGCCATAGCGCACTGTAAGAATTCTACTGCAATGAAGGAGGAGATATGTAAATAATAAGATTATTAGGAAAATTAGAAAAAGGAGTTGATTACCTTGTTTGATTTCATCATGTGTAAAAGCTCGAGTAGATGAATTACAAGAGAAATCTAGAAATTTTGGGCTAGAGTTTATTAATTTGATAGAGCATCCATATCTTGTTTTAGATCTTCTTTAGTTGTTCCATTGCTCGTCCACATGAAGCAATGTGTTATATAATTTTGTTTTCACTTTCAAAGACCTTCAGGTAGGAAGAATATAGAAATGGCACATGGAACTAATTTCACCTCCTGGGGCAGGATGAAGTAGATATTTTACATTATTAGGAGTAGGGTGTAAGTTTTACTGGATACCAACGTAGATCCAACCTATTGTGGTCCCAACCTTAGCTAGATTTGGACCCAGCTCATGGTTCCAATTACAAACACTTGAACCAAAATTTACACCAGTAAATCCTGCATTGTTCAACGAAAACTGGAACCCAGCTAGTCCCAATAGCCTCGATATGCCTATATAAGAATTTTCTGGTCCATGCAAATGCAATAAGATGGAGCTTTGCAAGTCCAATAATGTACCCGTACTGCATCAAAGAGCTCAAATTAACTGGCATCTGGAAACCAACATCATGACTGGTAAATTGATTCATTTCTTGCCTCCAACAGTGGAGGCCATAGGTTTGATTCCTCGAGTTGTGACCAGGGAATTTTTGAACATCTTGTGCAATCTAGGTGGCATAATTTAACAGCATGGCAAAGCGCTTATACTGTTTGATCAGTCATGGTTCCTGGTTGGACCTTAGTTTTGTCAGCAAGGAATCCACTTTCCTTTTTGGACAGTCCATGGGCTATGGTAAAAAAGCCCACAAGAGCTTAAGTAAGAAAAGCTAACATGGGACAAGATTTTAAAAAGATTCGAAAATTTATCTAAGCATTGTAAAATATCTACACCACAAATATTTAGACTTATTTACGGATAAAAATCTTGTATCTAGAATCTTCTTGGACCTCTATTGAGTCCTCCCCATTTGTAACCATGAGTTTGAGAGAAAGTAATAGAAGTCTAAGTTCTTTTTTACTACTCTTCCACTTTCTCCGTCTCTCCACAATCATTTTTATAAATTTTTCTCTATTTTGCTACAAAATAATTAATCTTTTGCTTCAATCCAAGATCTTTTATTTTCATATCAACTATCTAGCTCCTACAAATTGGTATCAGAGCAAGGTTATGATAGCAGACGACTAACAAATGGCTAGTTCTACCGTCTTCATCTTTCTAATAGCTGGCTCTGCCACTTCCACATCAATGGTCGGCTCTGCCACCTCTATGCAACCTATGGCTGGCTTTGCCACCCATATGCAATCTTTTCTTCTACTATTTAGAGGAGAAAACTATGATTTTTGAAAAATTAAAATGAGAACTATACTCTAATCGTAGGGGCTATGGTCAATTGTTGATGCAGGTTATACAGAGCCAGAAAATAAGAGCCAGCTCTCAATGAAGTAAAAGAGAATTTTAAAGTCTACAAAATAAAGGATGTAAGAGCACTTTATCTCATCCAGTAAAGGATAGTAGAAACAATATTTCCAAGAATTATGGGAACAAGAAAAGGAGGCTGGGATATTTTAAAGCAGGAGTTTGAAGGTGACAATAAGGTGAGAAGTATTAAACTACAATCTCTGAGAAGAGAGTTAGAAAATTCAAGAATGAGGGAAAAAGAAACCATGAAAGATTGTTTTTCTAAAATTACAGATATAGTGAATCAAATGAAGTTATATGGAGAAAATATAACGGATCAAAGGATAGTAGAGAAAATATTAATAAGTTTACCACAAAAATATGATTATATAAATACAGCTATAGAAGAGTCAAAAAAATTTATCAAAATTATTAATACAAGAATTAATAGGCTCTCTACTATCTCATAAATAAGGAAAGTTAAGATATATAGAGCTGTCTTCTATAGAAGTGCATTTCAATCAAAGTTAAATTTTAGATCTCTAAAAGTTTTCAAGAAAGAAACTATAGTAAGCTTACAAAAGACAGGAGACAAGGAGATAGAGGAAGAACCAAGTAATAAGGTCAAGTATAATAAAGAAAGAAATAATCAAGGTACAAGCTCCAATAATTCTAAGGCCTCTTGTACTATTTGCAAAAAAGAAAACCATTCAACATCTAAATGTTGGTTTAAAGGAAAGCCCCAATATTATAATCGCAAAAAATTTGGTCATATGGAAAAGGATTGTAGAAATAAAAATCACATAATTTTTTTGAAGAAAATAAAAAAAAGAGATTATTTTATGCATGTCAAGCAGCCTCACATAATAAAGATAGTACTTGGTACCTTAATATAGTGGCTATAGTAATCATGTAAGTGGAAATAAAAGAATATTTCTAGATATGAATATTATAATAACATCAAAAGTAAGAATGAAAAATAGGGCTATTGTACATGTTAAAGAAAAAAAGATACCATAGCAGTAGAAACAAACAAAGGAGTAAAATATATCAATGATGTGCTATTAGTGCCAGATTTAGAGCAAAATTTGCTCAGTGTGAGGCAACCGGTACAAAATAGATATTATGTTCATTTTAAAGATGGTGCTTGTAAAATTCATGACAATAAAAAAAATCAATTAATTACAAAGATAAGGATGGAAAGAAATAGAAAATTTTTCATTGACTTTCAGTTTCCTCCATATATTGCATTAAAAATAGAAGTAATAGAAGAAATTTGGATATGGCATAAAAGATTTTGCCATTTAATTTTTTAGGGCCGCAAATTACTAAAACAAAAAGAAATGGTGCATAGATTACATATATTTCTACTAACATAGATACTTGTGAAGATTATATTTTAGGAAAACATCACCGTGCTCCATTCAAAGGCAAAGCTTGGAGAGCTAAGGCACCACTAGAACTCATATACATTAATATATATAGAAAGATGCAGACTCCATCTTTGGGAGATTGGAGGTACTTTATTATTTTTATTGATGATTATACTAGAATGACTTGGTATATTTTTTGAAAGAAAAATTAGAAGCATTTGAAACTTTCAAGAAATTTAAGGCACTTATGTCGGATTTCAGGTGGTTACATACATGGATTTTAAAAACTTTCAAATTTTCTAATATAGTTGCAGTGAAAATTAAACTCAGATTAAAAATATTTTAATCTATCATGTCTAATATGCTAGCCACCTAGGATCTATCATATGAACATGAAAGCATTTAGTCTAAATTTGATAAGAAAAGCATAAACTAGGAGATTTGATCTCCATACCTTTATGCGAGTCGATGAGCTTCATAGTTGATGATCATGGTATACTATGAGGTCCTTGATTAGCCGCACATGTGTCCGACTTTTACAGATATCTACACAAGGTCCTCGAATCTAATCAGAGGCCTTTAACTTCACTGAGGTGCTAACGCCCTTGTAGAAGCTGCCTCTTGATAGATGATGTTGCTGATCTCCACCAATCTCTTAGACTCTCTTAGAGAAGATGGAGTAGAGAAGGAAAAGGAAGAAAAGGGAGACATTCTCTCTATTTTTCCCTCATCCCTGAAACCCATGCCTAGATCCTGCATCCCATCCCATGGAACCTGCATCCCCATGCTCTGGATCCTGCGTCCACACCCTTGCTTTGGATCCCATGACCAAGCCTCATGGGTCTCATGTCCCCATGCTCTGGATCCCGCATCTCTAAAGCCCACGCCCCATTATGGCTTCTCATGCTGCTTTCTAAATTTTTTTATGCTGAAAAAAAAATCCCACTCCCAAAAATCATCTATTTTAGGCATCCTAAATGGATAAGGATCAATCCTTATCTAATAAGGATTAGATCAATTCAAATACATTTGAATTTGATCTCATCCTAATCCATATGAGAGGGGAGTCCCAAGGTGGCATGGAGAGGCTTCTAGCATGGATGTTTTCATGCAAAAATGCAAAGGGGCATGCGTGAGATGCAATGGCATGGAGGGATTTGAGGCACCAAGGGAGAAAGAGAGTCCTGGTGATTTGGGACTTCTCTTGATGCTTGAGTTAAACTCAATTCAATTCCTAATCTACTTAGAATTTTGTGCACTCAAAGAGAGGAGAATTTCTAGTCCAACTAGGAACCCAATCTCTCTTGATTAGATCCAAATTCAATTAGAAATTAGGCCAAATCTAAATCCTTATCAAACAAGAAATTGATCTCTCTTGGAATTTGGTTATCTCATAATCCAATTAAGCTTGATCTAATTAAATCCAAACCAAGTTAGATTGAATCCAATTCAATTAAACTTGATCCTAGTCCAATTGCTCTATCAAGTTGAGCTAATTAGCAATCTAATTGCTAATTAATCCTCCTACAACTTACTAATACTTAGTAAGTTCGATAATTGTAACAATTGTATTGGATCAATCAAATTATATGGATAATTAGATCCCTTTATGATTCAAAATTATAGATCAATCATCTGATCGGACAAAGACCTCTTTTGTGTGCGACTTTATAGGTTCTATTTTGTCTGATAATCAGATATACTATGATTCTTATCATAATATCATCAAAACTCTTTTTGATAGATTAGAACGATTCTAATTTTGTCCATCAAAGAGCATTGATCATTAAGATAATGCTAACCCACTACTACAAAAAAGGGCTACGGCAGTGGTTCGTAACCGCTATGGAATCACTGTCATAGCCCAAAAAACTGCTGCCATAAGCTATGACAGCGGTTATTTAACCGCTGGTACTGTAATCGTCACCGTAGCTCTATGGTAGCGGTTGTTGTAGCAGTTGTTTGAACCGCTGCTATAGATAGCCTATTGCAGTGGTTTATAAACTATTGCAATATATTGATCTATAATAGCGGTTATGTAATCGCTGTCATAGGTTATCTATAGCAGCGGTTAAATAACTGCTGCCATAAGTAATCTATAGCAGTAGTTTCTTAACTACTGCCATAGATCTAATGCAGCGGTTGGCACTGTTTGCATCAGAAACCTATGGCAGCGGTTGGCACGGATATGGTAGTGATTATAAAATCACTATCGTAGATCTTGAATAATTAAAAAAATTAAAATTTTTATTTTTTATATATTTTATCTGATAAATATAGATATATAATACAAGAAAATATAATAAACATAAAAATTATTTTGAAATGCAAAAATTTTATTATCGAATAAAATTTATTATAATATTTTTTTAAAAAAAAATACATCAAAAATTTTTTAAATCTACATCATCGTCATCATCATCGAAAGTTGGAGCCAAAGCTGGAGTTAGAGCTGGAGCCATAGCTGGAGTCAGAGCTGGAGCCGAAGTCAGAGCTAGAGCTAGAGTTGGAGCTGGAATGCGGGCCAACATATTCTCAAAGACCATGACTCCAAAATGCACGTTAAGCGTCGACATCATATCTCTCACGATGCCCTCCATATGAGATGCGCGCTCCTCAGCCCGATCTATCCGCATCGCAGCATGATCTGTCCATGCTAATGCCTCCTCAAGCTCCTTCTGACTGACGACATCGAAAGTCTATGAGGAGACGTTTGCCTCGGACCAGTAGCTCATTGGCGTGTGTTCGAGCCTACATCGGATCCTTCCAGAGTGCTCAGGCTCTAAGACCTAAGACAGATGATCATGGGGCCTAGAGGTATCTGGGCCCTTGCTCGCGAGCGCATCTAACTGATCTTGTAATTATAAATTAAAATAAAATTTTATAAGAAATGCTATAATACTAATCATATATACTAATATATTTAATACTTACAAAAATACGTCCGATCGTGGTGTTCATCGGCCTACCTATCTTGTCCGTGTAGCTAGATCGAAAGATCTCGCTACGGCTGGACATCACTCCATCTCTCATCAGCTATAATAAAAAATAAATTTATCAAAAAAATGATAAAAAAATATGAATTTAATTTATCTAGTAAGATTTAGAATTAATTACCTCTCTATGCACACGACTGACCATAGACTTATGGCCTAGAGTGTGCGTATACTCTTAAGCTGTACGGTTCTCCTGATTCTGACAGAAGATAGCTTAACAAGTATTCAAATAAATAATAAATATTTAAAAAATATTTAAATAAAATTTTAAGCATATTCAAAAATTTAAAAGTTAGGAATTTTACCTCGAACTCTTGGCTCCTCCAGTGTCTAACCATCCTCTCCATTGATTCAGAGGACAATCCTATATCCAAGAAATAAGCTCCTCTGGAGTGTCTCATTGGTGCTTGAGCCATCCTCTATGGAGCTTGATCTTGTAACCCCGGTACAACTTTTCGATCTTCCTCAGTCGGACATCTCGAGCCCTCTCGTGATCGAAAATGTCGTATCTCCTCTGCATAAAGTTATCAAAAATCAATTATAAAATTATTCTAATCAAACATATATAGTGTAAATATATAAAATACATAGATATTACTAAGATGCACGTATTTACCCATATCTCCTTCCATACTCGATCTCCGACGGCAGCATCCATCAAACGTCAGTCTCTGAGCTCTACGGAAATGATGTCCAACTGTCTCACAAGCACTTCAAAAAAGGAATGCATCTCCTACACAATCTCTCTTATCGATCTTCCCTTCGCATTATAATAGACCATCACCTGATGTTGGCGGTTCCACACGTGTGCCATACGTGTGGGACCGTGAAATATTCGACTGGATGATGTACCTATAATGCAAATACGTTATGCAAATATATAAGTGTACAAATACTATATAAAAAATAAAATTATGCTAATATAATAAAAATATACACTCAGATGCCTGCATAGTAGCATGTGTCTCAGATATGGACGACGGTAGAGGCTCAACTGTCGATGGAGTAGATGCCATCAGTGGAGTAGATGTCATCGGTAGAGTAGATGCTGGCGGTGGAGGTCTTTAAGTAGTCGATGTCGAGGTGAATGAAGTATGCTCTGACTGCTCCTCAGATGTTGAACTGCGCGTAACCCATCGAGGGACAGGGGTGAAAGCTAGATAGCATTTCGATGCCATCATGATCTACAACGTTAATGAACATTAATCAATATAACATGTTAAACAATAATATTAGTATAGCATCAATAAATAATCTCTAATATGTACACTAATCAATTGATGGATCTATCGTTATGCAATGCAACAAATAAAAGCAATAAGATATAAATATCTAAAAAATGTTATGCAATAAATTTTACAACATGAATTATATTCATAAATAATTAAGGATGAGCAATAGTCGTAGATCTGATCTCTTGCGTAAACCTCAATGTTAATCCAGAAATCTGAAAGAAGAACAAAGTAGATGATGGTGGGATCTTAGGGCTTAAAGTTAGAATCTTAGAGAGACATATCAAATTCTATTTGCTCAAAAGCCGAGCCGGCTCTGTGCCTGAGATAGCTGGCTCGATATCTAAGACATCTGACTTGGGTCCTCTCCTAGCCGGCTCGATCATGGTCCGAGCTAGCTTGGCTGCGTATCCAAACTAGCTCGGCTGTGTGCCATCCTCTCGATCACTCCCTCTCTCCCCCTCTCGATCTCTCTCGCCAGCAATAGTGGCAAGGTCGAACCCCTCCCTCCTAGCTTTTTTATCTCTCGATCTTCCTCTCTCCCTCTCTCGATCTCCCTCATCGATGAGGTCGGACTCCATCCCTCCCTCTCTCACTCTCTCGATCTCCCTCACCGGCAAGGTCGGACCCCATCCCTCCCAGTGATGCTGGCAAGGTTGGACCCTCTCCCTCCCTCTCTTGCTCTCTCGATCTTCCACTCTCCCTCTCTCGATCTCCCTCGTCGATGAGGCCGGACCCCCTCCCTCCTAATGATGGTAGTGAGGTCGGATCCTTCCTTCCTCTCTCCCTCTCTCGATCTCCCTCACCGATGATGGTGGTGAGGCCGTACCCCTCCCTCCCTCCCACTCTCGATCTCCCTTACCGATGGGTCGGCGAGCGACCGACCCTCCCTCTCTCAATCTATCGGTCTTCCTCTCAGTCTCTCCATTTCTTAGTTTTGGATCCCAGAATCGGATGCGGCCTTTCAGGATCCATTATGATTTGGATCAGATACTTCAAGTATAGACCTGTCGGGTATTCGGATTTGGATCTGGTACCAGTAATAAAAATTGGATCCAAATCTGAATATCCAGGTTCCAATTTAAAAACTATGGCATGCAGATAATTATAATATTTATAATAAATATTTATAATATTTATTATAAATATTTTATAAATTATTATAAATATACATGATTAATAAATAATACTATAAAATTATTTAAAAAAATTATACCTATGACTATAGAGTGGGTCACACTGAAAAATTTGAGGGTCACCAACGATGATGCTAGAAGAGGATGATGGCACTAGAGGTAATCTGCGAAACAAAAGCAAGATAGTGAGATAGAGAAGAGAGAGAAAGAGAGAAGAAAGAGAGCAAGGCTAGCTGAGGATGAGGGGCTAGGGGGAGGGGAGCACAGTGACGAGGAGGCCTGGGAGGCATAGTGATGGAAGGGTCGACGATCGAGAGAGAAAGTATGGAGGGTGGGGGACAGGTGGCAGGGAGGGGCGATCGAGGATGGGGAGCTAGGGGGTGGTAGGGTGGCAGGAGGGGCAGTCGGGGATGGGGGAAGGAGGGGTAGTTGTGGGGGAGGGTGGGGGGGCTGGGTGGGGAGCGACGGGGAGGGGCGGTCGAAGATGGGGGGCTGGGGGTGATGGGGAGAGGCGGTCGGGGATGGAGGGAAGGAGGGGTGGTAGGGGGAAGGTAGGGGGTGGGGGGGCTGGGTTGGGGGTGGCGGGGAGGAGCGGTCGGGGATGGGTGGAATGTAGGGGCAGTCGAGCGGAGGGTGGGGGGCCGGATGGGGGTGACAGGGAGGGGCAGTCGGAGATGGGAGGTTGGGGGGTGGCAGGGTGGTGGAGAGGGACAACCGCGGATGGGGGGAAGGAGGGGCGGTCTGGGGAGGGTGGGGGGTGGGGGTCTAGTTGGGGGGTGGTGGGTGGCGGGGAGGAGCAGCCAAGGATGGGAAGGGAAGGAGGGGCGACCGGGGGGAGGGTGGGGGGGCTGGGTGGTGGGGGAGGGGCGGCCGAGGATGTGGGGGCCGAAGGGGGAGAGGGGAAAGAGGGGCAGCTCCGGTCGGGGGGTAAGAAGCCTCATCGATGATGAAGAGGTGGGGGAGAGACAAAGAGAGATCGAGCGCGCATGAAAGAGAAGCTAGGAAATTTCGAGATTTTTAACGTAACCTATGACAGTGGTTATCGAATCGCTGCCATAGATCTACGATAGCGATTATCCAAAATAACTGCCATAGATCTAAGGCAGCGGTTCTATAATCGCTGCTGTACATCTATAGCAGCGATTTTTGATAACCGCTGCCGTAGGTTGAAAATAATTTTTTTTATTTTTTTTAAATATTATATAATTTTAAAATTTAATATCCATCTTCATCATTCATTATCTAAATAATTATCATTAGAGTGTCGTCGCAAAAGATCGCTTCGATCCGATCGCCCTAGCTTCATCGATAAGAAAAATTTGATTTCGATGATCACGAACGACGATGTAATGATCTGATAGATGAAGATCTTCGATGGATCCAAAAATCTACAATAATGATTTTGATGATGTTTGTAGCATACTACCAAAGCTTTACTTTAATCGAATATCGTTATCATGGTTAATTTAGTACGGAATGATTTCAGTCGTTAAATTAGAAACAAGCGATCAAAGGGTTAAACGACATCTGATTATGAGATAATTTTTAGTTAAATGATCTTTGTTATAATTTTAAATATTTTATACAATGATGATCATAAAATTTAAATTATTTTCATATAAACTATTTATTTTAAGCAGATATTGTAGAAGTACGAGCATAACAACCAGTGAAGTTTCAGAATGGTTATCAGAAGATGTATAGTTTTAGATCATTTTTTATCTCATTAGTTAAATTTTATAATCACCATCATAAAAAATGATTAAAATAGTAGCCAAGATCATTTATAAAAAAAAATTATCTCATAATCGAATACCATTTGGTCCTTTAATTACTCATTTATCATTTAACGATTGGAACTAACATATACTAAATTGATCAAGATAACGATATCCAATTAAAGTGAAACTTTGATAGTATGCTACAAACATCACCGAAATCATCATTGTAGGTTTTTGGATCCATCGAAGGTCTTCATCTATCAGATCATTGCATCATTATTCGTAGTCATCGAAATTGAATTTTTCTGATCGATGAAGCTAGAGCCATCGGATCGAGGCGACCTTTTGTGACGACACTCTAATGATAATTATTTAGATAATGAATGATGAAGATGGATATTAAATTTTAAAATTATATAATATTTAAAAAAAAAGATATATGGCAGCGGTTATAATTAACTGCTGCCATAAATAAGCATATAGTAGTGGTTCATACTAACCGCTGCTATAGGTCCGACTTATGGTAGCGGTTTCATTAATCGATGCTATATGTCCGACCTATAGCAATGGTTACAATGAACTGCTACTATAGGTTGACCTATGACAGTGATTTTTTATAATCGCTGCTATAGGTCTGACTTACGGTAGTGGTTTTTGTTAACCGTTGCTATATGTCGGAGCTATAATAGTAGTTATAAAAATCACTATCATATGTTCAATCTATAGCAGCAGTTAACAAAAGTCACTGCTGTAGAATCTATTTCGAAAATCGCTGCCATAGTATGTACTACAATAAATCATTTTTATAGTAGTAACGAGTCTTATAATCCATCAGTAATATCTAGCAGTATATAGTGACAACCTAGTAGAATGAAATATTGAACCTCTAGATGCAGTTACCATGTGATTCGATTCTCCTATCGTGAGTCTTGACAAGATGGATGTCATGGATAAGTCATCAAATCTCATTTCTTATCATATGTAATATTCAATCGACTCAAGTTCATATCTGAAATTTTTATGAAAACTCCTTTTCATCATTCATACTACTATGGTCATGAATTTCTAAACTCAGTCTCATGAATAATATAGGACTATTTTTTATCTATTAAGATTGATAGATCCCATCTAGGTGCATACCATACTCTTACAATGAACCTATTATAGCCAACATACACCATAAGATTTCAAATGGCTAGGTAATCATGTGATTGTGCAATCAAACTATAGCAGCCCCATTGTGAATAATCGAGGCACCGCAGGTCTAAGGACTACTCACACCAGTGCAATATTGAGTATGTCACTGATGAGAGGATAGACATCCATGTGACTACTTGTATTGATCATGCTAAGTACCATTATTCTCTAATTACTTACATTTTTGCTCTAGTATTTTCATACTATAGACTCAAAACTCGTCTATCTACAGAAAAGTAATCATGCACCAATCTTATCAGATCAATCACTATCCTTATGATAATCCATCGATCGAAAGCATTTAAAAATTAATTACCAATGACATATATCTCAAATTTATAACTCTTGAGAATATGTGTCATCATCCTATTAATTTTTTGGCTGATTTATGGATACATTATTCTACATGAATGAAAAATTGATCCTATTTATTTTATTTAATTATAAATTATGCCACTACATAGATTACATATGTCGATCAACCTAGCTTCTGGGACATATATCTAACATCTTATGGAGAAGCAAAGAAAACATATGTTCAAAAATATATTTTTATTGGATATGGTACTAATATTAAGGGCTACAAACCTTATAACATCAAGACTAAGAATTGATAATCAGTAGTGTTGGTGTAGAATCTAGTTGATGCCGGATTGAGCTGGAGTAGAGGAGGACGAGATCGCCGTCGGTGACCTACAAAATAAAGTCCTATCTGGAGTTGATGGTGGTGGCTCCGACAGGATCCTTCGACGATCAAGTCAGCTCTTCTGACCAATAAAAATGGAATGCTCAGCAATGAGAAGTGAGTTTAGAGTTTTAGAGTGGAGAGGGGAGCTTCTAAAAAATATATCTGGAGAGTCACTTTTTATAGGTGGAGCTTGTAGCGGGTTGATGGTGGTGGCCATACCATCCGATCGTGGGCCGCTTGAGGCCGCATGGAGTTCGGTACGGAGAGGAAGGCATCATCAGGCGGATAGTGACAGCCATACTGACAAGTCGTGGACCGTATGAGACTAGTTACGGAGAGAGTGGTGTCACCAGTAGTGGTGGCTATATCGTCCGATCGCATCGTCTATGGCAGACTGATGGTGATAGTTCGTCCAAATTTAATAGTCATGGCTTTGAGAAAGTAGGCATTGATCGGTGGACTTTGACATGTATTAATTTTAGAGGAGTTTGGACTTCTAGAGGAGTTTGACTGAAGGAAAAGCTCGGAAGGAGTTCAGCTCCTGTAGGAGTTTGACCGAAGGAGTGCGGAGGGAGTTTGGCTTTCGTAGACGTCTGGTTGGAGGAGTGCGGCTAAGGCTCGATCGCTGGAGAGTTCGAAAGGAGCTCGATCGCTGAGGAGTCTGATCGACTAAAGAAGTTCGATTGAGACTCGATCGCTGGGGAGTTCGAAAGGAGCTCGACTGCTCAGAAGTTCGGCTAGCTGAAAGAGTTTGACTAAGACTCGATCGTTAGAGAGTTTGCAAGGAGCTCGACCGCTGAGGAGTTCGATTGACTGAAGGAGTTCGGTTAAGACTCAGTCGCTAGAGAGTTTGGTAAAAACTCGATCGCTGATGAGCTTGGTAGGCTGAAGGAGTTCGGCCGCTAGAGAGTTTGGTAAAAACTCGATCGTTGATGAGCTTGGTAGGCTGAAGGAGTTCGACTAAGGCTCGACTGCTAGAGAGTTCGAAAGGGGCTCGACTGCTAGAGAGTTTGAAAGGAGCTTAATCGCTAAGAAGTTTGGCTGGCTGAAGGAGTTCGGCTAAGACTCGGCCATTGGAGAGTTTGGTAGAAGCTCGACTGCTGAGGAGCTCCACGGACTGAAGGAGTTTGGCTAAGACTCGAGCGCTGAAGCTCTTCCATGGCTATCGATTGCATTAAGCTGAGCATCGGACTGGACTTTGGCAGGAGCGGAGTTTATCCCCAACAATAGTCACCCTCACTTCTAAGTTTGAAACTCGAAGGAAGGGAGTGCACAAAAGGCGACTGCCAAAGTTCTCTTCTGGGCTCTGTGCTAATTCAAATTGAAACTCGAGAGAGATCTCATCTCCGACCAAAGTTGATGCTGAAATTGAAGCTAAGGAGAGATCTCATCTCCAGCCGAGGTTGAAGTAGACCTCGTCTTCTGTGATTGAGGTTGGAGGTTGAGCTCCTTGGGGGCGATATTGTCTCCAGCAGTCGAGGCAGATTCGGAGGAGATTCTATCTTTTGTAGCCGAGATTGTTGCGGGCGCTCGGAGAAGATCTTATCTCCTACAATTGAGGTTGGCCCGGACCCTTGGGGGAGATCTTATCTCCTGCAGTCGAGGTCAGCCCAGACCCTCGGGAGAGATCTTATCTCCTGCAGTCGAGATTGATGCGGGCGCTCGAGGGAGATCTTATCTCCTTCAGTCGAGGTTGCCTCAGGAGAGATCTTATCTTCTACAGTCGAGATTGATATGGGTGCTTGGGGGAGATCTTATCTCCTACAGCCGAGGTTGGCCCGATCGCTCGAGGAAGATCTTATCTCCTGCAGCCGAGGTTGATACAGACGCTCAGGAAAGATCTTATCTCTGCAGCTGAGGTTGTCTCGAGGGAGATCTTATCTCCTACAGCCGAGGTTGATATGGGTGCTCAGGAAAGATCTTATCTCCTACAGCTGAGGTTGGTCCGGTCGCTCGAGAGAGATCTTATCTCCTACAGTTGAGGTTGATACGGGCGCTCGGGGGAGATCTCATCTCCTATAGTCGAGGTTGGCCTGGTCGCTCGGGGGAGATCTTATATCCTGCATCCAAGGTTGCCTCAAAGAAGATCTTATCTCCTATAGCCGAGGTTAATACGGGCACTCGGGGGAGATCTTATCTCCTACAGTCGAGGTTGCCTTAGGAGAGATCTTATCTCCTGCAGCCGAAGTTGATACGGGCGCTCGGGGGAGATCTTATCTCCTGCAGCCAAGGTTGCCTCGGGGGCGATCTTATCTCCTACAGTCGAGGTTGATACGGGCACTCGGGGGAGATCTTATCTCCTACAGGTGAGGTTGCCTCGAGAGAGATCTTATCTCCTGCAGCTGAGGTTGGCCCAATCGCTCGGAGGAGATCTTATCTCCTATGGTCGAGGTTGTTGCGGGTGCTCAGGGGAGATCTTATCTCCTGCAGTCGAGGTTGGCCCAGATCCTTGGGGGAGATCTTATCTCTTACAGTCGAGGTTGAACCACTTTGGCCGGCTCATATTAGGGTGAGGTTCTCCTCCTGTTCCTAACATGACAACTATTGACTACTTCTTTCCTATCATCACATAGTTTTTGCACCCAAAAATAATATTATTGAAATGAAAGAATTTTACCGAAGGAAAGTTACTGGCAGCACATCCCCGAATTTTCTATGCTTCAGGGTCGTGGGGGCATTGTTCCTCTGAGTTTCCTTGGGCGGTAAGTCCTCTATCTTATGTTGGCCTTCTCAATTTGGAGCAAGCTTCTCTTGGCTTTGATGCTGGGAGGTGGCCGATCTCCTTATCGTTCCTCCCTCATTGGTGGTTCTAGCTCCTAGGGGGAGGACTTCATCACGTCCTTCCATCGGGGCTTCCACGCCCTTGGGCCTGAGGGGGAGTTCGGGCTTGCCTGTGCCCAGAAGTTCGAGAATATGGCCGAGCTTCACTCGACTTTCCTTCATCATCCTTGGCCTTGAAAACCTCTTCAGCCCGGGCATAACCTTCGGTCTGAGCCAGAAGATCGATGAAGTCCCTGGGATACTTCTTCTCTAAGGAGAATAGCAAGTTATTCTTCTGAAGGTCGCCCTTGAGAGCAGCCATGGCGATCGACTGGTCCACATCCTAAACCTTCAATGCCGCAGCATTAAACCGGGTGACATAAGCTCGGATGGATTCCCCCTGCTTCTGCTTGACATTCATTAGAAAATCCAAACCTCGGCATGGACGTCGGCTGCTGATGAAGTGAGCCATGAATTGATGGCTCATTTGGTCAAAAGAGAAGATCGTACCCAACTTCAACGTCGAGTACCAATTTTTGCTGCTCCCTTTAAGGTAGATGGGAAGGCTCGATACAGTATGGTGTTTGAAGCACCATGGAGTAGCATCATGATCTAGAAAGCCTCTAGATGATCAACTGGATCAAAAGTTTTATCGTAGCTTTCGAATTAAGGAAGCTCGAAGTTCGACGGGATGGGCTCTTTCATAATTCGAGGGAAAAAAGAAGGATCGGTGCGGACGTCAGCATGGTGAGTCGGGGCGACATGGTTGAGCTCCTCAATCCGTCGGTCCATCTTTCGCAGTCTATGATCGAGGGCGTCATCTTGGTTATAGATCTTGGGGGGCTTCCAGTTACAAATGAAAAAGGTCTCCTCCAGAGGAGAACCATGATCCTAACATGGATCCTCGACTCTTTATTTTTGCTTCTCAGGGGCAATGGGTACGTTAGCCCAGGTACTCTTCCTTGGGGTTGGTTTTCGATATCTCGATGGTGGGTTTCCTGGTGGAGTCACCATCGAGGGTTGCTGCATGTCCTACATTGCCTCCGTAAGGCCACAGACTTACTGGACAAGCAAGTTGAACTACTTCGCATCTACCGTAGGTACAGGTGGAACTTGAGTTATCGGGGCTGAAGCAGGAGCAGATGGATCTGGATGGAATCGGGTCATGAAGGCCGTCGATCGTCGGATCGAAGCTCTCCTAAGAGGCATTTTCTCTTGAAAAAGAACTCTAGAGAGGAAGGAGAAAGATCTCTGGAGAGAGATCGTTGCTGAGCACTCCTTTAAGAATAAGGGAGCCTTTAGAACACCTCAAGAATAGAGATGGCCCTTCCTCTAGCATCATATCTATTGGTGTAGAATCTGGTTGATGTCGAATCGAGCTAGAGTGGAGGAGGATGAGGTCACCATCGATGATCTATAAAATAAAGTTCCATCCAAAGTCGATGGTGGTGGCTCGGCAGGACCCTTCGATGATCAAGTTAGCTCTTCTGACCAACAAAAATGGAGTGCTCAGCAATGAGAAGTGAGTTTAGAGTTTTAGAGCGGAGAGGGGAGCTTCTAGAAAGCATATCTGGAGGGTCCCTTTTTATAGGCGGAGCTTGTAGTGGGTTGATGGTGATGGCCATACCATTCGGTCGTAGGCCGCTCGGGGCCACATGGAGTTCGATATGGAGAGAAAGACGTCATCAGGCGGATAGTGACAGCCATACTAATGGGTCATGGGCCGCATGGGGCTAGTTATGGAGAGAGTGGTGTTGCCAGTAGTGGTGGCCATGTCGTCCGATCGCATCATTTGTGGTAGAATGATGGTGATAGTTTGTCTAGATTTAATAGCCGTGGCTCTGAGAAAGTAGGCATTGATTGGTGGACTTTGGCATGTATCAATTTCTGAGGAGTTTGGACTTTTAGAGGAGTTCGATCGAAGAGAAAGCTCAAAAGGAGTTTGGCTCCTATAGGAGTTCGATCAGAGGAGTGCGGAGGGAGTTCAGCTCTCGTAGGCATCTGGCTGGAGGAGTGCAGCTAAGGCTCAATCGCTGGGGAGTTCGAAAGAAGCTCAGCCACTGAGGAGTCCAGCCAGCTGAAGGAGTTCGACTGAGACTCGACCGCTGGGGAGTTCGGAAGGAGCTCGACCGTTGAGGAGTCTGATCGATTGAAGGAGTTCGACTGAGACTCGATCGTTGGGGAGTTCGAAAGGAGCTCGATCGTTGAGGAGTTCGATCGGTTGAAGGAGTTTGACTAAGACTCGACCGTTGGGGAGTTTGAAAGGAGCTCGACCGCTGAGGAGTCCGACCAGCTGAAAGAGTTTGGCTAAGACTCGACTGTTGGAGAGTTCGGCAAAAGCTCAGCCGCTGATGAGCTCGGTAGACTGAAGGAGTTTGGCTAAGACTCGGATGCTGAAGCTCTTCTGTAGCTACCGATTGCATTAAGCTGAGCGTCGAACTAGACTTTGGCAGGAGTGGAGTTTATCCCCAACAAGTAGATATATTATTTTTAGTGAAAAAACCTCTTGAAATTTAAATGAAGAAAAAATGCAGGAGACCACAATAATAATTTCTCAAGTACAACCACAATCAGGACCAACTCATCAAGAAGAGAAGGAAACTAACTCAAAAGAGACAACAGAGCAACCATCCTCACCAGAATCTCCTCCAAGATGGGTAAAATCTTTAAGAAAAAATTATGAAAGATGCAATTTTACCTCATTTGAACCAAAAATTTTTGAAAAAGCAGCAAGAGATGAAGTTTGGATTAAAGCTATAAAGGAAGAAATATAGATGATAGAAAAATATAAAACATAGGAGCTGGTAGATTAAAAGAAGAAATATATGTTGAGCAACCAGAAGGATTCTTAGTGCCTGGGGAAAAGATAAAGTACATAAATTAAAGAAAGCTCTATATAGATTAAAAAAAGTACAAAGGGCTTAGTATAGTGAAATAGATAAATATTTTACTAAAAATAATTTCAAAAGAAGCCAAAGTGAACCCACTTTATACATTAAGATAGAAGACCTAGGTATATTAACAGTTTCATTATATACTGATGATTTAATTTATGTAGGAAATAATAAGCAGATGGTTGAAGAATTTAAGAAAGACATGATGAAGACTTATGAGATGAGTGACTTGGGCTTATTACATTACTTCCTTGGTGTTGAAGTAGACCAACAAGAAGAAGACATATTTATATGCCAAAAGAAGTATACAAAAAGTATACTTAAAAGATACAGAATGGAAGGGTACAAGATTGTTTCTATACCATTAATGCCTAATGAAAAATTGAAGAAAAAAGATGGTTCAAAGCCAGTAGATGCACGATTCTACAAAAGCTTGATTGGATATGTCTTCTATATCTCACTACAACAAGATCAGACATTATGTTTGCTTCTAGTTTATTGTCAAGACATATGTAGAATCCTAGTCAACTTCACTTCAGTTCTTCCAAAAGAATATTAAAATATTTGCAAGATACCAAGGACTATGGCATTTACTATATAGCAGCAGAAGATAGCAAGCTAATAAGATACATGGATAGTGACTAGGCTAAATGTCAAGATGACATGAAAAGCACTTCAGGCATGCATTTTCTTTGGGATCTAGACTATGTTCAAGGGCTTCTAAGAAGCAGAAGGTCGTGGCACTTTCTTCAATAGAAGTAGAATATACTACAAGAATCCAGACTATTAGTGATAGTGGTTGTCCTTCCGCCGTTGCTAATAGACCTACCATCACTAATCTTATTGTAAAAGTCAATCAAAAAAATTCTTATCACTAGCGATGGAATAATTCTATCACTAATTATTTTTTAATTTTTAAATTATTTTTTTAAAAAAAATTAAAAAATATCAGCGACTATATTTTCATGGTTAATACCTTCAATAATAATTATTAGTGATCAAAAATATCATCGCTAATACCATCTCTAATTTTTTTATTTTTAAATAAAATAAAAAAAAATTTTAAAAAATATTAGTGATAGTAATTAGTCACTAATACCATTCCTAATAATTATTAGTGATGGCAAAAATTATCTCTAATATCGACATTAATAATTAATTTTATTTTTTAAAAAAATTAATAATAATATTTTTAAAATCTATTTTAATTAATCATAATGAATTATGGCTCCTAATTACCTATTATAATTAAAATTCAAAGATAATATGATAATCAAAAATTTAAAACTAATTATATTATATTAAAATATAAATTATATAATCTTTTTATAAGTAGTATCAAAAAAAATATAATACATCAAAAAAAATTAGGTTTGATCCTTGTTGTCATCTACCTCCTCCATCTTTTGCTCCTTTCTAGCAGCTGGTGGATAAGAGTCGAATGTCCTAGCATCCTATAATAAAAAAATAAAATAATATTAGTAAGTTTTGATATGAAGGCGTATCTTTCGATATAGAGATGTATCTTTCGATACATTCCTCCGATTCTTGAATAGATTATTCCTACATATTTCATTCGATGATACAGAGCAATAGATATCTCCGATCCATTGATTGGATGGTTAGATTGAATATTTAGCTCCTAGATCTTCTTTCCAGACTCAAACCTAAATATATGAAGTTTCTAAATATGAAAACTTAAAATAAGTAAAAGAATTTAGTAATATAATTATCTGATATAATGGATGGAATGACGAGCCTAGCTAGTCATGTAGCTGTAGATCCCAAAAAAATTCTACGATCGTATCATAGATGGCATCTAGGAGGCTTTGAGGTCGCTAGCTCAGAAGCTTCTACATGACCTCCTCCACATGCACATCATTTTAGGTCTAAGACGTCGAGGTCTGTGATAATGCCAAAAGGTATTGAGATGGTAGAGGATCAAAGTTATGGTCGAATCCTGTGACTCAGCTTCTACTAACCTCTCGGTGGCATTGAGCTATCCCTCAAGATCAAGGGGCTGAGAAAATGAGTTATTACCATACCTCTTAGTAATGTACGCCGCATAACACATTTACACAGTTCAAAAATACATTGGTTCTAATATAAAAATCAAATTCTATAATAACTTAATTAATAAATAAAATTTGAAGTTCTTACCATGATCTATTGCGATATAGAATCTAAATAGTCACCAATCCTCCTAACCTGATGTTTGGCCTACCATAATTGCAACTGATCTGGTGAACGACCTAGCTACCATATCTATAATAAGTAAATAATAAAATTAAATTAATTAAAATATGCATATAAGAGTTTTTACAATTCTAGTGAAAAGTTTTGGTATTGATTTTTTACTAGTCTGTTAGCTACAACATATGTGTCGATCGAGCCATGCGTGTGCCTGATCAGATCCTACTGGGTGGCCTGATTCTACCAGGCCCTCTGCTACCTAATAGAGTACTCTTCGTTGCTTTACTAGTCATAGAGGGCCTTCCATATATCCGTCCGCATCCAATGATTCATGAAGGACCTCCAGTTTGATGGTGATTGAAAATCAGAGTGTTAGATGGTGGACTGCCTGAGGCTGTAAAGACCATCTCGAAGCCTCGTGTGGCCACCTTCTCGAAGGTCTGATGGCCAGCTTTCTCATCCTAGAAAGTCTCGAATCGATAGTACTCCTACAAGATAGAAGCAAGCATGTATTAATATATAATTAAAATATCAATATTTTGGAGATTTAAAAATTATATTAGTTTTGACTTATCCAAAATATCTTCCAGGCTATATCATGAGCTCCCAACGGCCAACTTGAGAAATCATTCATTGATCCCGACATCAATTGGCGTATGATCTCGGTAACGATGCGAGATATTGAAAGCTCTCTGAATATGCTACAAAATTAATTTTGAAGAATAAATATTAATTTAAAATTACTAAATTCTAAACATATTAATTGAGCATGTAGTACTTATGAGCAGCTTTGGATATAAATGATCTATTTATTCTTCGATCAAGTCGGAGGTGCCATAAGCCAGATGGGTCCTCGACCTTGGCACTATATCTAAGAGCTGGCGATCACTACTGCATGCGACTGTGCGATCACTAGCAACCTATTTTCCTCCAAACCTAAAAGTAAAAAATCTAATACAAAGATTATATTAGTTAATAAATAATAAAATAATATAAATAAAAATATATAAAGTGTTAGAGTTTACTATCTGGTATGAGAGATGCAGAACCATATGAGCTAGCCGCATGATTGCTCTTTTCGTGAGAGCTCTGTCCTCGGTTAGCATGGTTCCAACCTCTAGAAGACATAATGTATACTCTCTAAAAAAATAAGTAGCTTCATCAAATTAATTATAGAATTATGGATAGCAATGCAAGATTTAAAATGATGCAAGACACGTAATTAAAATGATCAAAGAATTATATATTTAGCACCACTCATCAACCTATTCAAATGTTTAGTATCCTTCAGAATCTTCTTCCGATTCTTCCTCTTCTTCCTTTTCTTAGTAAGGATTGTCCTTTAAAACAATCTCAATTAGATCTACCTCCTCATATTGACCATCTTCATGTAGGAGAATTTCTAGAGCATCTAATTTCACATCATTGAAGTATTGATGAACTTCTACTATCTTATCCCTTTGAAAGCATTCTGATAATTGGGGCTCTTTTTCTTCTTCGAGCACATAATGAATGGCCCGAGACTTAATTTTGCATATAGCCGACCAATCTTTTCTTTCTCTTTTCTTTGATGAAAAAAGAGTATAATATACTTGAGCATCTTGTGCAGCTAATACAAATGCTTCGTTGATATAAGCTTTTGATCCATGTTTGATTTCAATAAGCCTATGTTGTGGATCAACCTTCATACCATTGTTGGTATCAAATTATTGACACTTAAATAGAATGATACTATTATCTCCAATGTAGCTCATCTTAATTATTTCTTTGAAGATTCCATAGTAGTTACTCTCCATCTTATCTTTCCACCAGCTGCCTTTTATAAATACACCAATGTTCATTATGCTTTTGTAATTTTCATATTACTGGATGTAAAATTTGAAACAATTTCCATTAAAGCAATTATATCATGTCACGTATTTTCGGGCCCGTAACCAAATGATCTTAGCTTTCTTAGTATGGACTCGCTCCCTTGAATGACTGATCGATGAAAACAACATACAAAGTTCTCTGAGCACTATATTGATATTTCTTTATCACTTATGCTTGGATTTTCTTCTTTCAGTATCTCATCATATTATCTAAATATGCATAAGATAAGTATATTGAAATAAGTGATTAAAGAGTTGGAATTATGATGGACATTTATAGGACATATGGATTAACCTCCGCACAACTTAGTAAAATATATGTCTCTGCCTATCGAAGTTTATTATCGAAGAAAATCCAGTGAACCTCAAGCCCAAATTCTCAAGCAGGATAGACAAATATTGAGATCTCTCGCTCTGATCCCTCAGCATCATCGTCATCATTTCGATCCACTTGAGTCAGCTTGGTCTGCACACTAGGATTAAAGTAGTGTCGGCTGAAATTTAAAATCTCTTCTTTTATGTAAACCTCCAAAATAGAACCTTCGACTCAGGTCTTATTTTTCTCTTTCTTCTTAAGACTGTGCATGTATCTTTTAAATGGATATATCCATCTATACTACACTAGACCCCCCATCCTAACTTCATATGCCAGATGAATCACGAGGTGCTCCATGGGGTTAAAGAAGCTGGGAGAGAATATCTTCTCCAACTTGCATATGGTCTTTACACTGCTAGTCTTAAGACTGAAGATTAGGTTGGTAGATAGTTCAGTAGCATAAATGTCTTTGAAATGAAGGCTAAGCATGGTCAAAGAACTCTATATGGAGTTAGGAAGGAGATCAATGGGAGTAATCATTATATGAATACATGGCACTCATGGCTCTTTAGCCCATAGAATCTGCAATCTTTGATATTGACGTATTGAGCTAGATTACTTGCATAACCATCTAGGAATTTTAAACTTTTACACTATTTACAAACATCCTTCAACTGCTTTCTTGTTAAGCATCAAATTGCTTCCATGCTTTGCTATCCAATGGATGACACATCATATCGGGATGCTTGCGTGGTCTTTCTTTGTGCCATATCATTTGTCCAGTAGTACACCTAGACAAGTAGAGCCTCTGAAGTCTAGGAGTGAGAGAAAGATATCAAAATCTTATATGGTATGTCCTTCTCATTTCTATCCTCTTGTCTCGGCTTAAATTAGCTTACACTGTATACGCCGCATGAGCTCTTCTATTGGTCCTCTTTATAGAAAAGTATGCAACCATTATGGTATGCATCTATTTTCTCATATCTCATGTCCAACTCTTTCATCATTTTCTTCAAAGCATAGAAGCTCTCAATAAGATTCTCATCCTTTGGTAGCATTTTCATTATTATTGCTACCATCCTAACATAGCAATTGACCATCACATTAAACTTGGTCTTCAAGTTCAACAACTCTGATACAGCTGATAGTATAGTGTGTGTTTCACATCTCGGCCATAATGGTTTATCAGCATCTTTCAATATATGATAGAAATCATCACTGCTAGCTTCTGGATCATCCTCCATATCCCAATTAAATTCAGGACCAGCTGCATCCATATGTCCATCATTTTTTTTGTGTCCATATCTTGCTCGATTCTAACCTTTGTAACTTACTCCTACGTCTCTCCATGCAGGTACCAATGCTTATAGTTGGGTATAAATCCACTCTTAAACAAATGGACAATAATTGCATCCCTTTCAAATATTTCTTTATTGCCACATCTATTATAAGGGCAACGAACCCATCTTTGATGTAAGAGTGCAACATTCTAAAAAATAAAATCGCAGAAGTACTCTACTCCCTTCCTATATTTAGCAAAAATCTCCTCATTGACTACTCGATAGTCCATCCAACTACGATCCATGGCAGACTATCTAAGAATTCTGCATATATATAAATATAAGATAATTGATAAATACTATTTTATCATTCAAATTAGCTTACATAGTAAATGCATTCTATCATCAACTAATAAGTAAAGATAGATCCTATCCCATTCAGAAAATACATTAATTCTATTGATCCATTATAGTAATCAAATGATATGCAACATGGGTCGAAAAAAATTTTGGCAGTATTTTTTCTTAGTTCTTCTGTATAGAGAGAATAAAAGAAAAATGCTATTTAAAATTTCTTTTGAACCCTCAGTATACTATTTGATTACTATAATGACCTATAGAATTACTTGCATTTTTCAAACCATCCATAATGGATTATCAATTAATCAATATATATAATTTTTCTATTCATATAAAAATAAATAAATATATGGATATATTAGAATATGTACATCAATCAACTGATGGGTCTATCATTCCATGCAATGCAAATTTTATTAAAATTAATATATAATTAATATTGTTTGATACTTTTTATTGATCTGAGTGCACAAGGCATGTGAGGGCTAGATGCCTTGGATGCCAGCTATGACCTGAGGTCCGGGCATGCAGGGCATGCTCCAACCCCATATTTACAATGCTGCTCAGCACCTTTTCTCTATCTGAGCACTCTGTATGCAGAGACTCAAATTTCGTACATCTAATTAATTAATTAATTATCTAACTAATTAATTAATTAAATATTTAATTAAATTTTAGTGATGGTATTAGCCATCGTTAATGTTGTCACTAATACTGGACAACATTAGCCAACACTAATACCATCACTAATACTCACAATGGTAGGGATGGAGCTACAAGATTAGGGTCATGTTAAGAAAAATATCTTGAATTCTCTCATATTAAGCCTACAGCGAGGTTCAAGATAATGAATGGAGTCCAACGAGTCTAAGAACACCCTAATTGGTATCCAGATGGTAAAGATACACGTGACAAAGCATGCGAAGCATCAAATAGAAAGCTGAGGTGGGGTCCATAACTGGCAGGCCCATAGGTGAAGCAGCCCAGGCGTACAGGCCTATGGGGCCAGCCCAGGTGTGTACATGCAGCGGGCCAAGCACAGGCGATGTGGGCCCAAGCAATGTGGGCCACCTAGGTCCAGCACATGGGCAGGCCTAGTGCCTAGTGCATAGGCACGCCGGCACAGGCCCAATGCCATGCGCGGGCGGGCACACGGCCCAGCGCCACATGCGGGTGGGCGTGCTGGAGTGGCCCAGGCCCAGGCTGGGCACGCGCACTGCGCAGCCCAGGCCCAGGCGGCCTTGCGACAGGGGGTAGTGTTCAGGATTTTTCATAATCCATGCACACAATATGCATGGACCGAGTTCTTTTTCATGGCGTACAGGCCTTTTGACATGGTTTTCGCGATCCAGTGGCCATAGAAGGCTGCGGTCTTGATCCAACTATCTATGGGGGTGTTTGAGTCCAGGCAGAGCTTGGATTCCAATCTGGACACAGACAAAGGCCTGCAGCAATCCGTGAACTCTTAGAGGTGGTGGCTATGGTGCTGGACCTGAGATGTTATTCATAGTGGATCAAAGAGCGCTAGTGAACAATAGGAGCGGGGGCTCTAGGTAGACAGCTAGGCAGTGGACTATGGTTGTTTCAAGGAATCTCTAAGAGAGAGTTTGTTAAGGTTATCTTCTTATTGAGAGGATTATATACGTAAGTTGAGAGTGGACAATCTCCTCTGGTATCTCTTTCTTTTTCATAGTGAAGTTTTGCATGCCCCATGGAGGCAAGCCTTTGGATTGATCCACGTACTTGGTTGTGTTCTTCTTTTATTTTCTTCTTTCTTTCTATCATAATATTTTGGTACGAGATCCTTATCAAGTGGATCAGAGTGAGCTGATATTCCAATAGATTGGTATTAGAGTCAGATGGTACCAGAGCATAGATTGCAGCAGTGGTGATAGAGATTGAAGAATATGGAGAAGATAAGTAAAATCAAGATGGAGATTAACAAGTTCGATGGAAAGGGCAATTTCTTCTTGTGACAAGCAAGGATAAAGGATGTCCTCATCCAACATGGGTTGATCGACGCTCTCTTATATGATGAGATGCCAGTCATCATGGAGTGAAGGATTGGAAGCAAATCTAGATGTAGGTGGTGAGCGCAATCCACTTGTATCTACTGGATGATGTCGTGATCCATGTACTTGGCGAGACTTCTCCAATGATGTTATGGTTGAAGCTTGAGAAGTTGTACATGATAAAGTCGCTCACCAACATGCTATTCTTTTGGAGGCAGTTCTATCAGCTGTGGATGAGCGAAGGCCAGAGCATGCAGGAGCATCTATCCAACTTCTAAAAGATCCTCACCGACCTCCTCAGTATTGGCAAAAAAGTTGAGGAAAAAATCAGGACGTTGGTCTTTCTATCATTACTTCTACTCTCTTTTGAATCTTTGGTGACTGCTTTTCTTGTAGGTAAGAGCACTATCAAGATGGAAGAGGTGACTTTTGCACTACTCCAGAACGAGGTTCTCAAATGGGAGAAACGAGTCTTGAGTTCAGGTGATAACTCATCACTGATGGTGACTGAAGATGATGGAGGCAGAAGATGGAGCGGTACGAGATCGTGAGGTGGGTGATCCAAGTCTAAGTTGAGAGACTAGAGTAAGATCAGGTGCTATCGGTGTGATGAGTTGGGGCATCAAGTCAAGGATTGTCCATAACTCAAAATCGGATATATGCTACTATGGCGATGGCTAGTAGTGATACAAAAGATAGTGGCGACGTTCTTTTGGTTACTGATGAGGTATCTACTTTTTCCTCCTAGTGGATTATGGATTTTACTTATTTCCATCATGTATGTTATAGAGAGGAGCTGTTTGACTTTCTCGAGACCAATGAGGGCATTGTGTTCCTGCCAGATGAATCTAGCCGTGAGATTAAGAATAGCAGGACGGTCAACATGAAGCTCCATGATAAGACAGTGAAGAAGTTGGATGAGGTTCGATACATACCTAGCTTTAAGAAGAATCTAATCTCATTGAGCAGACTGAATTCTACCAGCTTCAAATGGTAAGCTAATGGAGGAATCTTGAAGGTCATGCATGGTAGTAGGATGGTATTAAGAGGAAGAAAGTATGGAGGACATTATCTCATGGTAGGAAGCCTAGTGCGAGGTGGAGATGGATCAGAAATGAGATGGAAGACTCAGGAGGACGACATGCGACATCGCAAGGTAAAATTCTTATTGCTGCAAGAGGCTATCCCGAGCAAGTCTCAGGATAGGAGGATCATAGTAGTCGACGGAGGTGGGATCGAGCGGCCTGGCTCGACTCCCACATTTGCCCATCTATGATCAGTAGGTGACTACCTTAGGATATGAGGGCGCTAGACGAACTCTTGAATAGGTGGAGACCGAATATCAAATTGAGATGGAGATTATTGAGAAAAATGCCTCGAGTTCTTCCATATTAAGCCTATAGCAAGGTCCAAGATAATGAATGGAGTCCAACGAGCCTAAGAACATCCTAATCGGAGTCTAGATGGTGAAGATATGTGCGAGAAAACATGCGAAGCACTGAATAGAAAGCTGAAGTGGGGCCCATAATTGGCAGGCCCATAAGTAAAGTAGCCCAGGCACGTCATGTGTGAGAGCCAACCACGCACGGGCTAGCCCAGGCATGCCCAGGCAATGTAGGCCACCTAGGCCTAGTGCGTGGGTGGGCCCAATGCCCAACACCACATGCGGGCAGGTGCGCAGTCGAGCACCTTGCATGGGTGGGCATGCTGGCATGGCCCAAGCCCAGGCCAGGCGCGCACGCCATGCAGCCTAAGCCCAGGCGGCCTCATGACAGGGGGTAGCATTCAGGATTTTTCGTAGTCCACGTGCATGGTATGCATGGACCGAGTTCTTTTTCATGGTGTACAGGCCTTTTGACATGGTTTGCGTGATCCAGCGGCCATGGAAGGCCGCGGTCATGATCCAACGGTCTGCGGGGGTGTTTGAGTCTAGGCAGAGCTTAGATTCCGATATAGACATGGATAGAGGCCTTTAAAAGACCTGCAGTAGTCCATGAACTCTTAGAGGTGGTGGCTGTGGCAGTTTGACGGATCTGAAACATGATTCAGAGCAGATCAGTGAGCACCAATGGACAACAGGAGTAGGGGCTTCAGGCAGATAGTTAGGCAGTGGACTACGATCATTTCAGAGGATCTCCAAGAGAGAGTTTGTTATGGATAACTTTTTGTTGAGAGGATTGTATACGTGAGTTGAGAGTGGATAATCTTCTCTTGTATTTCTTTCTTTTTCATAGTGAAGTTTTGCATGTCCCATGGAGGCGAGCCTTTGGGCTGATCTACGTACTTGATTGTGTTCTTCTTTTATTTGCTTCTTTCTTTCTGCTGTAATATCTTGGTACGAGATCCTTATCAAGTGGTATCAGAGTGACCCGATACCCCAATAGGCCATGGGTTGGGGGCAGCGAGGTAGGGGCTGTGCGGTTAGGTTGGCAGGGATGGGGCCATGGGGAGGCCAGTGGGGCAGGAATAGTAGGCTCTAGGGCCATAGTGTAGGAGGCACTGGCGGGATTAGGGTGGCTATGGGAGAAGCAAGGTCGTGGTGGTAGGCTCTGGGCCACAGTGTAGGAGGCGCCGGCTGGGTCAAGCAGCCACAAAAGAGGTAGGGCTAAGGTGGCTAGCTTGGGCTATGGCATAGGAGGCATCGGTGGGGTTGGGGCAGTCGTGGGTGAGGTGGGGCCAAGGCGGCGGGTGAGACGGCGCACTAGCGGGCTCGGGCAAGGAGGGGCCAGGATGATGGGCGAGGGGCCGCTGCATAAGAGGCACCGATAGGGTCGGGACATTGGGAAGGAGGATGTGTAGAGAGTGGGGAATGATGGGAAGGATGCGCGATGAGCAGAGAATGCATGAAAATTTTTTCCCTTTGGTGGAAAGTTTTTTCCCTCCAACGGGTCGGGGAAGTTTTATTACAGGTAGACTATTGTCGATGGCAAGTTCACCGTCAGTAATGCGATCAGCAAAACTATATTTTCTATGATAGGATATTAGCGACTGCCATTTCTGTCGCTAATACCAACCCGCCATTGCTAATAATATTAAATTTTTTAAAATATTAAATTTTAATATTAATTTTTTTAAAAAAATTAAAATAATATTTTTTTAAAATTATTGGTGATGGCAAGAACTTCATCACTAAAGTCGTTGCTAATAATCATAACTTTTTTAAATTATTTTTTAATATTAAATTTTTTTCTTGGTCATTTTTTGAGTGGTTAAAAATCAATATTGAATTTTATTAAATTTTTGAACTTAATTAATTTATGAATCAAGTTTTAATTAATTTAAATTAGATTTAATTTAATTAAGCTTGATTTAATTTGATGCTAATTGAATTTTAATATTTCAAGTAGAATTTGGATTCAAAGTCTAATTGAATTAGGTTTGATAGGATTTTAAATTAGATTTGAATTGGTTTGAATTGGATTCAAATTAAATCTAAATTAAAAATTATTTTTTTTAATTAATTTAAATTAGATTAAAATTAATTAGACTTGATTTAATTTAAGAATAATTAGATTTTATAATATAATTAGGACTTGTATTCAAAGTCTAATTGAATTAGATTTGATAAGATTTCGAATTGGATTCGAATTAGGTTTGAATTGGATTTAAATCAAACCCAACTTGAAAACTATTTTCTTCTAATTAATTTAAATTAGATTAAATTTAATTAGACTTGAATTAATTTAAAGATAATTAAGTTTTACTATCCAAGTAGGATTTAGATTTAAGTCTAATTGAATTAGGATTGACAGATTTTCAAATTAGATTCAAATTGAGTTCGAATTGGATTCAAGTTGAACTTAAATTAAAAATTATTTTTTTTATAATTAATTTAAATTAAATTAAATTTAATTAATTTTGACTTAATTTAAGATTAATTAAATTTTATAATCCATGTAGAACTTGGATTCAAAGCCTAATTGAATTAGGTTTGATAGGATTTTGAATTGAATTCGAATCAAGTTTGAATTGGATTCAAATAGAATCATGGATCATGTCTTAATTGATTTAAACTAGATTTAATTTAAATAGGCATAACTTAATTTGAGGATAATTGAATTTTATAATCCAAGTATGATTAGGTTTAAAGTCTAATGGAATTAGGTTTGATAGGATTTCGAAATGGATTCGAATCGAATCCAAATTAAATTTTATTTTTTTTAAATTAATTTAAATTAAATTAAATTTAATTAAATTTAACTTAATTTGAGAATAATTAGATTTTACCATCTAAGTAAGAATTGAATTCGAATCAAGTTCGAATTGGATTCAAATTGAACCCAAATTGAAAACTAATTTTTTTAATTAATTTAAATTAATTTAATTAAATTAATATTGATTTAATTTAAGATTAATTAAATTTTATAATCTAAGTAGAATTTGGATTCATAGCCTAATTAAATTAGGTTTGATTAGATTTTGAATTGGATTTGAATTGGATTCAAATCAGACCCAATTCATGTTCTGGATTATTAGCAACGAAAAAGGGTAGACATTGCTAATTCCATCATTAAAATTATTTTTAAATAAGATTATTTTTTAATTTATTATTGAGATATTTTTAAAAAATTATTAGGATGGTGAAATTTTCATCTCTAATAAACAAAATTCACTATCGCTAATAATTATTTTATATTTAAATATTATAAAAAAATTAAATAATTTTAGCAATAGCTTTTGTCTTCGCTAATAATTAAAAAGCCATTGCTAATAGGTTAATATTAGCAATGGTAAGATTTTCATCGCTAATCAATCAAATTCACCATCGCTAATAATTTTTTAATATTTAAATATTAAAAAAATTATACTTTTAGTGACGGTATTTATGATCACTAATAATAAAATTATCGTCGCTAATAGAATTATCAATAGTTATTTTTTTCATCGATATTGTGTTGGCTAAAATATATTATTAGCAACAAAATTTTTTTCTATCACTAATACCATCGTTAATATTAAAAATTCTTATAGTGATATATTGTAGCAGTAAAGGGTGCAACATAAGTAATCTAGATATGAATAGGTCTTGAAAATATCGGAGCATAAGAAGAAGGGCCAACTACCATCTATTATAAAGGTGGCAACGGGTTGGGTATGGATCGGGTCAGCCTATACCCATGTCTACCTCGTAAGTAAAAATTCTATATCATCCATGTCTACCTCGCAAGTAAAAATTCTATATCCATACCCACCTCGTACTCGCTTCGGGTCGGGTCGGGTCGGGTCGAGTCCAGTAGATATGCGGGTTAGGTTGGGTATATAAGAGGGATTAATCGGATTAGATCGGATCGGATACATATAAATAATATAAAATTATTATAATTTTGAATGAAAAATATGTATTAAAATTATATCCGGTTGGGTTCGGATCGGGGCATACTATTATCTGTACCTGATTCGAACATATTTTGGATATTTTTTTTAAAATCTATACCTATTCCGAATTCCAATCGAGTCAGATAAAATCCACTCTCTTTGGGTCGGATCGAGTTGGATATCCGGTAGCTTGGATAAAATTGCCATCCTTAATCTATTATGATAATAAATCGGCAATAGCCATGAGCAAGAATCCAATGTATCATTACAAGACAAAGGAAATTGCTATTAGGTACTGATTCATTTAAGAGGCCATCAAAGTACATCAACATCCAAGAGCAACTCATAGATATTTTCACTAAAGCTCTTTTTAAAAAAAGATTTTTGTACTTAAAGAGAGAAAATAGGAGTTGTAAAAGTAAGTGAATTAAGGGGGAATATTAGAAAGTAATCAATTTCCTATTTTGGGTAGTCCACATGGGCTATGGTAAAAAAGCTTATAAGAGCTTAAGTAGCAAAAGCTCACAAGGGTAAAGATCCTAGAAAGATCCAAAAAAATATCTAAGCATTGTAAAATATCTATGCTATAAATATCTAAACTTATTTAGCAATAAAAAATCTTGTATCTACAATATTCTTGGGCCTCTATAAATAGGATGGGTTTTCCTCATTTATAATTATGAAGTTCGAAAGAAAGTAATAGAAGTTTAAGTTCTCTTTTACTACTTTTTCATTTTTTTTTTTCTCCACAATCATCTCTACAAATTTTTCTCCACTATGCAACAAAATAATTAATCTTTGGCCTCAATCCAAGATCTTCTACTTCCATATTAACTATCTATCTCCCTTATCAATTAGGACTTGAGGATTATAACTTGCACAAACTTCATATAGCCCTGAAGCCACGGCGATTTTAGGAGGAGTTGCCTCGTTATGGCCCAACGAGGTTCAATTAGGAAAAGAAAAAACATACTCTAACTTTATTAATATAGCCGTTCAGTTTTTGTTGATTTGAAGTGTCTTTCACCCAATCGATCATCTTCTCTTCCGGTTGATGTTTTTGAAGCTGAAAGTTTTCTTAAATTTGATTCACCTCAACTTTCTTCTGCGGTAAAACTTGGCAAAAGCTCTCAAGCAATCCCATTACTTGCATGACCCAAGTGGCTAGAACTTTTTTTTTTTTCTTAAATTTATTTTTTATTATTTTTATTTTGTATATATTTTTGATGACAAAGTCTTGAAAGACTTCCTACACTAACCATAGTCATATTTCACCTTCACTCTTGTACAGCGCACAACCTTTTGGTTGTTGAACCAGGTAAACAGATCATCAAAACTCAAGATCATCTCTAGCTAGAAGTTGTCTCAATCCAATGAACCACCAGGGTCCATCTAAAACAACCTTCTCCTTTCTGGCCCTATTATCCCTCACTGCCAAACAAGGAGAATATAGTGTGTGTTTGAGAATATAGAATTAATATTAATAAAAATCCTGATTAATCTACTTGCACTAAGCCTGTCTTACTTTTTGCAGGAATAAAGGAAGATTGCACAATGCAAAGATAGGTATCATCTCGCAGAAGTTACCGAAGTATGCAAAGACCTGTGCTCGAATTTATTGGTCCCGAAGGCAATTTGGGTTTTCAATAATGACACGGTCAAAATAGTCTAGATTAATGCTCAAGGAGCCAAAGGTTGATTTAGACTTGACCTGCATCCTATCGCTTTGGGTGAAGCCTTGTCAAGATGTAATGTGGATGAACCGATTAAGTTGAGCCCATAGTACTTGAACAGAGAAGAGCTAGTCTAATTCTATTATAACTTGATGATAACACATCAAAACTGTTAATCAAAAGCTTATATTATGAGGTTTGAGTTGATTAGAAACTATAAACCTACAGGTTTTTTTACCTGTTATCACATGTGAAACACTGGGTTTTTCAGGTTCATGGTCGATAGAGGGCCACAACATTAAACACCACGCATGTGCTACATGGCTGGTGCATTCCAACAACTATCCTTATCACAGACATCTTGCACTTAATGTCATCGTCCTGTTTAGACCGCTACTGTTGGTGTCCGCTACTACCAAGTCATGGTACTGTTTGATGTTGCTCATTTAGCTCCTCTGTACTGAATCAGACTGTTGGATAAAGGCAACGATATGTTAGATAATCATGTATTTTGCCTGTCTGTTTCAGTTACAGGGACTAGAAAAGTTCGCATTTTCTTTTCTTCTGAGAGCAATTATAGAGCCATTACCCATCTTTTAAGCTTCTTGTAATTGAGACAAAACAGGCAAAAAGATATATATGCAATTAGAGAAACGAGAGCTTAAAACCACCTGTAGTCAGAGAAGGAATATGGCCATGGGACTGCTGCCCATTTTACTAGAAAAGATCACAAATTGCACATAAGACCACTGAATGCCTGCTTGGATGCATTATCTTTCGCTCGCCCTCTAAGCAAGAAGCCAAGGGTTCAATATTGAGTCGTATTAGCTGTAACAACCGGAGATCCCACAATAAAAGATTAATCAAAAGATGTCATTTGGATTTCTTGGCTTTGTACAATTTCCAAGCACACCACCGGTATAGAACCAAACACACGTCCATATGGGCCCTCACATAATCCTCCAATTTAAACCTTGCATTCTCACCATATCAAGGATCCAAATCCAGTTAAATATAATCACAGAAACTCTGGCTGTCTTGTATATATAACCAACCCCAAAGGATCAATGCTGTGATGTCCACGCACATGTGGGCTGTAGGCAAGCCCTCTTTGATTCTCTTTTATACTATTTGGAATAACTTAGTACCTCACTCCAAAAGGCTAGATGGATGTTATTGTTTGAATTCCTTGGCCTCATATTAATATCTAAGATCTATATAATGCATATAGGAGTAAATACATACATATATGGGTCCTCACATACTCTTATATAAAATTTTAGTCCTAGCTTTCTGATAGGGACACGATGCTGTCGTTAAGACATCGTGTTTATCAGTTTAATCCGACTTCTTAAAATCATTGAAAATGCGTAGATAGTAGTAAGTCGGGTCGAATCCACAGGGAAGGTAGTATTCAGATTTGAAATCTTTGATTTTTGGAAAAAAAAAAAAAAGAAGAGTTTTGAGATCAAAAGTAAAGTCGGAAAATAAAAAACGAAAATTAAAAGGTGCAGGAATTTAAACTTGGTACTAAGATCTACTAGTTAGATCTTAGCATCTACTTGCAAGGCAATAATTTAAAGTGCAGAAATTAAATTGCAATAAAAATAAAAAGCAAGAAATTAAAGTACAAAAATAAAATTTTTATTAATTAAAATTTTAGAATTTAAATACATGAAATTTAAAAAAAATAAAATAGCCTGATCTCTGATCTTGTATCGGCATTGGCAGAAAGATGGTGTAGAAGCTCGGCTCTTCTTCTCGGCACCCGTTGCTTCGAAGCAGCCTTTAACCCATAGCCTGGCTTCGCCCTGTACCAAAGCTTCATTTTGATCGAAGATGTTGATTTCTGGAGGCCTAGGATCCTTTTTATAGTGCTAGGAGGGCAGGATATTTTTTTCTAAAGGCAATGTGGGACTAATAAACTTTGTAATCATCAAAATTTGAATAAAATTCGAAATAAAACAGCTCTGATACGTCTCTGATAAATCTGATAAAATCCAGCTGTTCAATAGAAATCCAACGGTCCAAAAATCATCAAAATCGAATGCAGATCAACTCAGATTGGGTCGGATTAAATTCTGGCCGTTCGATCGCGCTTCATCGAGGAAATCTGACCGCAAATCGCGCTTCGGGAGTCCTGATCACCGCCGGGAGCATTCTGGACCGTCAGATCGAAGCTGGAATCAGGCGCTGCCGTCCGATGGTGATCCGAGTGAAATTGGCAATCGAAAAAAATGCTGACCGTCCGATCTTAACCGCAATCAACCGCACCCGTTCGATCGCGCGATCACTGTTCCCATGGACCGCGTAGACCGGCCGCACCGCACACCGCAACCAATCAACGCTTCTTTCGCCGAGTGAAATGACCAGATTGCCCTGTGAGCTGCGATAAATTTCTGTAGACCCTTAAGGGGTCTAGGTCCACCACGTGGCAGGCTCTGATTCGCCGGATTTTGCTGAGCTGGCGGTCCACGCCTAGATCGTAGACCGGCTGATGGCTTCAACGGCTGAGTCAGCTTTGATGGCTTGGCTTGGCTTGGTGGCTCGGCTTGGCTTGGTGGCTCAGCTTGCGGAGCCGGCTGAGCCGTTTTCTTTTTTATTTAATTTTTATTTATTTTATATTTTTAAAAATTCATATCTTTTCCATTTTAGCTCCGTTTTTTCTTAAAATTTATTTCGTTGTGATCAAAAAAATGAGCTCTTTCTATTGATAATAAAATTTTATTTTTTAATTTTTATTATTTTTTTATTATTTTTTAATTAATTTTTTAATTAATAAAAATATGAATTTTTTAAAAATTATATATAAATTGATTATTAATTCTTAAAAATTAATATAAATTAATTAATAAATTAATACTTTTATTGATGAATTTATTATACTTATCACACCCCCCAACTTAAGCTTTGCTCGTCCTCGAGTAAAGAAAGAATTTAGTTTTAAATATCTTTTAACTTTAGAGTTTCGAATTTTACTTAAGCAATTTTCAAAATGGCCATTGATATTCAGTAGAGCTTAAATGAGACATATCATTGGGGTATTAATACTTATCAATAGAAAAATTAAGTAAAGAACATTAAATTTTTCAGAACTTTTTTCTAAATTATTCCACTTTTATCTCTGATTTGTCTAAACTTTCATATAGGCAGGTGTATTGCTACTTCCATCCTTTATTTATTAATTTTTATTTTCATATTGCCCACTTTTTGATGCGAATATCATTGCTTACTTAGGCAACGGGACCCGATTACTTGGTGGAAAACCAATATTTTTTTTTTTTTTTTTTTTTTTTTTAACGTTGTACCACTATTGAGTGTCTTAACTCCTTAAGCTTTCTATTTGATCCATGTAGCGAGTCTTGGGCCAATGACTCCCAAACCAGTTGGCTTTAGGGCACTAGGTATAGAATACCCCTCGGGCTTACTAGCTCGAATCAAATAGGCTACGAGTTAAGACTAGCTTTACAATGAGCTTCTTTGCCCTTCCCACCTTTTGACGCGAAACTCAATGCTTGCTTAGGCAAAGAGGCCCGGTTACTCAGTGAGAAGTACTTGAAAACTATTTTATTAAAATAAATTTTTATATGAAGAAACGTATAGTTACCCTACACAAGCCTATAAAAAGTAGACTTTTCTTTGATGCTAGTAGAAATAATTAGAAATGCTCCAAGGAAAAACTTTTTATATTCTAGACTTAACTCTTTATTGAATTTTCTTAATACTTGATTCCTCAATATCTCATAGATTCTCTAATCTGTGCATCAATTTTTTTTTTTTTAAATGCTTAGTTTAATTTGATTCTTAAGCATAATCAGGTATCTAAATACTAAATACTAACTTTTATAAGGACTTAAAATTTTAAAATTTTTATTTTTTTCTCCCTCCAACTTAATCGACATTGTCCTCAATGGAGAAGAAGAAAAAAATAAAGGATGTAATAAAAAACATGGAAGAATACACCTAACTCAGTATATATATATATATATATTTATTTGGTCCAGCACATGCCTTTGAAAATTTGAGCTCTCCCTCCAACTTATTCAAATTATCCTAAAAAAAAATAAATAAATTAAAAAGATAAATTAACTAAAAAAAACTAAATATTGGGTTGCCTCCCCCAACAAGCGCTAAGTTTACCGTCTTCAGCCAGACACAATGTAGCTCACTATCCTGTGTCGAATATTGGATTGACAAATTCCAATGGTTTTGGATTGCCAATCTCAGAAAGTTGATTTTTAATCCCATTATTGATATATTCACTGTTAATTTTTGGGATATATTTTATGATTCCATTCTCAGACCCATGTTTATTAAGAATTTCTCCTATTTGTTTTTCTAAAATGCTCATGAATGGAGTTTTAGGAGTTAAGTTTGATTCAATGGGTGCTGGAATGGTGACTAAAGGCGGTTTTAATTCTGGAGGTAAATTAATGTGATCCTGCTTAAACAACTCCATTGACATTTCATTACATGCCTTTTGATTTTTATAAGAAGAACCAGCTTCTAGGGTTGAAGGGATAGGACATTAGGTTTATAAGTCTCGGGTAAATCATCTATTCTCTTTTCCCTTATTTCTATCTCATTTAAACTGGAACTAGCATCAGTACTAATTCCTGGCTTGGGTTCTTCTATGTGGTTAGTCTCAGTACTAACCAGTTCCTCTAAATTTTTATTTTGGCTAGCATCAGTACTAGCCTCTCTCACCTGGTCTTGGTATGGGTCCATAAGAATCCTATAGCTTTTAAGTTCAGAAATTACTTTGGTATTCTCAAATTGGAGATTCTTAGATGAAACATTAGATTGATAATTTAATCCAGGTGGTTGGTGGTCATTAGGTGGGTTGTTTGAAATTGGTAGGTTCGGTAGTTGATCTAGTTCTCTCCTCATGTTAGACTCAACTAATTATCCTATTTGAGCTTCTAGTCTGGCGATAGATTGCTGTTGAGTTAGAATTAATTGTTGAAGTTGGTTAAATCTATCATCAGCTAGATTGGTCTGTTGAGGAGGTGGGTATGAAGGCTGATTATAATATGATGGCTGAATAAACTGACTAGGCTGACCATTATTATAGGCATAATTTTGATAATTTTGCTCAAGTGAAATTTGGGTCTGAGCCTGAGTCTGTTGGGATGTCCAAGAAAAATTAAAGTTACTCCAATCTGAATTATATGAATTTGAAAATGGGTCATTAATCAATTTGGAGTATCCTTGAGTAGCTTGAACTTGTTCTTGGATAAAATGTGGAAACTGTGCAGTCATAGGATATTCACTTACATGATGATGGGTTGGACTAGCACAGATTGAATAACTCTCCTGATAATTAGAAGATTGTTGACCTAGGATTAGGAGTTGATCTATTTTCTGATCAAGAAGGTCAACTTTATCTAATTTTTGGACTATTAGATTTATATTAGCCATTTGATTATTATGTTTAATGTGAATCAACCATTCAATTAAGTTCAACTAAATCAGAAAAAGCGATTTCCTACCATGCATGTATTAGTGTAACCCTAATGTATGGTTTAAAAATTTTTAGAATATTTTTTTATTTATTATTATTATTATTATTTTATTATATTAAAAATTAATTTTTTTTAATTATTTTTATTTGTTAATTTTAATTTAATTTAATTATTAATTTTTAGTTAGTTTAATTTTTATTTTATTTTATTTTTAGAGGAGAAAGGAGAAGAAAGAAAAAAGAGTTCTAAAGAAGAGGTCCTAAGGAGTCCTAGAACTAAGAAGAAAGAGAAGAATTCGGTTTAATTAGATCTAATGTTGGTTAGCAATCAAGTTGGTCAATCAATCCTGACTAAGGGTTATCCTAGATCTAGACAGCTCCTAACTGCCAAGGTCACCTTCAAGCCCTCCAAGTGTAGGATTAGCCAATCAACTAGCCAGGTAAGTGTAAGGTCGGTGGGAGTCCCCCCGTTGCTTGCCTTAGACACCAATTATGCTTGGCCAGGTAAGCGAACGGAATCAATTAGAAACCACCTTCCTTCGGGCCCAATCGTCCCTGAACCACTTTCCTAGACACTAGTCAAATTGATTTATCCTAATCCGGTTCAACTCTTAGGATTCCTTGTCCTATTGAGCTCGAGTTCCTAGGGTTGATGTCTAATTGATTTTAAAATTAAAGGCTTAGGTCAATGCAGGATGCTGGTTGGTTATTTGTGGGCTAAGGAAGGGTGATCAAATCCCCACCTTATCTTGTTTAATTGGATTGTGCCCTTAATTTGATTTAATATGATATGCAAAAAAAAAAAAAAATTCAATCAAAGGGTTCTATGCAATTTAAACTAGATGCATGTAACTAATTATATTCTGAAAGGCTTACCTTGCCTCCAGCAATCATCAAAAAAAAAAAAAAATAAAAATAAAACTAATATGATGCATGCTCTAAACAGTTAGGGTTTCTAATCTTATCATGAGGCTTTTAATTAGGTTTAAATGGATATTTTTTTAAATTAATTTAAAAATAAAATAAATAAATAAATAAATAAAAAGAAAAGAGGACTAGGGTTAGGATTGATCTTACCAAAATTAGATGCTTTCTTCGTTTTCTCCTTTTTTTCTACAAAATAAATAAAAAAAATTAGTAAGTAATATTAAAAAAAATATATAATTAATTTATAAAAAAAATTAAAAAAATTAAAGAAAAAAATAGCATCTATTCCTTCCCCGGCAACGGCGCCAAAAACTTGATAGAAAATGTTTGCCGAAATTATTTTTAATTTATTTAAAATAAATCAAAGAAATCAAAAACCTTTCCCGGCAACGGCGCCAAAAACTTGATAGGGACACGATGCTGTCGTTAAGACATCGTGTTTATCAGTTTAATCCGACTTCTTAAAATCATTGAAAATGCGTAGATAGTAGTGAGTCGGGTCGAATCCACAGGGAAGGTAGTATTTTAGATTTAAAATCTTTGATTTTTGAAAAGAAAAAAAAAAAAAGAAGAGTTTTGGGATCAAAAGTAAAGTCGGAAAATAAAAAGTGAAAAATTAAAAGGTGCAGGAATTTAAACTTGGTACTAAGATCTACTAGTTAGATCTTAGCATCTACTTGCAAGGCAATAATTTAAAGTACAGAAATTAAATTGTAATAAAAATAAAAAGTAAGAAATTAAAATACAAAAATAAAATTTTTATTAATTAAAATTTTAAAATTTAAATACATGAAATTTAAAAAAAATAAAATAGCCTGATCTCTGATCTTGGATCGACATTGGCAGAAAGATGGTGTAGAAGCTCGGCTCTTCTTCTCGGCACCCGTTGCTTCGAAGCAGCCTTTAACCCATAGCCTGGCTTTGCCCTGTACCAAAACTTCACTTTGATCGAAGATGTTGATTTCTGGAGGCCTAGGGTCCTTTTTATAGTGCTAGGAGGGCTGGATATTTTTTTCTAAAGGCAATGTGGGACTAATAAACTTTGTAATCATCAAAATTTGAATAAAATTTGAATTAAAATAGCTTTGATACGTCTCTGATAAATCTGATAAAATCTAGCTGTTCAATAGAAATCCAACGGTCCAAAAATCATCAAAATCGGATGCAGATCAACTCAGATCAGGTCGGATTAAATTTTGGCTGTCCGATCGTGCTTCATTGAGAAAATTTGGCCGCAAATCATGCTTCGGGAGTCCTGATCACCGCCGGGAGCGTTCTGGACCGTCGGATCGAAGCTGGAATCAGGAGCTGCCGTCCGATGGTGATCTGAGTGAAATTGGCAATCGAAAAAAATGCTGACCGTCCGATCTTAACCACAATCAACCGCACCCGTTCGATCGCGCAATCACTGTTCCTGTGGACCGCGTAGACCGGCCGCACCGCACACCACAACCAATCAACGCTTCTGTCGCCGAGTGAAATGACCAGATTGCCCTGTGAGCCGCGATAAATTTCTGTAGACCCTTAAGGGGGTCTAGGTCCACCATGTGGCAGGCTCTGATTCGCCGAATTTTGCTGAGCTGGCGGTCCATGCCTAGATCGTAGACCGACTGATGGCTTCAACGGCTGAGTCAGCTTTGGTGGCTCGGCTTGGCTTGGTGGCTCAGCTTGCGGAGCCGGCTGAGCCATTTTCTTTTTTTATTTAATTTTTATTTATTTTATATTTTTAAAAATTCATATCTTTTCCATTTTAGCTCCGTTTTTCTTGAAATTTATTTCGTTGTGATTAGAAAAATGAGCTCTTTCTATTGATAATAAAATTTTATTTTTTAATTATTATTATTTTTTATTAATTTTTTAATTAATTTTTTAATTAATAAAAATATGAATTTTTTAAAAATTATATATAAATTGATTATTAATTCTTAAAAATTAATATCAATTAATTGATAAATTAATACTTTTATTGATGAATTTATTATACTTATCACTTTCTATCAAGCTAAGGGTTCAAATCCAATCACAAATACCAAGATTGGCCTGTGGTTAGCTTCCAGAAGTCTCATATGCTATAGTATTCCCAAGTCCATGTGTTTGCTCTAATATCACTAAAAAGAAGATTAGTTGGATAGTGTTTTTTGAGTTTTTTTAATCACACACACACAGATATATATATATATATATATAAGATCTCTCCGATACAGAAACAATATAGAACTAAACATATACCCATGCAAATCCTCACATCATTTACATTTAGTCCCATATTGGTTGTGCGGTGGGACTTGATATTTATGAGGATTAAGAATCCAAATAATATATTCTAGCTAGCTTTCATGGGAGGTCTTGATTGCTTACAAATAGATCAAAGTGGACCTAAATCATGGCCCATATGAACTAGGAGACGCTGCAACATAGGCCCTTTTGGGGTTGACTATAGGCTCAAAGCTTATGGTGTTTGTGGTTGGATTTGATGATATAGGATACCAGGATTTTAATTGGGGAACATATGAGGACCCTCGTGAACATGTTTAGTCCTATGTTAGTCATGTACTAGGAGATCTTGAGTTCTTAAACAAGACCAAGGATCCTAAATAACATATTCTGGTTAGTTTATTATATACTCATTTGAACTTCTCTCATATTTGAAGATAAATTTCAAAAAGTCATCTATGATTGGAATTAGCATTGACAACCATACAAGCAATTGGTATGCCAAGTTAAATGGCTGCACAGTGGCTAAATTTCATATCAAATATCTTGGATTCCCTCTTCATTACAGAGAACCGGGAACTATAGACTGAAACTTTCTTCTAAAAAAAATTGACAAAAAGCTGGCAGCATGGAAGGGGAAGATATTAACAATAGCAGGTAGAATTGCATTAGTTAACTTTGTATGCAATGCGAGGAAGCAAACCATGCTTAGGAGGGAACTATTTGGTTAGCTGGTCACAAGTATGCCGACCTAAAGAATTTGGAGGATTGGGAGTTATAGATTTGAAATTACAAAACAAATGTCTTCTCCTCAAAAAATGGTGGAGATATTTTTAAGAGAATGATAGAATTTGGAGGAAAACCATTCAAAAAATCCATCTCACTAGAAGAACTCCAAGTCAACTAAGCAACAACAGTCTTCAAAGGGCATCCTCCTGATGTTAAAGTTTCTTCAAATTAAGATCTCTTTTCTTTTCCAACACATCTTTTAGATTGGGCAATGAGAGACAAATTGCTTTTTGGCTGGATAGATGGCTAACAAGCCAACCTCTTAAAAATCTTCTGCCAAACATCTTTCTCCTACATAATAACCCATTCATTTTAGTGGCAGATTTCGTGCAAGATCTACAAACAGTGAATAGGATTACTAATAATCTCAACCAAAGAGGCATACAAGAGCCCGAGATTCTAAGGTCAGTACTAGACTCATTTCAGATCACCATGGAAGAGGATAATATCATATGGTATAAGGATTGGTGGTGCTCCCAAGTCTTGAAAAGCCATGGGAGGAGTCAGGGTATTGGCTCTAGGAATCTAGGATAGGTGTGGTCCTAGGGCTAGGACAGTAATTGTCATAAGGTGGAGACAATGTGCAGCCCTCCATGGGCTTGAGATTCAGGTGTTAAGGATCTTGAGGAACTTAGTTGGTATTCTGGAGATCTAAAAAATAAAGTAGAGCAAGAAATCAGAGCCAAAAGATGAAGACTGCAGAGAAGAAGCTATTTCTGTAGGTTAGTTGGCTCAGTCTAAAACTGGATCAACTATGTCTCAGAGAACAAGCCAAACAAAAAGATGTGTTCGAAACTGCTGGCTGGTATGCAACTAGGTTGACTCAGTTTTAGATTGAGCCAATCCAGTCATAGATTAGCTGACTCAGTGTTGAGACTGAGCCGGCTCAGTGTATGGGTAGAGACATATGGAAGGTCTGTTTGGAGCTAGGGCAACACTGAATCAACTCAGTGTATGGGCAGAGACATGCGAGAGGTTTGTTTAGGACTAGAGTCTGGGTTGATCCTAGGGGTCTTAAGGCTAGATTTGAGATATCTTAAGAAGGCTAACTCATGTATGGATCGGATTTAGATCTAGGAGATGAGAGCATGTAAGATATGGGTGTACATGGGCTCGATGAGTGCTTTTATGTAATGAATTAGCCAAGAAAAATTTTTAAGCTGGAGTTTATTAGAATTCATGTAGGAACCTTAGGGTATATAAATCAATATACTGTAACAATTATAAGAATGGAATATAATTGAGCTTTTCTTCCAACTCTCTATCTCTCTTTTCTCTTTGGTTCCAATGCCAAAATCTTAGGCACCATCCCCTCTCTCTTCTTCTTAGATCTTCTTTGGTTTGCTAGATTAACACCCAGATTTCACGTAAGAGATTGGATCTATGACTGTGGCTTCGAGTAGCCATAGACACAACAGTTAGTATTAGAGCCCAATTGAGCATGGAGAAGGAAGAAGATTAAGTTTCAGCAGCAGAGGATCGGTAACAAGGATCAGATCTAGATTTTCTTCAGATTTTGTGAGGAAGGAAGAGATCTAAGTGAAGAAAAAATCCTGATTTTTCGGATCAGGTTCGTTCAGATCTGATTGAATCAAAAGGCATATTTCAAAAATTTCATCTTAGATCCTAACCAGATCTGACATTTTTCAGATCTAATTTTACAATCTGATAAATAAGAAAATTAAATTAAATTAAATCTAAACTAGTTTTACCTTGATATGGATAATCTGATTATCCATTGATGATCGTGCTGATTGCCTGAGGTTCTGGATCTAGCCACATAAGTGCCTAGCCTCTACTGGTATCCACTTGGGCTGAATCTGAAGATCTTCTTCTTTTCTTTCTTTTCTCCAAAAATCAGATCTAGATCTGATTTAGAGGATCTTCAAAACTTCTTTCGAAGATTAGCAGTCGTCTCTACAGCAGTGCTGCCTTCTTCCTTTCTCGTCAGCCTTTTCTTACCTGAATCGCACTAATCTGAAGCCCAACTATCCTTAGGCATGGAGAGGAGAGAGATGGCCTGAAGGTGGCATGGAGAAAAGAGAGGGACAGCCTTGGGGCGTGGCTAAGAGAAAAGTTAATTAAAAGTGGGCGCAGATGGGTCTTTATATTGATCCTGCTGCGCCATGCAGTGCCACATCACCTCAGCCAATCACGTTGCTTCATTTAATTAGATTTAAATATGATTGGTGAGATGACATCACCTGATCCAACTAGATAAGAGACCCATAGATTCATCCTAAGATGGCGCCTAAGATTGGTCAAAGTTTATAGGTGAGGGTCACTAAGTTTGAATCCAAGAAGCAACCTAGAGTCCCATCTGTATGGAACTCCAGGCATCCCTATTTATGGGCGCACGCCATCCTAGGCGTGCACCCCCTTTCTTTCCAAAATCCAGTAAGAGAATAATTCCTTATCTGCTCTCGAATAAGTGCATGACACATGGGCAGATGTTCAAGGGTCAAAGGTTAATGTTTGACCAAAGTCAAAGGACAAGAATTAGCAGGTGATGAAAAATGGCAGGTGTTATCTTAAATTTATTTAATAAATTAAGATAATTCTTTTCTGACCTAGATAAGCTCTAGTCAGACTAGGTAAAGGTACCTGAGTGAGCACAAACTCATTTGGCTCAGTCGAGACAACTTTTAATGATAAAAAAAAGAAGAATGTTAGGCTCAATCATATGCTAGTACAATTTCTTTGAACCTAATTAAATCTAATTCAAATCAATTAGACTAGGTTAGTTCAATTGATAATATCCAGATCCAAACCCTTGTTTGTGTGATCCAGTTAGGTTCAGTTTTGTATGGTAATGGGATATGTAGTGATCTCCTATCATCGACATCATCAAAACTCATTTCGATGGATCAGAACTCTTTTGATTCAGACAACTAGAATGATCGATCATTTAAATCATTCTAATTGCTCCTAGAATCCATCAGTGACACCTAGCAGTATATGATGGCAACCCATCAAAATTGAAGATGAATCTCTCGATGCAGCTACTTGTGTGATTAAGTTCTTCTATCTTGAGCTCCGATCAGATTAGGGTTAAGGTGAACTCGTCAAACCCTAATTTCTATCATATGATTTAATCATTCGATTCAAGTTCCGATGTGAAAATCTTAAATAGAAACTCTTTCTATTATTTCACTCTCTGCCATGGCCATGGGCTTATGGACTTGATTCTCATGATCATCATAGGGCTGCTCCTCATACCACCGAGGTAGATAGATTCCATCTTGATGCAATCCAGTTCCTACAATGAACATGCTATAGCCAACATACACCTCAGGATTCCGAATGGCTAGGAGACCGAGTCAATGGTGTAGTCAAACTATAACACCCTCAAGGTGAACTATCGATGCACCTCAGATCAAAGAACCAGACACACCACTGCAGCATCGAGTCAGTCATCGACGAGAAGGTAGACTTTCCTTAATGACTACTCGAGGTGGTCACGCTCAGTGCCCTCGTTCTCTAACGAGTACCTGTACTCTCGCTCCGGTGTCTCCACACCATAGACTCAAGACTCATCTACTATAAAAGAAGCGATTGTACACCAACCTTCTGGATCAATCACCATCCTCATGATGATCCTATGGTCAGGAGCATTTTATGAGTTAATAATGAAAATTCATGTCTTAAATTTTCAACTCTTGAAAATAAGAATTATCATTACCATTAACTCAAGGGATGTATCATAGACACTAAATACACATATGTGATAAAAAATAATTTATTTTATTATTTATAGTTAAAATTATAATTGTGCCTCTAGAAGTGTATTACAAGTGTCAGCCAATTCTGATTTCTAGGACACACATATCTAACAAACTCTCACTTGACCTAAAGTCAATTGGCTATAAATCTAAGTCCCATCTTCTTAAGGTGGGCTTCGATCTTCGACTGATCAATAGCTTTGTAAGCGGGTCCGCCGCATTATCTGCGGAGTCGACTCTCTTGACCTTGATGTAACCCTTTTCGAGGTAATTGCGGATGAAGTGATATCGTCGCTCAATGTGCTTAGATTTTTGGTGAGACCTCAACTCCTTAGCAAGGGCTATGGTACCATTATTATCGTAGTACAGAGAAATGACATCTGATAGTATCACTTCGATCTCTGCGGCAAACTTTTTGTACTAAAATGCCTCCTTTGCAGCTTCTGACACAGCAATATATTCTGCTTCCATGATGAAATCTGCTATCACTGTCTGCTTGAAACTTTTCCAACTGATAGCTTCATCATTGCACACAAATAGACTCCTAGATGTCAACTTTCGATCATCTACATCGGACATAAAGTTTGAGTTTGTATACCCCTGGACTTGGAGTTCTCAATTGCCAAAGACTAGTAACATATCCTTAGTTCTTCTTAAGTACTTAAGGATACATTTCACAGAAGTTCAGTGTTCTTCACTTGGATTCGACTGATATCTGCTCGTGACACTCACGGCATGGGCTATATCAGGTCATGTACATAACATGGCATACATGAGGCTCCCTATTGCAGAAGCATAAGGGATCTTGCTCATGCGTTCTATTTCCTCAGGTGTGCTAGGGCACATCTTCTTGGAAAGATGAATACCATGTCTGAAGGGTATTAATCCCCTCTTAGAGTTTTCCATACTAAACCTCTTTAGTACTTCCTCTATGTACATCTTCTGTGAAAGTCCTAGCATCCTATTCGGTCTATCTCCTATAGACCTTAATTCCTAGAATAAAGGATGCTTCTCCTAGGTCTTTCATGGAGAATTCTTTAGATAACCATATTTTAACTATGGTCAACATGGGAATATCATTCCCAATAAGGAGGATGTCATCCACGTACAATACGAGGAAGACAACAGCGCTCCCACTGAATCCTTTTTGAAAGACACATGGCTTCCTCCTTCATTTTTGATGAAACCAAATATTTTGATCACATCATTGAAAACGAGTGTTCCAGCTCCGAGATGCTTGCTTAAGTCCATATATGGACCTTTGCAGCTTGCAAACCTTGTGATCAGTATCACTGGATGTGAAACCTAGCGGCTGTTCCATATAGATATCTTCCTCAAGATATCCATTTAAGAATGCCGTTTTCACGTCCATTTGCCATATTTCATAATCGAAATAGGCTGCAACAGCAATGTGTGGATTTTAGCATAGCTACTAGCGAAAAGGTATCCTGATAGTCAATGCCTTCGTATTGACTATAACCTTTTGCCACTAGTCTAGCCTTGAATGTCTTCCACATTTCCCATCTGCACCAATCTTTTTCTCTTTAAGATCCATTTACACCAATAGGTACTATACCTTCTAGAGGATCTACTACCAAGGTGGATCCCAAGGTCCACTTGGTTTGAGTGCATCGAGTCAATTTCTGACTGCATTGCCTCTAAGCCATTTCTTGAAGTCGATATCTGATATCACCTCGTTGTAGGTTTTGGGATCATCACCATGAGCACCATTACCTACGAGGAACATTTTCTCTACATCCTCTAAAATAATACCTAAGTATCTCTTCAGGGGGATGAAAAACTCTTTTCGATCTATGAGGTGGAGGAGGTAGTGAATGGATTGGCTCAACCTGATTTGGTTCCAATTGGTCCTTAGCTCGTTGCTACTTGTGAGACTTTCTCATCAAGCTTGAATCTGCTTTTCCAATGCCGCTATCTTGAATAAACTATTTTTCAAGAAAGATGGCATGTCGACTCACAATCACATTGTGGTCTTCTGGAATGTAGAAATAGTATCCTAATGACTCTTTAGGATATCCTATGAATCGAGCTCTAAAGGACCTAAACTCTAACTTGTCCGCTTGTTGTCTTTTGACATGAGCCGGACAACCCCAAATTCTGAGATGACTCAGACTTGGTTTCTTACCATGCCATATCTCATACGGTGTGGTAGGAACGGTCTTAGAGGAAACCCTATTCAGTAGATAAATTGAAGTTAACAATGAGTGTCCCCAAAGAAAATCAGGAAGGTCTGTGAAGCTCATCATGGATCGACCATATCCAATAGAGTCTGATTTCTCCGTTCTGAAATTTTGTTGAGTTGAGGTGATTCCTGGTGGAGTCCATTGAGAGACTATGCCATTTTTCTTAAGATAGTCTAGGAATTTTCAACTAAGGTATTCACCTCCTCGATCTGATCGAAGAACCTTAATGGGTTTTTCCAGTTTGTTTTTCTACTTCATGTCTGAATTCTTTGAACTTTTCAAAAGCTTCAGACTTGTGTCTCATAAGATACACATACCCATATACCTAGACAGATCATCGGTAAAGGATAATGAAGTAGACAAAATTGCCTCTAGCCGGCACATCAAATGGGCCGCACACATCAGTATGTACTAGGGCAAGGAGATCTGTGGCCCTTTCCCCATGTCCAACAAAAGGGAGTTTAGTCATTTTGCCTTGAAGACAAGATTCACAAGTTGGATATGACTCAAAAGTCAATGGACTCAATAGCCCATTTTTTCTCCAATTTGTTGATCCTATCTTCTGCTATATGACCTAATCTCAGGTGCCATAGATATCTATCATTTGGACTATCCCTAGGTCGTTTTGATTTGGCATTCACGTTTTGCTCGATAAGTTAAAAAACAGGTACATCAATATGTAGCTGATAAAGACCGTTAATAAGGAAACCATTTGCAATTTTATTTCTTTCATAAAGAATGTTACAATGGTCCTTAAAGAAGGTAATCACATAGCCTTCTAGTGCTAAGCATGAAACAGAAAATCAAATTCCTGCTAGCTGCAGGCACATAATAACAGTCTTTTAAAACTAAGTCTAAACCAGATGGTAATCGAAGAGGGTATGTTTCCACGGCCACTGCAGCAACTCTTGCTCCATTACCGATGCGTAGGATCATGTCTCCATCCCTCAGCCTCCTGCTATCCTCAAGACCCTGCATAGAAGTGCACAGAGATGAGCACTAGAACCAGAGTCAAGCACCCAACTGGATGCAGAAGAAATCGTAAAGGTTAGACTCAATAACGAGCATACCTCCAGAAGGACCTTCCTTCTTGTCTTTTCAGGGTGGCCAGGTAAGTAGGGCAGTTCTGCTTCCAATGGCCGTCGCTGTTGCAATGGAAAACACTTTTCTTTTGACATCGGCCTTTCTTCTTCGCTCTTCTTTTTCTTCTTTCCTCCTTCCACCTTCTGCTTTTTCACAGACTTCTTTTTCTTTCCAAAAGACTTTCTTTTGGAAGAAGTCCATTCCATAGCAAGAACTGAGCCTTTAGAACCTTTCATAGAAAAGCTCAGCGGTAACCAGCATATTCATTAATTCGGCCAAGGAATTTTGAAGTTTATGCATGTGGTAATTCATGATGAATTGCCCATATGCATCAGTCAAGGATTGCAGAATAATATCATTCTGCAGATCCAAGTCAACTTCACACCGAGCTTCTCAAGCTCTTCCATGTTCCTTGATCATCATCAGACAGTGATCTTGGACTGACTGTCCCATCATGCATCTTAGCCTTAAAAAGTCATTTCGTGACTTGATACTTTGGCTGTGCGACTCTGTTCACCAAACATCTCTTGCAGGTGAGCCAACATTTGGCGAGCAGTCCCGATATCTTCATGTTGGCACTGGAGCTCATCAGACATCGAGCCCAACATGTAATATCTGGCCTTTATTATCTTCGTCTATCCATTTTTCCAGAGATGCTCTCTCTGTTCAACAGATGGACGAGGCTGGTAAGGTGGGAGGGTTCCTGGTCCAATACATGGGTTAACTTCTTGGAACCCAAAATGATTTTGTAGTTCCTGAGCCAATCTTTATAATTGGGTCCGGTCAGTCTATGTGTGTCCAGGATACGTGCTAATGGGTTGGATGCAGACATTTTTCTATAGAGAGTCAAAGATTCTAGTTAGATACTATAATTATGACTTGACCAATTTATTTAAAAATTTTATTTTTAAACAAATTAGCTTCCACTATTTTCTCGGATCCCTACACTCCCTCTGTAGAGATGCAAAAATCTCCATGATTAATGATTTCTAGTGGGTGGTGCGGTCTCACCAACTGACTCATCACCTCACCTAACAGTTATTGGTGATGGGTTAGCCAATGAGTGAACAACTCTTGTTCAATGATTCTCTAATCATGGTGCACCCAAACTTGGTCTCTAATTCATGAATCTCACCATATCCGAAATATTGATCCACTCCTTAGTTAAGTCAGACCCACCATTTGCATAGACTGGATTTCTAATTGAGTCTCTCACCGTATCCAAAATATTGAGCCCAACTCATCCTCCAGCCCATAGCATCCAATGCCTAATAGACATGGTTGCATCTTTTCGGTGCAACTGAGCCACTGTATCCAGTCGAGAACAATCAACCCCGGAAGGGCCCGCACATCTACAATGGTGGAAGACCTCAGACTTAATCTTTTCTTAGGAAGAATTTGATTCAGGTCTCATTAAACTAGACTTGATCATAGTCATAACAATTATGACTAACCTAGTGGCATGGGTTAGCTCGGATTATTGACCACCTCAGATCAGAAACTGTGTCAACAGATATGGCCAGGTAAGTGAGATCGGTGGAAGGAATATGCCATTAACTCGTACAAGAATGCATTCAGGTTGAGTAGCTTCCAATTAAAAATCAGTCGGTCGTATGTGCCCAACTTACCTTAGACACCAAATTGTTGAGCCAGAACCAATTGGGTTAGCCTACAATCCAGACTCTAACCTCTGAGCCTAATTAGGTCTTGCTTGATCGTGACTCGATCTTGACCCAGACTTAATCCTATTAGGCTGGTCAATTTAAGCATTGTTGATCCCATCTAACCAACTCTTGATTCAGTTTGATCAACCGCTTAGACCTAATTGAGCTACCCAAGCCCGAACCCAGTATTATGAATATGTCTTAGATCTGAAAATTCTCAATTTTAGACCTAATTAATATTTCATAATCTTAATTCTTAATTAAGTAGGGTTCATAAACAAAATATGCACAAATAAATCCTAGGGTTTCAGGATCTAGGGTTTTGCAGAAAGTAAGTTTTGGATTTCTGATTAAGGACGAATGCGCAGCACCCCTACACATCATAAGAACACCCCATCGAATGGAGGAGAGGGCCTTTAAATCCTTCTTCATTCTTATGATCGGACGGCCAAGAGGAACGCCTTAATCAGGAACATGCAATACTAATCTACAAAAAGTAATTTAGATCTATATCATATATCTCATATACAAATTAGATCTAATCATGGCATATTTTGCATACATCTCATGTATCGAATCATGCATATTTTTCAGATCTAAATTATCTCATAATAATCTAAAAAATTAGATTTAAATTGAATCTTATCAAAATAAATTCTAATCTAGACAACTATGTAGAACTATTCTACAACTAGTCTAGACATGCATCAATCATATCTCATATGATATTAAAATTAAATTTAATTTATTTTTTATTTTTTAGATGTTATTATAATATTTATAATATCAAAAAATAGTAAATAAATAGATCTAAAAAATATGATTTAATTAAATTAAAAATTATGAAATATGCACTAGACTATTCTATAGAACTATTCTATTCCTAGAACTAGTCATGCATATCTTATACATCTTAGATCTTAGATCCAATTAATTTTAATTTTTTAATTTTTTAATTTTAGATCTGATCACATCTCATGTGACATCTAAAATTACTTATTTTTAATTAATTAATTAAATTTAAAATTAGATCTAAATAAATTTTATAAGAACCTTGGCTCTGATACCAGTTGAAGAAAAAATCCTGATTTTTGGGTCCAGGTTCGTTCAGATCTGATCGGATCAAGAGATATATTTCAAAAATTTTTTTCTTTGATCCTAATCAGATCTGATATTTTTTAGATCTAATTTTATTATTTTTAATAAATAAAAAAATTAAAATTAAATTAAATCTAAATTTAATTTTATCTTGATATGGGTAATCCTATTACCCCGTTGATGATCATGCTGATTGCAGCGGAAGGTTCTGGATCTAGCCACGCAAGTGCCTGGCCTCTATCCGATATCCACTCAGGCTGGATCTAGAGATCCTTTTCTTCTCTATCACTTTTTTCTCCAAAAATTAGATTTTGGATCTGATTTGGAGGATCTTCAAAACTTCTTTTGAAGATCAGCAGTCATCCTTTGCAGCAGTGCAGCCTTCTAGCTTTCTCGTCAGCCTTTTCTTGCCTGAATCGCACCAACTTTGAAGCCCAAACTATCCTTTGGTGTGGAGAGGAGAGGGAGATGGCCTGAAGGTGGCATGTGGAGAAAAGAGAGGGATAGCCTTGGGGCATGGCTAAGAGAGAAGTCAATCAAAAGTTGGGCGCAGACAGGTCTTATTTATAGACTTACTGCGCCATTCCATCCACTTCACCTCAACCAATCACAACTTCTTTATGAAATCAGATCTAAATCTGATTGATGGAATAGAGATCATTTGATCCAATCCTTAGATGGAGACCCAAGATCCTTAGATGATTCATTCTAAGGTGGCACCTAAGACTGGTCAAAGTCTATAGGTGAGGAGTCATCTAGTTTGAATTTAAGAAGCAACCTAGAGTTCCATCTGTATGGGACTCCAGGCATCCCTATCCATGGGCGCACGCCATCCTAGGCCTGCATCCCTTTTCTTTCCAAAATTCTAGGTAAGGAGACAATCCCCTATCCAGCTCTTCAATAAGTGCATGACATATAGGTCAAAGATGTCCAAGGGTCAAAGGTTAACTTTTGACCAAAGTCAAAGGACAAGAATTAGTAGGTGATGAAAAATGGCAGGTACCAAAAATTGTCTTAAATTTATTTCAAAATAAGACAACCCTTTTCTAATCTGGACAAGCTTCAGTCAGACCAGGTAAAGGCCTCTGATTGAGCACAAACTCATTTTTGGCTCAGTCAGAGACAACTTTTAATGATAGTAAAAGAAGAACGTTAGGTTCAATCGAGTGCTAGCACGATGATTTTCTTGAACCTAATTGAATCTCATTCAGATCAATTGAACTGGATTAGTTCAATTGATGATCACCAGATTCAAACCCTTATTTGTGTGATCCCAGTTAGGTTCAGTTCTATATGGTAATGGGATATGTCATGATCTCTATCATCGACATCATCGAAACTCCTTTCGATGGATCAGAACTCTTCTGATTCGGACAGTTAGAATGATCGATCATCTAAATCATTCTAATTGCTCCCAAAATCCACCAGTGACACCTAGCAGTATATGGTGGCAACCCATCAGAGCTGAATGCGAACCTCTTGGTGCAGCTACCTGTGTGATTAAGTTCTTCTATCTTGAGCCCGATCAGATTAGGGTTAAGGTGAACTCGTCAAACCCTAGTTTCTGTCATATGATGTAATCATTCGATTCAAGTCCGATGTGAAAAATAAATAGAAACTCTTTCTATTATTTCACTCTGCCATGGCCATGGGCTTCTGGACTTGATTCTCATGATCATCATAGGGCTGCTCCTCTACCACCGAGGTAGATAGATTCCATCTTGATGCAATCCAGTTCCTACAATGAACATGCTATAGCCAACATACACCTCAGGATTCCGAATGGCTAGGAGATCGAGTAATGGTGTAGTCAAACTATAACACCCTCAAGGTGAACTGTCGATGCACCTCAGGTCAAAGAACCAGACACACTACTGCAGCATCGAGTCAGTCATTGACGAGAAGGTAGACTTTCCTAATGACTACTCGAGGTGGTCACGCTCAGTGCCCTCGTTCTCTAACGAGTACCTGTACTCTCACTCCGGTGTCTCCACACCGTAGACTCAAGACTCATCTACTAAAGAAGAAGCGATTGTACACCAACCTTTCAGATCAATCACCATCCTCATGATGATCCTACGGTCAGGAGCATTTTATGAGTTAATAATAAAAATTCTTGTCTTAAATTTTCAACTCTTAAAAATAAGAATTATCATTACCATTAACTCAAAGAATGTATCACAGACACTAAATACACATATGTGATGGAAAATAACTCATTTTATTATTTATAGTCAAAATTATAATTTTGCCCCTAGAAGTGTATTACAAGTGTCAGTCAATTCTGACTTCTAAGGTACACATATCTAACACTAAGGGCTACTATCCAACCTTTCTAGTCAAGTTAATTTTCAGATCTACCTCTTGTGCTGTTATTTGATTCAGATTGATCATGAAAAATAGCGGCTTGAAGGTAGGATTTAAAAAATTTGATGGTAAAGAGAGTTTCATGATGTGAAAAGTTAGGATGGAGGATCTGTTGATTCAGATGGGGTTGGATTTAGCCTTAGAGGATAGATTAGAGAAGATGATAGACAAAATATGAATCTCCTTGGAAAAAAGAGCATGTGCCATGATTAGAAATTATCTGGCAGATAAGATTTTGTATGGTGTATTAGAGGAGAGAACATCCAAGAATTTATGATCAAGATTGCACTAGTTATATATGGAAAAGAACATATGTAATATGTTGACGTTGAAGAAGCAACTATACAGCCTTCGAGTACAGGAGGGTGAGGATGTTGCAGGACATATTTAGTAGTTTGATCGGATGAGTATGAACTTGCTCAATATAGGGATAGATCTTGAAGAGGAAGACAAGAGTTTATTATTGCCGTGTTTGCTATCTGGGAACTTCAATTTATTGGTGACTACACTGTTGTATGCTAAGAAGATATTGGTGTACAAGGAGATCGTCTCAGTGCTTAGGTCCAACAAGCAGCAGGAGCAGATACTGAAGAGGAAGATCTTTCAGTAGGATCTTGTAGTTTTAGAGAGGCCCAGAAAAAAAAAGAAGGGCAAGCAGAGGAGTAGTAAGGAGTTTAGGAGATGCTTCAAGTATGGTGAAGCAGGACACTTTAAGTAGGAGTATCTACTTCGAAAGAAATGCAAGAAAGGAGAAAAGTTAGATTCTATTGATATAGTCACTAAAGGAGAAGAGTCAGATGAGCTCTTATTAGTTTTGAAGGAGCTCATGATATGCGGTGCATTCGAGATGGCTTTGAACGAGTCCGTGGAGTGTAGAGGATTCGAAGGGACAGCAATAGCGTTTGAGATGCAGCAGCAGGCTCAGTAGTGCTGCATTAGATGGTTGGCCTCGAATGACTTAGTGATAGAGTCAGCTTTTGTAGCATTAGGAGGACTTTGATTTTAGATGGAACAATGGGTAGACGTGGCTTTATAAGTAGAGAGAGATGTGGCAAAAGTTCAGAGCGAAGGGGTGTAGATAGAGGAGCTATATATATTTCAGCACTAGTGTCGGGACTGCATAGATTCAGGTAGAGCAGATTGTGCAGAAAGATAGACGTGGTTTTGAGAGGACTGTGTCAGGTGGAGCACCAGGATATGCAGTGAGTGCCAGTATAGAAATACTATAAATTTTTTAAGAAAGTCCAGGACAAGTGATATAGCTGCCAAGAAGAAGGGTGTCTATAATTTTTAGGATGGTGCAAAGGAGCAAGCTAAGATCTTCAACATAGAGGCAGTCATTCTAAAGACCTCCAAGAAAGCTCAACAATTGAAAAAAAATGATGGTGGCAAGGTGTGCACAAGGGGCTGTTAGGGCATGTAGCGATAGCAGGATTGTGCAGGAGGACATTGCCAGGTGTGCTAAGGATAAGTATGGTCCTAGGATTAGGATAGTAATTATGCTAGGATGGAGGTGGTGTACAATCCTTCATGAGCTTGAGGTTCAGGTGTTGAAGATCTTGAGGAGCTTAGTTAGTGTTCTAGCGATTTGAAAAATAAGGTAAAGTAAGGAACTAAAGTCAAAGAATGACGACCATAGAGAAGAAGCTATTTTTGCAGGTTAGTCGGCTTAGTCTGAAATTAGGTCGACTATGTCTTAGAGGACAAGCCAAAAAAAAGGTGTATACTCAAAACTACAGGCACGGTATGTAATTAGGTTGACTCAGTTTCAGACTGAGCTGATCCAGTCTCAAGTTAGCTGACTCAGTGCTAAGACTAAGCTAACTCAGTATGCAGGCAGAGGCATGTGGGAGGTCTGTTTGGGGCTAGGATCTGGGTTGATCCCAGGAATCTTAAGGCCTAGTTTGAGAGGTCTTAAGAGGCTAACTCATGTATGGGTCGAATTTAGATATAAGAGATGAGAGTATGTGAGACATAGGTGTACATGGGCTCAATAAGTGCTTTCATGTATTGGATTAGACTAGGAGAGTTTTTGAGTTAGGATTTATTATGATTCATATGAGAATCCTAGGGTATATAAACTAATTTACTGTAATAATTACAATAGTATGATATAATTGAGCTTTTCTTCCTAACTCTTTATCTCACTTTTCTGGTTCCAATGCTAAAACTTTAGGCGCTATCCCCTTTCTCTTTTCTTCTTAGATCTTCTTTGGTTTGTTGGATTAACATCCAGATTCTGTGCAAGAGATTAGATCTATAGCTATGGGTCCGAGTAGCCATAGGCACAACACATAGAAATGGAGCCAATAAAAAAATTTTAGAGTCAGAGAGTGCTATAGATTCCTTAGTCATGGTGGGGTTCTTTCTCCTTTTGCAAAGATAATTTAAAGACTTCCTTTACTGGAAAAGCTCGAAGTTTTTAACTGGTTAGTTTTCAATGATAAATTCCTCATATTGGAGAATCTACAAAAGAGGAGCTGGAAAGCACCACTAGTTTATTTTTTTTTTGCGGATCAAATGGAGAAACAATAGATCACTTTTTTGTTCACTGTGTAGTTGCTATGTCAATCTGGCAATAATTTAGACACAACATAGTTCCAAACTTCACTCCAACTATAATCCAATCATAGTGGATAACTAGGAAAAGAAACATAACCAAAATAACTAGCAAAAAGGCATGGGATTGTATGATAGCCACTGTATGCTGGGTTTTGTGGATGGAGAGAAAAAATCGAATATTCCAATTTGAAGCCTCCTAGCTCAACATAGTCAAGCAGCAAATATTCTTCCTTCTAGAAAGCTGGACAATGATTTTGAGGAATCAATTTTGGAAGGAAATGTAGGAGTTGATTGCAAAAGCCAAAGGGACTTAGAGATAGATAAGGGCTAATAAAGGGGGGACTTCACCTCTTATGTTGTCCCCTCAATATGAAACAACACGAAAAAAGAACTATTTTAAGATAACATCTGGTTATCGATCTTTGTGTTTGTACCACCTTCTTTGCGTTTCCTTCTAGGACAAACCCCAATTGAGAAAGGGATATGTTTTTATCCTTTTGGTCCTATCTTAAGTTTGGCTTCATGCCAAACTTGCATTATGTTCTTAAGCTTTTAGCTCTCCTTAATAAAACACATGGGGTGGATTTTAGCCTCCCTTTTATATAAAAAAAACATCTTTTGGCTAGTTTTTTGAGTGAAGTCATGTATCATTACAAATGATGTCAAAATGGACCCAACTCATGGTCCATGTCAACTAAGGGATACTGCAACATGCACCTTATAGAATGGACCATATGTCAATCATGGTGTTCATGATTGGATTTGTACTCTTAACTTGGCTAAAATGTCAGGCTTAAAATGGGGACAAATGAGAGCTTGTATGGGTATGTATTTAGTTTGACATCAGCTATGCACTAGGGAGACTTTGCTACTCAAACAAGATCAAGGAATCTACATAATATCTTTTAGCTAGTTTTATTGGGTAAGATCCTAGATTGTTACATTAGCTCTCATATTCAAACCTCAACTAGCAAGGCCCTAGTTTTGTGAGCTCTAGCTTGGTCATCCTAGGGTTTACTGGACATAGCCTACAAGCTACAACATTTAGAATCAACATACACTTTAGTTACGACTAGGCCAATCCAAATATTTTAACTAAATCTTCACCTTTTGGGTATAAAACATAAGCTTAATTGGAGTAAGATCCAAACAATTAACCTGGCCCACTTGCCTTTTGTAAACCAAGAATATGTTGAAGAGAAAAAGAGGCCTTTATTACACTAAAGCCAAATGACAGGCAAAATACCTGGCTTAAAGTTGATGGATGACTTCTTTTAAGGAATATAGGACAACTTCTAAGAAACTAACATTCTTCATCATGAAGGCATGCAAAAGAAAAGAATTTGAAGAACTTCTTTGTCTAGTTCATGATGCTTCTTTTATCCACTACTATAATAAAAGTCTATGGCAGCATTTACTACCATAACAGTTCGAAAACTATAGCCATAGCCTCCATGCCAGTGGTTATATATAATCGCTACCATAAGTTTGAGCTATAGCAGCGATTATATATAACTACTACCATAGGTTATATATAGCAGTGGTTATTGGATAACCACTACCATAGGTCAAATCTATAGTAGTGGTTAACCACTGCCATATATTTGAGATATAACAATGATTAATTAACCACTCTCATAGATTTGACATATGAAAATTATTATGTATAACTGTTGCCATAGTTTTGACCTGTGGTAGTAGTTTTCAATAACTGCTATCATAGGTTTGACCTATGACAGTGGTTATATATAACCATTGTTATAGCTCAAATCTATGATAGCGGTTATTTAGTGACTATACATAACCGCTGCTATATGTAGCCATATAGCAGCAGTTTTGTGCAACCGCTGCTACATAGGTAGAATATAAATTTTTTCATATTTTTATCTAAATATAGTATAATTTTAAAATTTAAAATTTATCTTTATCATTCATTATCTAAATAATTATTATTAAAGTATCATCATAAAAAACTATCTCAATTCGATAGCCCTAGCTATGTTGATCAATAAAATTTGATTTCGACGATCATAATTGACCGCACGATGATTTGATAGATAAAGATCACTGATGGTTCCAAAAACTTACACTGATGATCTTAATAACATTTGTAGCATAATATCAAAATTTTACTTTAATCGAACATCATTATCATAGTTAATTTAGCATGGAATGATTTCAACCGTTAAATAAAAAAGAGTGATCAAAAGGCCAAATGACATATGATTATAAGATGATTTTTTAGATAATTGATCTTTACTACTATTTTAAATATTTGTATGGTAGTAATCATAAGATTCAAACCATGCCTATATGAACCATCCATATTAAGCAGATCTTATAAAAGCATGAGCATAATTACTTAAGGATTTTAGAGAATGAGTATCAAGAGATATATAGTTTTGAATCATTCATATATGTATGGTTTGAATTTTGTGATCATCACTATACAAATGATTAAAGTAGCAGTAAAGATCATTTATCTAAAAAATCATCTTATAATCGGATGTTGTTTGATCTTTGGATCCCTTATTTTTTATTTAATAGCCAAAATCATCTTGTACTAAATTGACAATGATAATAATATTTGATTAAATTAAAATTTTGATAGTATACTATAAATATTATCAAAATTATCGTTGTAAATTTTTAGATCCATCAGATCTATTGATGGTCTCTATATATAAGATCATCATACGATCATTCATGACCATCAATATTGAATTTTATTGATCGATATAGCTAGAGCTATTAGATCGAGACGATCTTTTATTATGATGCTCTAATAATAATTATTTAGATAATGAATAGTGAAGATGAATTTTAAATTTTAAAATTATATTATATTTAAAAAAATATAAAAAATTTATCTTCTGCCTCTATAGCAGCGATTGCTAATAACCGCTGCTATAGGATCTATTATGGTGGTTGATAACTACTACCACAGACCTATGGCAATGATTTTAAAAAACTGCTGCCATTAGGTTTGGCTAAATTTTTTCTCATGCCTCTCTCTTCCTTATTTTGTGCAACATTTTATCTTCCCTCTCTCTCTCTCCTCTCTATCCGAACCCTTCCCTTCCCGCCACCTGTTATAAATACTGAATCATGTAGGGATGCCTAGGATTAATCAGGGACTAGAAAATCTAGAGATCAATGATGCCCTAGATTGAGCAAGAGAAGGAAGAGAGAAGAGAGTGTAAAGTGGCTAGGGTTCTTGGAAGAAAGAGCAATTTTTCATTCACTATATATTTCTTGACCTAATTACATTATATATATATATGCCTATACAAAATGGGTCAAGCCTAATGCTTAAGAAAACTCCAATAGCTAAGATGTGATTCACTCCCTAAGCCCATGTATACCTATGTCTCACATGCACACATCCCTTTGGACTTAATTCCTAGATCAAACAAAAGATTTGCTTCCTTAGGATCTCTTAAACCAAGGCCTCAAGTCACCTAGGATCAAACTAGATCCTAGCCCAAATAGACATCCCATTCATCTCTTCTTGATCACTAAGCTGATCCAATCTCAACACTGAGTCGGTTAACCTAAGACTGAGTCGATCCACTAAATCATACTAGGTTGACTCAGTTATGTGCCATGCCAGTAGACCCAAAAATACACCTCTCTATCTAGTTTCTATCTGAGATATAGTCGATCCATTTTTGAGATTGGGTTGACTCACCCTCAACTTAGTCGACCTAGTCTCAGAGTGGGTTGACTAAGCTTCTGGAGCTATCACTTGTTGGGCTTCCTTATCTGGCTGGCCTTTTGTTCTCCTAAGGTTTGAGAGCACCATACTAAGTTCTATAATCTCCACCTTGGTGCCTCATAACCTTAGCAAGCTCCACTCTATCTATCAATCCCATCAGTAACACACATTTGTGGAAGCCATCCCATGAAAGAACCTTCATGAGTGCATCAGCTGGATTCCCTGAAGTGTGCACCTTCACCAGCTCCAGTTCACCGTCTTTCACAAGCTCTCTAATTTGATGGTATTTGATGTCAATATGCTTCATCCTAGCATGGTAGACAGAGTTCTATGCCAGCATCAATGCACTCTAGCTATCATAATGTACCTTGACAGCCTCCTGTGCAAAGCCCATTTCCAACAATAGTCCCTTTTAGCCATAGTGCCTCTATGGTGGATAAGGCCATGATTGGCTGCAAGCGTGATCTCCATGAGACTGGACCCCCATCATGCTAAAAACAAATCCAATAGTTGAACACCTGGTATCCAAGTCTCCCCTAAAGTTAGCATCCACATACCCTTCAACCTACCCTAGAGCTCCTTTGATTAATTTGGACTTTTCTCAGACCCTCTTTGTTGTCCATAGCAAATGCCAACTCCAACTATTCCCACCAAATATCTGAAGATCCCCTTCAGTGCTCGCTAGTGCTCCTTGCTAGGCCGTGCCATGAATCTACTGATCTGACTCACTACATTGGCAAGCTCCGACCTACAACACACCTAGCATACATCAAACTTCCTACTCCAAAGGCATATGGTATACTCTCCATCTTCTTAGCCTCTACCTCAGTCTGTAGTGACATAGTCTTTGAAAGCTTGAAGTACCCGGCAAGTGGCAGTGTCACCAACTTGGCCTCCTTCATCCCAAACCTTTTAAGTACCTTCTATATGTAACCACTCTAAGATAAATATAGAAGCCGTTTTGCTCTATCCTCAAGGATCTCCATGCCTAGAATCTTTCTTGCAAGTCTCAAATCCTTTATCTTAAACTCCCAAGGTAAGGCTTCCTTTAATTCCTGCACAATTCTCTTACTTCTGCATGCTACCAATATATCATTTATATACAAGAGTAAATACAATTTAGAGTCATTATCTAGAGTCCCCACATAGACACATGGGTCATGCTCACACCTAAAAAGTCCAATGCTCCTCATATATGAATCGAAGCACTTGTACCACTACCTTGGCAATTTCTTCAATCCATATGATGAATTCTATGGAAAACATACCTTCCCTTTTGACCCTAGCTCTATGAACCCCTATAGCTACTCCATATATTTGTTCTCCTCTAGATTTCTATGGAGAAAGGCCGTCTTGACGTCTATCTACTATAGCTCCAAATCCTAAGCTGCTACTATGCTCAATGGTACCCAAATGGACGTGTGTCTGACAACTGAAGAGAAGACCTCACTAAAGTCAATGCCTTCCTTCTGGGAGTATCCTTTGGCCATCGATCTCATCTTATACCTGATACCTCTCTACTCTGAAGGCCCCTTCTTGCATTGAAGGATCCATTTGCATCTAATGGGTCTCTTCCCATCTGGTATTAATACCAACTGCCAAGTCTGGTTCTTGTGGAGTGACTGTATCTCCTCAGACATCGCTTGAACCCATCTATCTCTATCATGGCTCTCCACTACCTTCTCATAGGTATACAGGTCTGCATTTATAGTCACTAGGGCATATGAAATAGACTCCTCAAACCCGCATCATTTTGGTTGCCTGATATTCCTTTTTGGACTTATGCATTGCGATCTTGATGTCTGTCCTAGGTCTAGCCTGCTCCTGCTGGACCTCCTAGCTTCTTTCTTCTATCTGAGCCCTATCCACCTATGGAGACTCCTATGGAAAGTGCTCCACTTGATTGTCAAGTCTTCCATGTGTATCTGCAAAAGACAACATAGTATAGGAGTTTAGCTATCAATCTCCACTTAACTGGACCTCATGCTGCTTCTTTTGTTTTTCCATGCCCCTTACTCTAAAGAATTGAACTCTCATCGAAGACTACATCTCTATTGATGACAGCCTTCTTTATAAGGAATCCCACAATCTGTATCCCTTCACTCCCCATGGATAGCCTAGGAATACCATCATCTTTGACCTGGCATCCAGCTTGCTTCGTTCACTAGTAGCAATGTGCACATAGGCTGTACAACCAAATACCCTAAGATGGCTCAACTCTACCTTCTTCCCACACCACTTCTGCTTAGGAATCCTTTCTTCTAGTCTGGTATGAGATGATCGATTCACCAAGTAGCATGCTACATCAACTGTATCCACCCAAAAAATCTTGGAAAGTCCTGCTTGCAGTTTCATGCATCTTGCCTTCTCTACGAGAGTCCTGTTCTTTCTTTCAGCCACCCCATTTTGCCATGGAGTTTTCTTCACTATGAAATGCCTTTGAATGCCATGTTCCTCACAGAACACCTAGAACTTCCTACCACCGTTATCAAATCTCAAGCACTTGACACTGCACTCTTACTCCTTCTCCACCTCGACTTTCCACACCTTAAACTTAAAGAAAACATTTAACTTTTCTCTCAAGAAATAAATCCACATCTTTCTTGAAAAGACATCGATCAGTGTCAAAAGATACCTAGCCCCATTCTTGGCTAAGATAGGTGCTGGACCCTATTAGAAAATGTATCCTAAAGCTAATCATCTAGATTGTAGATGATTAAGTTGATTGTAAATATACTTAAATTATTATATTAAGTAAAATTATTATTTTAGCATTTTTATTATTTTTGTGCATCTTTCTGTAATGAACTCTTCTATGATGAAATTCTTAAGACTATTTAGACTCAATAAAGGAGGATTTGTCATTTAGTTCTTAAACTTGTTCGTGATCAAATGATACGTTGTTACTTAGAACGATAATATATTGAGTGTAGGTCATGGTGTGCCATATGCATTAGTTGTCCTCTTAACCAAGGAGTAAAATGTACTAGTATGGCATGCAGGTGAAGTATAGGGGTACATTTCATTGAACATGACCCAACTACGTAGCTCTCTACTATCAAAAGTTGCTCATGAATGATATAGGTATAAGTGTCCCTTAGATGTGAGATCATCATGGTAACTTGCAGGCAACTCACTATACTTAGGTACCGGACTATCTGAATTTTTAATTCAGTGATGGAAGGTTACTGGGTGCAGTCAAGTACTTATGAAGTTGGTGTGTAAGTCAAGATGGGATTGATCCATCCAAGTGTTGGAGCAAGTGCATCATTATATTTTAATTTAGCAAAATCTCGATTGGGATGGTCCATTCGATGGATACTAAATTTTAAAATCCATTGTAGATGATTTTTCAGGATTGACATTTAAATCCTAGGTCATCTTTTAAGCATTGAGGTCAAGATGATGAATTATACGGTAACCATATACCATAGGTTCGTCGATGTTGTGTTGTGACTATTCGACCTATCTAGATGTCGGGTGTTAGATATGTATGTGCCGTAGAAGCCAGAATTGGCTAACACTTGTTATACACTTCTAAGGGTAAAATTATAATTTTAACTATAAATAATAAAATAGGTTATTTTCTATCATAATGTGTATTTAGTGTCTGTGATACATCCCTTGAGTTAATGATAATGATAATTCTTATTTTCAAGAGTTAAAAATTCAAGACATGAATTTTCATTATTAACTCATAAAATACTTCCGACCATAGGATCATCATGAGGATGGTGATTGATTTGGAAGGTTGGTGTATAATCGCTTTTTTTTAAGTAGATGAGTCTTGAGTCTATGGTGTAGAGATATCAGAGCGAGAGTATAGGTACTCATTAGAGAATGAGGACACTGAGCGTGACCACCTCGAGTAGTCATAAAGAAGTCTACCTTCTCATCGATGACTGGCTCGAAGCTGCAGTGGTGTGTCTGGTTCTTTGACCTGAGGTGCATTAGTAGTTCACCTTGAGGGTGTTATAGTTTGACTATACCATGACTCGATCTTCTAGTCATTCAAAATTCTGAGGTGTATGTTGGCTATAGCATGTTCATTGTAGAAATTGGATCGCACCAAGAGAAAATCTATCAACCTCGATAGATGAGGAGCAGCCCTATGATGATTATGAGAATCAACTCCATAAGCCCATGGCCATGGTAGAGTAAAATAATAGAAAGAATTTCTATTAAGGTTTTTACATCAGACTTGAATCAAATGATTAAATCATATGATAGAAATTAGGATTTGATGAGTTCACCTTAACCTTAATCTGATCGAGGCTCAAGATAGAAGAACTTAATCAGACATGTAACTACACCGAGAGATTCATTTTCAGTTTTGATGAGTTGCTATCATATACTGCTAGGTGTCACTGGTGGATTTTGGAAGCAATTAGAATGATTTGGATGATCGATCATTCTAGTTGTCTGAATCAGAAAAATTATGATCCATCGGAAGGTGTTTTGGTGATATTGATGATAGAGATCGTGATATATCTCATTACCATACAGAACTAAACCTAACTGGATCACATAAATAAGAATTTGAATCTGGATATCATCAATTGGACTAACCCAGTTTAATTGATTTGAATAAGATTCAATTAGGTTCAAGAAAATCATGCTAGCACATGATTGAGCCTAATGTTCTCCTTCAATTATTATTTTAAGTTATCTCGAAAGAGCCAAATGTGTTTGTGCTCACTCAAGTACCTTTACTTAGTCTGACTAGAACTTGTCCAAGTCAAAAAAGGATTATCTTAATTTATGAGATAAATTTAAGACAACACCTACCATTTTTCGTTACCTGCTATTTCTTGTCTTTTGACTTTAGTCAAACGTTGACCTTTGATACTTAGACATCTGTCCATGTGTCATGCACCCATAGGAGATTGATTTTGGGCATGTCAACCTACTAAAAAGTAGGTGGACTAGGGGTGCATGCCTAGGGAGGCGTGCACGTATGGATAGAGGCACCTGGAGTCCCAGACAGATGGGACTCTAGTAACTTCGGGGTTTCTACCTAGGTGGCGCGAAAGATTAAACTTTGACCAATCTTAGACACCATCTAAGGATGATTTAGAGGGGCTCTTATCTGATTGAATCAGGTGATGTCATCCCACCAATCAAATTCAGATCTGATTGTACGAAGCAATGTGATTGGCCGGGATGATGTGGCATTGCATGGCGCAGTAGGATCTATGTAAACCCTATCTGCGCCTAGTTTCAGAGAGCTTTGATCTTTGCCCATGCCACAAGGCTGCCCCTCTCCCTCCTCCATGCCATCTTTAGGTCCCCTCTCTCCTCTCCATGCCCAAGGAGATTTGGGCTCTAATTTGGTGCGATCTAGGCAAGAGAAAGGTGACGAGAAAGGAAGAAGGCAGCACTACTGTAAGAGATGATACTCGATCTTCAAAAGGAGTTTTGAAGCTCCTCCAAATCAGATCCATATCTGATATTTGGAGAAGTGATAAAGAAGAAGAATATCTCTAAATCTAGCTTGAGTGGATACTGATAGAGGCCAGGCAATTGCATGGCTAGATCCAGAACCTCAGGCAATCAGCAGGATCATCATAGGATAATCTGATTATCCAACAACAAGGTACAAAATTAAATTAAATTAAATTTATTTTTATTTTATTTTATTAGATCTATCAAATTAGATCTGAAATATCTTAGATCTAGTCTAGATTCAAAAGAAAAATTTTTTAAAATATCTCTCTTGATTCAATCAGATCTGAACGAACTTGACCCACGAAACTAGGTTTTTTCTTCAACTGATATCAGAGCCAGGTTCTTATAAATTATTTAGATCTAATTTAAATTTATTTTAGATCTAATAATTAGATAATTTTAGATGTCACATGAGATGTGATTAGATCTAAAATTAAAAGAATTAAAATTAAATAATTTAGATCTAAGTTCTATAAGATGCATGACTAGTTGTAGAATAGAATTATTCTATGTATAGTTTTGCATAATCATAATTTAATTTGATTAAGTTATAATTTTAGATTAATTTATTTATTATTTTTTAATATTATAAATATTATAATAAGATCTAAAAAATAGAAAATAAAATTAATTTTTGATTCATATGAGTTATGATGCATGCATGTTTAGACTAGTTATAGAATAGTTCTACATAATTATCTAAAATAAAATTTATTTTGATGAGATCAATTTAAATTTAATTTTTTAGATGAATTATGAGATAATTTAGATCTGAAAATATGAATGATATGATACATTAGATGTATGCAAAATATGTTTATAGTTAGATCAATTTTTTATATATAAGATATATGGTGTAGATCTAACTAGTTTTATAGTTTTTTATATTTCTAACTAAGGCATTCCCCTTGGCAGTCCGATCATAAGAACAAAGTAGGATTTAAATGCCCTCTTCTTTCATTCGATAGGGTGTTCTTATGATGTGTAGGGGTGCTGCACGTTCGTCCTTAATCAAAAATCAAGAACTTATTTTCTGCAAAACCCTAGATCCTAAAATCCTAGAATTTTATTTACATATTTTATTTATGAACCCTAAACTTAATTGAGAATTAAGATTATGAAATATGTTAGGTCTAAAATTAAGAATTTTAGATCTAATACATATTCATAAAATTGGGTTCGAGCTTGGGTAGCTCAATTAGGTCTAAGTGGTTGATCAAACTAAATCAAGAGTTGATTAGATGGGATTAAGAGTGCTTAAATTGATCAGCCTAATAGGATTAAGTTTGGGTCAAGATCGAGTCACATGAGTGATCGATCAAGCTAAGACCTAATTAGGCTCAGTGGTTAGAGTCTGGATTGTAGGTTAATCTGATTGATTCTGACTCAACAATTTAGTGTCTAAGATAAGTTTGGTAGATACGATCAACTGGTTTTTAATTGAGAGCTATTCAACTCAAATGCATTTTTATTGAGTTAATGGCATATCCCTTCCATCGGTCTCACTTACCTGACCATATTTGTTGGCTTAGTCCTAATCTGAGGTGGTCAATAATTCGAGCTAACCCATGCCACTAGGTTAGTCATAATGGTTATGACTATGTCAAGTCTAGTTTAATGAGACCTAAATCAAATCTTCCTAAGAAAAGATTAAGTCTAAGATCTTTTATCATTGTAGATGTGCGGGCCCTTTTTGGGATTTTTTATTCTCGATTGGTTACAGTGGTTCAATTGCATCGAAAAGATGCAATCATGTCTATTAGGCATTGGATGCTGTGGATTGGAGGATGGATTTGGCTCAATATTCCAGATAATGAGAGACTCAATTGAAAATTCAATCTATGCAAATGGTGGGTCTGATTTAACTAAGGAGTGGATCAATATTTCGGGCACGATAAGATTCATAAATTAGAGATCAAGTTTGGATGCACCATGATTAGAGAATCATTAAACAAAAGTTGTTCACTCATTGGCTAACCCACCATCAATAACTGTTAGATGAGGTGATGAGTCAGTTAGTGGGACCGCATCACCTACTAAAAATCATTAATCATGAAGATTTTCGCATATCTACAGAGGAAGTGTAGGGATTGGAGAAAATAGTGGAAGCTAATTTGTTTAAAAATAAAACTCTTAAACAAATTGGTCAAGTCTTAATTATAATATCTAACAAGAAACTTTGACTCTCTATAGAAAAATATCTGCGTCCAACCCACTAGCACGTATCCTGGACACCCATAGACTGACCGAACTCAATTATAAGAATTAGCTCCAGAACTTCAAAATTATTTTGGGTTTTGATAAGTTAACTCATGTATTAGACCAGAACCCTCCCACCTTACCAGCTCATCGATCTGCTGAAGAGAGAGCGTCTCTTGATAAGTGGATGGATGAAGATAACAAGGCCAAATACTACATGTTAGGCACGATGTCTGATGAGCTTCTGCACCAACATGAAGATATTAGGACTATCCGTCAAATGTTGGCTCACCTATAAGAGATGTTTGGTGAACAAAGTCATGCAGTCAAGTATCAAGTCACTAAACGACTATTCAAGACTAAAGTGCATGATGGGTAGTCAGTCCAAGATCATTATCTGATGATGATCAAGGATTTGGAAGAGCTTGAGAAGCTCAGAGTAAAGTTGGACCTGGATCTACAGAATGATATAATTCTGCAATCTTTGACTGATGCATATGGACAGTTCATCATGAACTACCATATGCATAAACTTCAAAATTCTCTGGCTAAGCTTATGAACATGCTGATTACTGCTGAGCTTTTTATGAAAGGTTCTAAAGGCTCAAAGCTTGCTATGGAATGGACTTCTTCCAAGAGAAAGTCTTTTGAAGAAGAAGTCTATGAAAAAGCAGAAGGTGGAAGGAGGAAAGAAGAAAAAGGCAGAGTTGAAGAATAAGAACGCTGACAAAGAAAAGTATTTTCATTGCAATACTGAAGGCCACTGAAAGCAGAACTGTCCTACTTACTTGGCAATCCTAAAGAATAAGAAGGAGACAGGTCCTTCTGGAGGTATGTTCATTATTGAGTTAATCTTATAATTTTTTCTGCATCCAGTTGGGTGCTTGACTCTGATTCTAGTGCTTATTTGTGCACTTTCATGCAGGGTCTTAAGGATAGCAGGAGGCTGAGGGATGGTGAGATGATCCTATGCATAAAAAATGGAGCAAGAGTTGCTACTGTGGTCGTAGGAATATACCCTCTTCGACTACCATCTGGTTTAGACTTAGTATTAAAAGATTGTAATTATGTGCCTACAGCAAGCAGAAATTTGATTTCTGTTTCATGCCTAGCATTAGAAGGCTATGTAATTAGTTTTCTTAAGGACCATTGTAACATTCTTTATGAAAAAAATAAAATTGCAAATGATTTTCTTATTAACGATCTTTATTAGTTACATATTGATGTATCTATTTTTAATATTGAGCAAAATATGAATGCCATAAAATGACCTAGGGATAGTCCAAATGATAGGTATCTATGGTACCTAAGACTAGGTCATATAGCAGAAGATAGGATTAACAAATTGAAGAAAATCGGGCTATTGAGTCCATTGACTTCTGAGTCATATCCAATTTGTGAATCTTGTCTTCATGGCAAAATGACTAAGCTCCCTTTTATAGGACATGGGAAAAGGGCCACGAATCTTCTTGTCCTAGTACATACTGATGTGTGCGGTCCATTTGATATGCCGGCTAGAGGCAACTTTATCTACTTCATAATCTTTATCGATGATTTATCTAGGTATGGATATATGTATCTTAGGAGACATAAGTCTGAAGGTTTTGAAAAGTTCAAAGAATTCAGACATGAAGTAGAAAAGCAAACTGAGAAACTCATTAAGATTCTTCGATCAGATCGAGGAGGTGAATATTTTAGTCGAAAATTCTTGATCTATCTCAAAAAGAATGGTATAATCTCTCAATGGACTCCATCTGGAATACCTCAACTCAGCAGGATTTCAGAAAGGAAGAACCAAATCCTATTAGATATGGTTCGATCCATGATGAGCTTCACAGACCTTCTTGATTTTCTTTGGAGATACTATTTGTTAACTGCAATATACTTATTGAATAGGATTTCTTCTAAAGCTATTTCTACCACACCATATGAGATATGGCATGGTAAAAAACCAAGTCTGAGTCATCTCAGAATTTAGGATTGTCCGACTCATGTCAAAAGACAATAAGCGGACAAGTTAGATTTTAGGTACTTTAGAGCTTGATTTATAGATATCCTAAAGAGTCATTAGGATATTATTTCTATATTCCAGAAGATCATAATATGATTGTGAGTCAATATGCCATCTTTCTTGAAAAATAGTTTATTCAAGATAGCGGCATTGAAAAGCAGATCAAGCTCGAGGAGAAAGTCTCACAAGAGCAATGAGCTAAGGACCAAATGGAACAAAATCAGGTTAAGCCAATACAATCACTACCTCCTCCACCTCATAGATCGAAAAAGATTTTTCATCCCCCTGAGAGGTACTTCGGTACTATTTCAGAGGAAATAGAGAAAATGATTCTCGTAGGTAATGGGGTTCATGGTGATGATCCCAAAACCTATAACAAGGTGATATCGAATATCGACTTCAAGAAATGGTTAGAGGCAATGAAGTCAAAAATTGACTCGATGCACTTAAACCAAGTCTGGACCTTGACAGATCCACCAAAAGGTATAGTACCTATTGGGTGTAAATGGATCTACAAGAGAAAGATTGATGCAGATGGAAATGTGAAGATATTCAAAGCTAGATTAGTGGCGAAAGGATATAGTCAACATGAAGGCATTGACTATCAGGATACCTTTTCGTTAGTAGCTATGCTAAAATCCATCTGTATATTGCTTGCTATTGTAGCCTATTTTGATTATGAATATGGCAAATGGAGATGAAAATGATATTCTTAAATGGATATCTTGAGAAAGATATCTATATGGAACAACCACTAGGTTTCACATCCAGTGATGCTGATCACAAAGTATGCAAGCTGCAAAGATCCATATATGGACTTAAGCAAGCATCTCAGAGCTAGAATACTTATTTTAATGATGTAATCAAATTATTTGATTTCATAAAAAATGAGAAGAAACCATGTGTCTTCAAAAAGATCAGTGGGAGTGTTGTTGTCTTCCACGTATTGTACATGGATGATATCCTCCTTATTGAAAATTAAATTCTCATGTTGACCACAGTTAAAATATGGTTATCCAAAGAATTCTCCATGAAAGACCTAGGAGAAGCATCCTTTATTCTAGAAATTAAGGTCTATAGAGATAGACCGAATAGGATGCTAGGACTTTCACAGAAGATGTACATAGAGAAAGTGCTAAAGAGGTTTAGCATGAAAAACTCTAAGAGGGGTTTGGTACCCTTCAGACATGGCATTCATCTTTCCAAGAAGATGTGCCCTAGCACACCTGAGGAAATAGAATGCATGAGCAAGATCTTTATGCTTCAGCAATAGGGAGCCTCATGTATGCCATGTTATGTACACGACCTGATATAGCCCATGCTGTGAGTGTCACGAGCAGATATCAGTCAAATCCAGGTGAAGAACACTGGACTTCTGTGAAATATATCCTTAAGTACTTGAGAAGAACTAAGGATATATTATTGGTTTTTGGTAATGGAGAACTTCCAAGTCCAGGGATATACAGACTCAGATTTTTTGTCTGATGTAGAAGATCGAAAGTTGATATCTGAAAATCTGTTTGTGTGCAATGGTGGAGCTGTCAATTGGAAAAATTTCAAGCAGACAGTGATAGCAGAATTCCACCATGGAAGCAGAATACATTGCTGCATCAGATGCTACAAAGGAGGCATTCTGGTACAAGAAGATTTGCTGCAGAGATTGGAGTGATGCCATCAGATGCCATTCTCCTATATTGCGACAACAATGGCACCATAGCCTTTGCTAAGGAGCTGAGGTCTCACCAAAAATTCAAGCACATCGAGCGGCAATACCACCTCATCTGTGATTACCTCGAGAAGGGTTACGTCGAAGTCAAAAGAGTCAACTCCGCAGACAATGCGGCAGATCCACTTAAAAAATTATTGGGCCAGCATAAGATCGAAGCCCACCTTAAGAAGATGGAACTTAGATTTGGAGCCAATTAGCTTTAGGTTGAGTGGGAGTTTGTTAGATATGTGCATGCCCTAGAAGCTAGAATTGGTTGACACTTGTTATACACTTCTAAGGATAAAATTATAATTTTGACTATAAATAATAAAATAAATTATTTTCTATCATAATGTGTATTTAGTGTCTGTGATACATTCCTTGAGTTAATGCTAATGATAATTCTTATTTTCAAGAGTTGAAAATTTAAGACAAGAATTTTTAGTATTAACTCATAAAATGCTTTCGACCGTAGGATCATCATGAGGATGGTGATTGATCTAGAAGGTTGGTGTACAATCACTTCTTTTTAAGTAGATGAGTCTTGAGTTTATAGTGTAGAGACATTGAAGCGAGGATACAGGTACTCGTTTAGAGAATGAGGGCCACTGATGCGTGGACCACTCGAGCAGTATATGGAAGTCTACCTTTCTCTCGATGACTGGCTCGAAGTCACAGATGGTGTGTTGGTTCTTTGACCTGAGGTTGCATCGAAGGTTCATTTTGAGGGTGTTTAGTTTGTACACCCATGACTCGATCCCTAGCCATTCGAAACCTTGAGGTGTATTGTGGCGTTATAGCATGTTCATTATAGGAATTGGATCGCACCAAGAGGGAATCTATCTACCTCGGTAGATGAGGAGCACCCTATGATATATGAAATCAAGTCCATAAGCCCCATGGCCATGGTAGGTGAATAATAAAAAGAGTTTCTATTAAGGTTTTCACATCGGAATTGAATCAAATGATTAAATCATATGATAGAAATTAGGGTTTGATGAGTTCACCTTAACCCTAATCTGATCGGAGCTCAAGATAGAAGAACTTAATCATACATGTAACTACATCGAGAGGTTCATTTTTAGTTCTGATAGATTGCCACCATATACTGCTAGGTGTCACTAATGAATTTTGGGAGTTATTAGAATGATTTGGATGATCGATCATTCTAGTTGTTTGAATCAGAAAACTTCTGATCCATTGGAAGGTTTTTCGATGATGTCGATGATAGAGATCGTGACATATCTCATTATCATACAGAATTAAATCTAACTGGATTACATAAACAAGGGTTTGAATCTGGATATCATCAATTGGACTAACCCAGTTCAATTGATTTGAAAAAGATTCAATTAGGTTTAAGAAAATCGTGCTAGCACATGATTGAGCATAATGTTCTCCTTCAATTATCATTTTAAGTTGTCTTGAATAAGCCAAATGTATTTGTGCTCACTCAGGTACCTTTACTTGATCTGATTAGAACTTGTCCAAGTCAAAAAAGGATTGTCTTAACTTATGAGAGAAATTTGAGATAATATCAGCCATTTTTCGTTATCTACTAATTCTTGTCTTTTGACTTTGGTCTAACGTTGACCTTTGATACTTAGACATCTACCCATGTGTCATGCATCCATAAGAGATTTATTTTGGACCTATCAACCTGCTAAAAAGTAGGTGGACCAGGGGTGCACACCTAGGGAGGCGTGCGCCCATGGATAGAGGCGCCTGGAGTCCCATATAGATGGGACTCCAGTTACTATGGGGTTTCTACCTAGGTGGCGCCAAAGATTAAACTTTGACTAGTCTTAGGCACCATTTAAGGATGATTTAAAGGAGTTCTTATCTGATTGGATCAGATGATGTCATTCCATCAATCAGATTTAGATTTGATTGCACAAAGCAACGTGATTGGTCGGGATGATGGGCACTGCATGGCGCAGCAGGATCTATGTAAATTCTGTCTGCACGTAGTTTCAGAGAGCTTAGATCTTTGCCCATGCTAGAAGGCTTTCCGTCTCCCTCCTCCATGTCATCTTTAGGTCCCCTCTCTCTTCTCCATGCCCAAAGGGATTTGGGCTCCAGTTTGGTGTGATCCAGGCAAGAGAAAGATGACGGAAAAGGAAGAAGGCAGCACTACTGCAAGAGACGATACCCGATCTTCAAAAGGAGTTTTGAAGATCCTCTAAATTAGATCCAGATTTGATATTTGAAGAAGTGATAAAGAAGAAAAAGATCTCTAGATCCAGTCCGAGTGGATATCGATAGAGGCCAGGCAATTACGTGGCTAGATCCAAAACCTCATGCAATCAGCAGGATCATCATAGAATAATCTGATTATCCAATAACAAGGTACAAAATTAAATCTAATTTAATTTATTTTTATTTTATTTTATTAGATCTATTAAATTGGATCTAAAATATCTTAGATTTGATCTAGATTTAAAAGAAAAAATTTTTAAAATATCTCTCTTGATCCAATCAGATCTGAACGAACCTGACCCCGAAAACTAGATTTTTTCTTCAACATCGGGTACCATTGCTAGATGGTCATATTGATTGATACAAAAAATTAGTTTTTATGCTACCAACTTAGGATTCGAACCTATGGAATTATACATAATAGAAGTTTGTACCTGATCTGATGGTTGATCAAGAGTTTTAATGGTCTGAAACTCTTTGGTCAAGAGTTCTACTGGACTGAAACTCTGTGATCAAATTTTTCACTGGACTGGAACTTTGAGTTCTACTTGTCTGGGACTCTATGATTAAGAGTTTTACTAGTCTGGGATTCTATGATCATAAGTTTCATTCATTTGGGATACTTTTGATCAAGAGTTCCATTCATTTGGGACTCTTCGATTAAGAGTTTCATGTAGATGGGACTCTATTTTCAGACACCCATCTGATTGAGACTCTATATTTATTAAAGAATTAATTAGTAATTAAATTACTAATTAACTCAATTTGATTGAGCGATGATGATTCGATCAAATCTGATTGAATTTGATTTGATCGGGTTTGATCCGATTAGGTCATGAGATGATCTAATCACTATGGGAGATTTGACCTTGATTTGATCAAGACTTGGACCTAATTAATATCTAATTTGATTAGAAATTTATTAGGTTGGGTCAAGCATAAATTGATTAGGTTTGATCTAATTGGGTTCGAAAATTGATTTGGATGAAACCAATTTAGACCAAGTCAAATATGTTTTGAATTTCAATCTCTTCTCCCTACGCCTTGACCACTTTGATCCACCCTTGTTTCTCCACACACTTTTTAGATTTTGCATGAGAGTTTCTCATGCCATGATGGTTTTTGTGCCTCCTCTCTTATTTGCTTTTGACCTGGTCCAAGGGTTGGACTAGTTCAAATTTAAGTTGAATTTTGAATTTAACTTGAGTTGGTTGAAACCTTCTAACCCTCTCGTCTTTATCCAAACTCCATGCCCCTCCTCTCTTTTGTTGCACATTTTTTAAGTTTTTGGGCATGGGTGCACAGAAGGAGAGTCCTTTTGCATAGAAAGATTGCTAAAACTTTAGCTTTCTAAGACCTTCTTCCTTCTGGCTCGATTCTTTCCTTCCCTACAAACCAACAGATCTAATACCAACTATTATGAATATTGGATTGTGTAGGGATGCCTAGGATTAATCAAGGATAAGAAAATCTGGAGATCAATAATGCCCTAGATTGAGTAAGAGAAGAAGAAAGAGAGAAGAGAGAGTAAAGTAGCTAGGGTTCTTAGGGGAAAGAGTAATTTTTTATTCACTATATAATTCTTGATCTAATTACATTGTATATATATACACCCATACAAAATGGGTCAAGCCCAATGCTTAAGAAAACTATCAATGGCTAACTTGATGCGATGCACTCCTTGAGTCCATGTACACCTATGTCTCACATGCATACATCCCTTTGGACTTAATTTTCAATCCAAACAAAATATTAGCCCCTTTAAGACCTCTCAAATCAAGGCCTCAAGTCACCTAGGATCAAACTAGATCCTAGCCCAAACAGACATCTTGTGCATCTCTACCCGATCATTGAGCCAACTCAGTCTCAACACTGAGTTGGCTAACCTGAGACTGAGTTGACTTAATAAATTACTAGGTCGACTTAGTTACATGCTATGCCAGCAGACCCGAAGACACACATCTCAGTCTGGTTTCTATCTAAGACATATATAGTCGACTCATTTTTGAGACTAGGTCAACTCACCCTCGACTTAGTCGATCTAATCTCAGAATGGGTCGATTACGCTGCTCAAGCTATCACCTATTGGGCTTCCTTCTCTAGCTGGCCTTCTTGTTCTCCTAAGGGTTGAGAGTACCACACTAGGTTCTACACCACCGCCCCCTCCCTCTAGCATCTCAACCAGCACCCTTTGGCCCTGCGCCTCACCTCCCTTGGCCCTGGCCCCCTTTGGCCCTACCTCCCTTGGCCTCTGCCCCAAACCCTTTGGCCTCGTGCCTCACCCTACCGTCGGCCTGCCTTGCCATTGCCCCCTCCCTCAAGTGTTGTCGTCAGCCTGTGCCCTGCCTCCCTAGCCCCTCCCCACTTAGGCCCCACCTCCCTCGGCCTCGGCCCCTTTGGCCCATGCCCTACCGCGCTAGCCCTTTGGCCCCGCACCTTGCCTCCCTCAACCCTAGCCCGTTTTGGCACCACCTCTCTTAGCCCCGACCGCCTTTGGCCCCACGCCCTGCCTTACCGCTGCCTTCTTCCTCTAGCACTACTATCGGTGACCCTTGCAGCTCTATGTGACCCCCCTCCCCACACCTCTGCAGGTATGACTTTTCTTTTTTTATTTTCTTTCATGTTATTTTTATAATAATATTTATAATTATTTTATAATAATATTTAAAGACAACCCTCGTCAGTGGGTTCTGGGCCATGCCAGTGGCTATGGGCCGTGTCATCAAGTTCTGGGCTATGCCAATGGATTTTGGACCATCGAGTTCTAAGCTGTGCCAATGGGTTCTGGGCCATATCGATGAGTTCTGGGCCATCGGGTTTTGGACCGTGCCAGCTAGTTATGGGCCATGTTGGTGGGTTCTGGACAATGCCGTTGAGTTTTAGGCCATGCTGGTGGGTTTTGGGCCACGCCGACGGGCTCTAAGCTATATCGACAAATTTTGGGCCATTGAATTCTAGGCCATGCCGGTGAGTTTTGGGCCATGCCGATAGGTTTTGAGCTATGCTGGTAGGTTCTAGGCCATGCCACTTTATGGAAAGTTCTTTTTCTTTCTTACTTTATAAAGAGACTATGATGATTTCAAACAAAAAATGATTAATTCTTAGTATAATTTTAGTGATATTTTTCTCTAGTTTTTTCTCTTCTTCTATAAATATTTTAACAATTCTAGATGACAAGATGATCTTGGATGGCCTGCGGCTATTTGGTGGGCAACTATTAGCAATTGATTTGGTTTAGTTTTAGTGGATACTAAAAGTAACATTGCAATGCATGTTAAATGATGAATATGAGCCTTCCTTTTACTTTATTTTCTTTACTTTTTTAATTTCTTATTCTTTTGTATTGCATAGAACCATAGACCCATCTTTTGATTAATATACATACTCTATGGAATCTATACATTTACATATTTTTGTACGGATGGAAGAATTATGTACATTGGTTAATTGACTATCCAGTTTCGATAGTTTAAAAATTATAATTAATTCTATAGATAATTATAGTAAATTTACGATATGTTGAGGGTTGGAGAAAAATTTTGGACATTATTTTTCTTCAGTTCTCCTCACACATCTTCAACCGTATTAGGAGAACTAAGAAAAAAATCTACCAAAATTTCTTTCCACCCCTATTGCATATCGTTTAATTATTGTAATTGACTTATAAAATTAATGCAATTCCTAAATAGGATATAACCTAACTTTACCTATTAGTTGATAATAGGATGTATTTATTATATATCTAAAAATAATATTTAATATATTTTTATTTCTTCAAATATTTGTTTATGATGCATGCAATATTTGGTTAATCCTTCTCAACTTGTCATGATTGAAATAGTATATTTTGTTTGCCTTTATAATGATGTTATAAACTCTAAGCATTGGTATGCATATGCAAATTATGAGCAATTACTATCAAATCATCTTGATGTTGTTGCGTTATGACTCATTTGTACACATAATTTAATTATAGTATCATCCATTTTTATAATAAATAAAGGATGGATGAAGTTGAGTAGGCTCTTGCCAGAATATAAGGCTGGATTTCAAAAATTTTTTGATTTTGCTATAAAAAAATTCAATGACCATAGACTTATTCAATATCTTTGTAAGAAGTATATAGGTGGGCCTTGACTATCTTGTCAAGATGTAGATGATCACCTTACTATTTATAACTTTAAATCTGGCCATAAAATTTATTGGGATCAACATGGTGAGTGTAGGCCATAAAGAGGTGATCAACATGATGCAAAAGTGGAATAAATAGTTCATGATATCTTTTCATTGGTTGATTACAATGATGATGCATCTACATCCATACCTAATCCCATGGTTGATAGAATGACAAATAATAAGGATGTGGAGAAGATCCGTGATAAGTACCATAAATTTATAAATAAAATTATTTAAAAATAAATAAATAAATATTTATTTTAAAAAGTTTATACTTTTATTAATGTTTTGCAAGAAAAAGCCTCACTAGTATGAAGAGCTCGATTTATGGATTCAAATGAATTAAATTTGGCAAAAATCAGAGCTAAATCGGAGAAGAAATGGAAGCCGAAAGTTTAAATAAAAAAAATGCTAGTTCGATCTGAACCGGCTCCGAAAAGAACCGGCCCAAACTGCTGACTGCAACCCATGCATGTGCAGAATTGGGGATCAAACTGGCTCAAAAAAGAACCAGCCGAAACCGCTGACCGCAACCCATGCATGTGCAGAACTGGGGTGGCCCAATCGATCACTGATGTCACCATAACGAAAAATTCATTGCAGTTTATGGGGCAGAAACACTATAGCCATGGACCAAGCATGCATGCGATTCACACAAGCGAGGCTTCATTAGCGCTAATGGATAGTTCAGATCCCATTTTACATTGGATCGGATGGCCCAGGTTCCTCTCATCCATGCTCTTTAGCGGTGGCCCATCTCTTGTGTGTGATCCAATGGATGATATCATTGTCAGAGGCCATCTGATGGTTAGGACAATTTTTGGTCTGATTCAAACTCCTCCATGCCTTCTGCATGCCATCCAATGGCCTATAACCCTTGATGAAGATGATCCAATGGCCAGGAACAAATCTAGCATCGATTCAAAGGCTATCGATGGATTTTTGATGATTTTTGATCCATCAGATCTCAAATCAAGGGCCAAAATTCGAGCAGAAAGAAGAATTCATGCCAAACTCAAATTTGGACTTTGAAATTAACTCTAAAAAGCCCTGTTTCCCTCCATTTAATCTCCTATTATGCCATAGACCTAGATAGAGACCTCCCCTATGGGGGAAAATAAGCCTAGAGAGACCCTACTTTAGGGGATTAGCCCCCTTCCTATGCAACAAAGAGAACCCTCCTAGGGGGGATTAGCCCTCTCTGTTCCTTTCTTCCTCTCTCCTCTCTCTCTCTCTCTCCTCTCTTCTTTTTTCTTATTCTTTCTTTTTTTCATTTCTTTTTCTTTATTTTGAGAGGATTGAATATGCCGGGAGCTAGAGAATTTCACACCATACACGGCTAAGGAGCTGAATTTTGGAGAAGTAGATGAAGTCTTCTAGTCTGGGTTGTATTTTGTTCTTTATCTTTTGTAATTTCTTTTATGCAATGAATGATATGTTCTCCTACTTAACCTTAAATTTTATCCTTCATGCATAAGATCCTATATTAACATACTTATTATTGATTAATATCTAAATAGACTATATTTATAGAGATGGATTGTGATCGGGAGATACAATCCATGCTTGATTTAATAGATTTAATAGTTTATATTAGAAAGAATCATTAAAAGCTATGTTACTAATTTTTAGAAATTAAGTATTGAATAGATTATAATTTTGTTGAGATGGATCATGATTACAAGATATGGATCATGCTCAAAGAAAATAGATTATAGTTATAACTAAATTTTTAAAAATATTAAATTCTTGCATTAAAAAGAAAGACCACAACCATGTTAAAAATGGATTCAAAATTCTAGAATACTTTTAATTAATTCCAAAATTCTAATTAATTATTCTTTACTTTCTTTTAATTTTAATTTACTAAAATCTTAATTAATTCTTTTTATTTACTTATTTAAATTTTTATTTTAAGAATTAATTTGATTATTTTAATTAATTTTCAATTAAAATTTGTTGTCTAGGTATGGCTACCCAAGAGGGAGAGAGGTGAATTGAATATTTAAAAATTTAAACTATGAATATACTGAATTTTAATATTATGTGCCTGGTGAAATAAAGTAAAATACAAGTATGGATGAAGAACAATAGAAATAAAACTATATAAATACAAACATCAAGCTTTTATAGTAGTTTGGCACCAAACTCGGCACTTACATCCACTTTTTAAGTAAACCACTTGAAAATTCAACTATAATTCTCAACTAGAATTACAGTCCAATTATTTTTTGGACTTACCATCAAATCCAGTTGGTCCTGGCTCACCAATCAAAATCATACAAGATTACTTTTTGGGCTCATAATCAATCCAGTTGATTTTTTTGGGATGACCAATCAAAATCTTATAAGTGATTATTTTTTTCCATGCTAATAATTAACTCCAATTGATTTTATCCTAGGCTCATCAATCAAACCTTTACAATATCCAACTCTAGGCTTGGACCAACCCAAGTTTTTTATTTCAAGAAACTTGAAATATAATAAATCCAAAAATAAATACAAAAGATTAAGTTTAGAAAATAAAACTCTTTAAAGAATCGAAAAAAATTTGAATGATGATAGTTAAACGCTTGACTTCTTCTTGAATGCTTGAGTGATGGTGAAGCTCCTTAATTCTTGACTTGAACACTTTCTCACTTCACTTCACTCTTGTTCTTACTTGTTTGAGGATGATTTATAGGGGAAGGACAAAGAATAATTCTGAAAACAACTCTTCTTCTCTTTTCAGCTTATTTCTTTTGATTTCTTAATGAATACTAAATAAAATACTCTAAAAGTCTCTCTTTAATGCTTAAAATATTTTCTTATATATTCTTAAGATTTTTCACCATTTTAATTTATTTAGGAGGTCTTTAGAAGTGATCTAGCCATTAGAAATAAGAAAATAGCCATTGAAAAAAAGTTGGGACTGAAAGGGTATAGTTCTAAAAAAACTAGCCATTACAGTGAACTTAGTCGATTAAGTTTCTTTGAGTTGACTAAGTCTTAGTCTGCTAAATCTAACTTAGTATGCTAAGTAGACAAAGCTTGAAAATCTGTCTTTCTGTCCTACTGTTGTTCTCTGAGACTAAGTCAACAAACTTTCTGACTTAGTCAACTAAGTCTTCTGAATCTTAAATTTTGATTTTTTTATGCTTTCTATCCTCTTTATCCTCTGAGACTGAGTCAACTAACTTCTAGCTTAGTCAACTAAGTTGCATGCCAAGTGTGCCATGAGATGTTTAGCATTTTTTCTTCTTTGAATTCATTTGTAGGCTAGACTTACTTTCTAAACTTGATTTAGCTCTCATTAACCATCCTTTTTAAGGTGTGTCAAGTCTAGTTTTTCTTCAATGGGCTCTTGATTGGTGGTACTCCATTTAATTGATGAAAATCATTTAGAACATTATGAGTACTTAGAATTTAAAATACACATCCTTAAAAATAATATTAGTAACATAACAAATTATACTCAAAATTCTTTATCATCATCAAAATCAATCTTTAGGTTAATAATCGTCCTTTTTTTGATGATGATAAAATTTTTGAGTATATACAAAATAATATATAGTGAATTTTTAAAGAATTATATATTTAAAAGATATGAACTACTAAATAATAAAAATATACTTCATTTTAGTTAAGCTCAAGCATATACTCAACCATAACTCTTCCTTTTTTGACAGCATCAAAAATGATAACTCAAAAGAAGGTAATCAATAAAATCAATAAAGTATATTTTTTTTAATAATCCAAGAAAATTAAGTTCCTCCTTAATATTATAATTAATTAAGTTTAATTTTTATTTAAAAATTACTCTATTATTTTATCTTTTAACTTTTCTTTCTCCTTTTTCTTTCAAGTCAAGCATATTTAACATGAATTTAATCACTAAATTTAGATTTTCTAAATTTAAAAGATATTTTTAATTTTAAAGATCTTGTCAATTAAATGATTATTTTTTCTTTAATATTTTCTTCCTCTTATTTTTGCAAATAAAGCCATATTAAAATTAAATAAAATTTAAAAGTATAAATTTTAATAATACTAATTTTTGAAAATCAAATCAGATAGTCATTTCTTGAAAGATTTTTTTGATATCAATTAAACTAAAATTTAGATTAAATCATGATTTTATTGATAGTTCAATATCACTTAAAAATTAATTTACAAATTCAGCTTGATACCAATGATTTTACTTTTGAATTGATAAATATGAATTGATTCAAATCAAATAATTTTGAGGATTTAAAGTGATATATCAATTTAAATTATTATCAACAAATCAATCAAGGCAAATCATAAAGAAATTTTTAGTTATTCTTCAAAAAAATCATCTCTTTCTTTTTTTTAAAAAAAATAACATGCAATTAGGTTTAGAAAAAATATATATATTCTAAATTTATCTCAAATGATATCATATTAAAAAATATAATTGTGTAAAATTAGATTGGAAGCAAAGATATTTTTTTTCTGTCAAAAAGATAAATCAATCAAATATAAGGCAAATAGTAAGCTGTTTGATATCAATTACTTAAAATTGAAGTCCTTTTTAAATATTTAGCTTTAAAGATAAATGACAGCTTTTTTAAAATATTTTGCTTGATATCAACTTTAAAAGATTCAAGAAGAGCATCTTTCAAATTCAATTTTCAAAATCAATCAATCAAAATAGAATATGAATGTTCATCAATAAATTCTCTTTTAAGATCAAAAGAGGCAATCAAATCGAGGTTCAAGAAATATATTTAAGTCAATTTAGAGGATCGAAAATTAATCAATTGGAGGGTTCTAATAATCAATAAAATAAGATCAAATCAAGAAAGAACTACATAAAGATTTTATGATTTTAGCTCAACTAGAAAGTGTCAAACATTTAGGGGTTCAACCTATGATGTAGTGCAAATTTTTACTTCAAGCACTTGATCTTATATTAATTAAATATCTTATTTTCAAGTACTTAGGTTATGCAATTTTTAAAAGAATTTTGATAGTTATGTATCCTATACGGGAATGCCAAAATTTGTTTTTCTTATAGGTTTATCAATTAAAACATTCATTCCCAATTTAGCTTTTATTGATTCAAGTTTCTTAAATATATAATTAATAAAAGAAAGTTGAGATAATTTTAAGATAAATTAATTTTATATTTATTTAAAACATGATACTTATAGAAGAGCATATTGATTTAAAAATCAAAGTATTCAAATTATTTCAAATATCAAAATCAATCACTCATACTAATCTTACCAAAACATGAAAAGTATTTCAAGGAAGTGAATATGATATGAAACCATATTGATATATTATTAAAATCAATTGAATCAATTAAATAAATATTAATGGTATGATGTGAGAAAAGTTTAGATTTTATCCAATAGCATCATCCACCCATTTTTATTTTCGAGGCATCCATTGAAAGAATTTTCCTCCTTTAGTTTCATTAGATCCTTCGCATACATGCAAAATTATTTCATAATTTTTAGTATCCAAGCTTTCTTGGGTCTATTGAAGTTAGTGCTCAAGATTTCTTTTGGAATCTAAATTTGCCTAATCAAAGTATGGCCAATTTTTTTAAAATTATATTCTAAAATTTTATGGCCTACTTTGTTACATTTGAAACATACTATTTAATCATTTTTAAGTGAAACTTTAGTAATCAAATTTTTAGTATATTGCTATTTTTTTGAAGAATTAAAACTAGTTTCTATTTTATTAAAAATAGTCTTATTATTATTATTTACCATAGATTGAAGATTTTGAAAGCTAAAGGTAAATTTTTCAGCTATGGGTTTTAACATCTTAATCTTTCTTTTTAATTTTGTATTTTTTTCAAAAGTTTTTTCTTTTCTTTTAGAAGATTTTTATTTTCTTCTAGAAAAAATTTTAAATTTTCATATTCCTTTATCAGCTCAATATTTTTTTAATTAAGAATTTTTCAGATTTAACTATATTATACTTTTTCTTAGTTAGAGTTTCACTTAGTTTCAAGAAATCTTCATTTTCTTTGATCAAATTTTTTATATTTTTTTAATAGATCTTCTTTTTCACTCAAAATTTTATTTTTTTCTTTGGCCAAACATAGGTCAGATTTTCTAAGCTTTTTATTTTGTAGCCTTACCTTTTTATGTTCATCTATTAGATCATTGAAGGCTTCATATAATTTTTCAAAAGTAAAATCAAAAGAGTTCTTAATATTTACCTCATCATCATTGGCTATGAGGCAAGAATTTATAATTTTTTCTTTCTCTTTCTCAATTTTCTTTTCCTTGCTTTGGTCCTCCTTAATTGATCTTTCTTCTTCTTTGGTTTCTTCTTCTTTTTCTTCTTTTCGTTCTCATGAGACATAAGGCATAGGTTATAGTGAGCTTCTTTTTTTTCTTGGAAGCTTGATTCTTCTATTTGATTTACTCCTTCAAAGATCATTTCTAATTTTTCTCATAATTCTTTTGCTAAAATGCAACAAGAAATCTAGTTAAACTCATTTAAGTCCAAAGAGCAATAAAGCATGTTCATGGTCTTAGCATTTTGTAAGATTGTTTCTTTAACAACAATCAATGTATTGTGTGTGTGCCATTGACAATAATCCTTCATAAATTATAGTCATATGCTTGTATAAATATTTTCATCCTAGCCTTCCAATAATTATAATTAAATTCATTAACCATTAGAGATCTATCAATAAAATAACCTTCATTAAGCAAAAATTGTATTTGGGTTGCCATAATCTTTTACTCTTTGACTGCTAGGTCAACAATTAAATATTAGAACATCTACTCTGATACCAATTGTTGCCTAGATATAGTTACCCAAGAAGGAGGATGAATTGGGTATTTAAAAATTTAAACTATAAATATGCTGAATTTTAATATTATGTGCTTGATGAAATAAAATAAAATACGAGTATGGATGAAGAAAAATAGAATGAAACTACATAAATACAAACACCAAGCTTTTATAGTGGTTTGGCACCAAATTCAGCACCTATATCCACTCCCCAAGTAAACCACTTGAGAATTTAATTGTAATTCACAACTAGAATTACAATCCAATTATTTTTCGGGCTCACAATCAAATCTAGTTGATTTTTTCTAGCTCACCAACCAAAACCATGCAAGATTATTTTCTAGGCTCACAATCAACCTAATTGATTTTTTTCAAATCATAATCAATCTTTTTTTGTAAAAATGATAAATAAAAATATTAATTCTTAAAAATAAAGATAAATTAAATTATAAATTAATACTTTTAATGGTGTATTTATGATACTTATCAAAGACTCCCTCTGCCTATAATGCAATCCTCGGCCCACTTGGGTTGAACGCACTTCAAACTATAGTGTCAACTTATTATTTGAAGATGAAGTTCTCAATGGGACACAGAGTCGAAGAAGTTAGAGGAGATTTGGCCTTGGTGCGACATTGCTACATGATTGCTCCATAGGGGGAAAAGTAGCTAGATCTTTATCCGATGGATGGACTTAATGCTCGCGATGACTTGACAAAAGAACATGGGGAGCTTATCAACAACTTTATTGTAGTATCTCTAAATGATGGAAATGAGGACCATACAGTTCAGATTGGCTCTAATTTGAAAGAAAAGGTCAAAAAGAAACTCATTACTTTCTTATGGAGGAATGCTGATGCTTTTGCCTGGGTTCCTATAGATATGCTGAAGTGATGGAACATCATCTAGATGTAGATTTGAAATCCTGACTCGTGAAGCGGAAGAAGCGCAGCTTTGCACCTGAGCGACAAAAGATAATTATGGATGAGGTTGACAAGCTCCTTAAGGCCAAGTTCATTCAGAAAGTCTCTTACCCATACTAGATAGCTAATGTGATTCTCATCAAAAAGGTGAACAGTAAGTGAAGGATGTGCATAGACTTCACTGATTTGAATAAAACTTGCTCAAAGGATAGCTACCCCTACCCAAAATTGATTAATTGGTGGATGCAACTTCAGACCATGAGCTCCTCACTTTCATGGATGTTTTCTTCGGCTATATTCAAATCCAGACGATATCAGAAGATAAGAAGAAAACTATTTTTATTACTAACCATGATCTTTATTGTCACAGGGTTATGCCCTTTAGACTCAAGAATGTGCGACCTATCAGTGCCTGGTGAATAAAATTTTCGAGAAGCAGATCGGCCACAACATAAAGGTTTACATAGATGATATGCTTGTCAAGTGTCGATCTTCAACAAATTATATTGCTAATTTGGAAGAAACCTTCAGTACACTCTGGAAGTATAAGATGAAGTGGATCCAACCAAATGTGCTTTCAAAGTAACTTTGGAAAAGTTTCTAGGATTCATGGTATCGAGGCATGGCATCAAAGTAAATCTTGAAAAGATCCAAACCATTCAGAAAATGACTGCTTAAAAATAATAAAAAAAGTTCAACATTTGATAGGAAAGGTTGCAGCTCTGAATTACTTTATTTCAAGGTCGGCGGAATGTTGTATGCCCTTTTTTCAAGTACTTTAACAACCAAAGAACTTCAACTGGATCCTTGAATGTCAGCAAGCATTCGCGAGGACTTAAGAACTACCTCGGCTCACCTCCTCTTCTTGCCAAGGTTGAACCTAGTGAAGAGTTATTCTTGTACCTAGCTACATCTCCTGCTGCTATTAGAACCATCCTGATTAGAGAAGAGGCAAAAGTGTAAAAGTCAATCTACTACATAAGCCAAGTTTGGAGGGATACGGAGAAAAGATATACCAAATTAGAAAAATTAACCTATGCTCTATTGATTGCAGTAAGAAAGCTCCGACTCTACTTCTAAGGACATACAGTAACACTCTTCACTGATCAATCTATCAAGGCAGTCCTTTACCGTTCAACACCTCTGGAAGAATAGCAAAATGGGCGATTATGCTCACTAAATTCGACATTAAGTTTCAACCTCGGCCATCCATTAAGGCTCAAATATTGGCCGACTTCATCATAGAATGCACAATCTCGGACCTAGCCAAGCCTAAACTACAAGAAATTAAAACTGCCAGTTTGCAACTGAACTTTCATGAAGAAAGAGCAGATCTTCCTGAGGACTCATGAGCCTTGTATGTTGATGGGTTATCTAATGCTTCTGGGGTGGGCGCAGACTTGATTCTTATCAATTCAGAAGGAGGTGTTGCTAAATATGTGCTGTGCTTCGAGTTTTTTACAATCAATAATAGAGCAGAATATGAAGCACTGATTGTCGGGCTAAGAATAGCCAAAGAGTTGAAAGCAAACCTTGTAAAAATCTATAGTGATTCATAGCTAGTAGTGGGACAAGTCAATGACAGCTATGAAGCCCGAGAGGAAAGTATGAAGAAGTACTTGAACAAAGTAAAGAGTCTGATGGCGACCTTTAGCAGTTTTGATATCCAACAAATTCTAATAGCAAAAGACACTAGGGCTGACCTACTATCCAAATTAGCCATCCTAGCCCCAAATAAATTGCCTAAAGAAGTCATCTTTGAAGTTTTGCAACACCAAAGTTTGAAAGAATCTAAAATAGTAATGCAAGTAGATCCTGAGCCTAGTTGGATCGATCCTTTAATCCTATACCTTAGAGATGGCATCTTCCCCAGAGATCCTAAAGAAGCTCAAAAATTAAGGAATCAAGCCTTCTATTATGTCCTATATGAGAATTATTGACGTAAAAACTGATCATCGTTGGAGTCCGCTGGAGTGGAGGCCGATGAGGTCGCCGTCGGAGACCTGCAAAATAAAGTTTCATCCGAAGTCGGTGGGGGGGTGGCTCCGGCAGGACCCTCCGAAAATCAAGTCAGCTCTGGCCAACAAGAATGGAGTACTCGAAATGAGTTCTGGAGCTTGGAGAAGAAGAGGGGAGCTTAGAGATCAGAGTTTAACATATCTGGAGGGTCCCTTTTATAGCGGAGCTTGATGGTGACAGCTGCAGCTGCATGCTGGTGGGCCGCTCGAGGTTCGATGGAGTCAGTCTCTCAGAGAGGTGCCGTCTGTGGTGGATTGATGGTGATAGCCATCGCCGCCTGATAGTGGGTCACTATCGCCTGTGGTGGACTGATGGTGATGGCTGCAGAGCTTGCCGTGGACTGACGGTGATGGCTGCAGAGCCAGTCGAATGAAGAGTTGAAGGTCTTCATAGTATGCCCATTTTGGAGGAGTTCGGACTCCTGAAGAGGAAGCTTGGAAGGAGTTTGGCTCCCATAGGCATCTGGCTAGAGGTACGCGGCTAAGGCTCGATTGCTGGGGAGTTCGGTAGGAGCTCGATCGGTCGAAGGGGGTGTCAGGAAGGAGTCCGACTCCTGGAGAAGTCCGTTCGAAGAGTGTCTGGGGTGAGTCCAGCTCCTAAAGAAGTTCGTCCGGAGGGTGTCTGGGATGAGTCCAGCTTCCGAAGAAATCCGATCGAAGAGGAAGCTTGGAGGGAGTTTGGCTCCCACAAGCACCTGGCTATAATGATGCGGAGAGAGTTTGGCTCTTGTGGGGGTTTGACTGAAGCTCAGTGGTTGAGTTCGACTAGAGCCCGACTGCTGGGGTCCAAGGAGCTCGACCGCTAAGTAGCTCGGTCGGTTGAAGGGGTTCGGTCCTAACGCTGGCAGTCTGAAGAAGCTTGGCGGCTGAGGAGTCCGAAGGAGCTCGACGGTTGAGGAGTCTGAAGGAGCTTGGCCGCTGGGGGTTTGGCTGAAGCCTGTCTGTTGGGGGTTCGACTGAGCATCGAACTAGACTTTGGCGGGAGCAGGATTTATCTTCAACACTAGCCCCCCCACTCCCGAGTTCGAAAGTCGAAGGAAGGGAGTGCAGAAAGGGCGACTGTCGAAGTCTTCCTCTGAGCCCCGCGTTGGTCTAGGTCGAAGCTCGGGGGAGATCTCATCTCCAGCTAAAGTTGATATCGAAGTTAAAGCCCAGAGAAGATCCCATCTCCAACCAAGGTTGAAGGAGGCTTCGTCCGCTGCGATCGAAGTTGGAGGTTGAGCTCCTCGAGGCGACATTGTCTCCTACAACCAAGGTCAATGCGGGCACTCGGGAGAGATCTGATCTCATTGTCTCCTACAGTTGAGGTTGATGCGGGTGCTCGAGAGAGATCTGATCTCAGGATGAGGTTGTCTTCGATCTTATCTCTGGTCGAAGCGAAAGTTGAAGCTCTCCAGCCGAGGTTGGCACGGTCGCTCGGGGGAGATCTTATCTCCTTTGGCTGAGGTTGATGCAGGCACTCGCATTAGGATGAGGTTCTCCTCCTGTTCCTAACTTCGACTTTGCTCGCATTAGGACGAGGTTCTCCTCCTGTTCCTAACGGGTTGTGGGGGCACATTCGGACCATCGTCCGTCTCCCCCCATTTCGTCCAAGGTGAACGAGGCCTTCGACTTTGCTCGCTTTAGGACGAGGTCCTCCTCCTATTCCTAACGGGCTATTGGGGCACATTCGGACCGTCGTCCGTCTCTCCACTCTCATCCTTTGTGAACGAGGCCTTCACTCGGGAGAGATCTTATCTCTAGCCGAGGTTGACTCGATCGCTTGAGAGAGATCTTATCTCTGGCCGAGGTTGTCGCTCGAGAGAGATCTTATCTCTGGCCGAAGTTGCTTCTCAGAAGAGATCTTATCTCTAGCCGAGGTCGATTCTCGGGAGAGATCTGACCGAGGTTGATTCTCAGGAGAGATCTTATCTCTAGCCGAGGTTGGCTCGATCGCTCGGATGAGATCTTATCTCTGGCTGAGGTTGTCGCTCGGAAGAGATCTTATCTCTGGCCAAAGTTGGCAACGGTCGCTCGAAAGAGATCTTATCTCTAGCCGAGGTTGTTGCTCGCGTTAGGATGAGGTTCTCCTCCTGTTCCTAATCGAGGTTGACTCGGTCGCTCGGGAGAGATCTTATCTCTAGCCAAGGTTGTTGCTCGCGTTAGGATGAGGTTCTCCTTCTGTTCCTAACTGAGGTTGACTCGATCGCTCGGGAGAGATCTTATCTCTAGTCGAGGTTGGCGACGGTCGCTCGAGAGAGATCTTATCTCTAGCCGAGGTTGTTGCTCGCGTTAGGATGAGGTTCTCCTCCTGTTCCTAACCGAGGTTGACTTGATCGCTCAGGAGAGATCTTATCTCTAGCCGAGGTTGTCCACGGTCGCTCGGGAGAGATCTTATCTCTAGTTGAGGTTGTTGCTCGTGTTAGGATGAGGTTCTTCTCTTGTTCCTAACGGGCTGTTGGGGCACATAAGGGCCGCTGTCAGGGCCTCTCCCCCCATCTCATCCTTTGTGAACGAGGCCTTCGCTCGGAAGAGATCTTATCTCTAGTCGAGGTTGTTGGTCACGTTAGGATGAGGTTCTCCTCCTATTCTTAACGCGGCAATTATTGACTGCTTCTTCCCTATCATCGCATAGTTTTCGCATCCAGAAATAATATTATCGAAAGAAAAGAATTTTATTGAAAGAAAGTTACTAGCAGCGCATCCCCAAATTCTATATTTCAAGGTCGTGGTAGCGTTGTTCCTCTGCATTTCTTTGGCAATAAGTCTCGGGGTGGACGACCTCCTCATGCTGGCCTTCTCAATTTGGTGCAAGCTCTTGTCACCGGGAGACGATGAATCACTGATGCACCAAGCTCCTCCCAGGGGCAATGTGGATGAGGCTGTAAGATGGCTAACCTCCTTGCAGTCTCTGGCTATGGCAGTGCCGAGCTCCTTGCCGTCCCTAGCTATGGCAACGCCCTCGGTCGATCTTTTCCTTCTTCAGACTGGTGCCGGAGGAATTTACCCAGCCGCCCCTTTTCGACGAGCTCCTCAATTTCGTCTCGGAGCTGGATGCATTCCTCGGTGTCATGGCCGTGGTCGCGATGGTAGAGGTAGTATTTGTTTTGATCGTGCTTGTTTGGGGGAGACCGTGACCCTTCTGGTCTTGACCGCTGGTTCTTAACTTCCATGAGAATTTAAGTTCGAGGAGCGTTGAGGGGGGCACAGTCGTGGAGCCTTCTGAGAGAGGAACTTCTTCGTGCCCTTCAGTCGAGAATTCCTTCATGGCGGGCTTGAAAAGTTTGGGCCTTGCTTGCACTGTGGAGGTCGTAAGCACGGCCGAACTTCATTCTGTCCCTTTGTGAAACCTGTAGGAGAACTTCATGCCCCTTTGTTGGGGCTTCCTTGTAGTCATACTCGAGAGGGAGTCCTCGCTTGCCCTAGGGCAGTCGTGAGCGCGACCGAACTTCATCTCACCTCCTATGAAATCTTTGTAGGAGGCTTCCTTGGTGACATACTCGAGCGGGAGTTCGGCTTCACTTGTGCCGAACTTCATTTTGATGATGAGGTTTGAGGGGGGAGTTCGGCCTCACTCACACTGAACTCATTCCGCCCTTGCTTGCATCGAACTTTGTTCCACTTTCCTGCGAAAGCTTCCATGGGAGGACTTCATGCTTCCTTTGTCCCGACTTTCTTAACGACGAGCTTGAGGTGGAGCCCGGCTTAACTTGCCCAAACTTCATTCCACCTCCTGTGAATTCTTTGTAGGGGGTTAGTTGATGACATACTCACGGGGGGAGTTCGGCCTCACTTGAGCCGAACTTCATTCCGATGATGAGCTTCGAGGGGGAGTTCACCTTCGCTTCTACCAAACTTCATTCCAACCTCCTTATGAAACCTTCTGCGGGAGAACTTTTGCTCTCTATTTCTCTTTCCTAAGGGCGATTGGTATGCCCAGATGCTCTTCCTTAAGGCCGATTCCTCGCGTCCTCATGGTGGGTTTGCTGACAAAGTCTCCGCTAGAGGTTTTCGCATGGTCTGCATCATCTCGACGGAGCCGTGAGCCCGACCAGCAGGTTGAACTGCTCTACATCTATGGTGGCTTCGGGTGGAGCCTGGGCTGCCATGGCTACAATGGGAGCAGATGGACCTGGCGCGCAGGACGCCGATCATCGAGTCGAAGCTCTCTCCTGGAGGCATTTTCTCTTTGGGAAAGAACTCTGGTGAGGAAGAAGAGGGATCTCTGAAGAGAGAGAAATCATCGTCGAGCACTCCTTTAAGAATAAGGAAACCTCAGAGGTTCAGGCTCTTTCTCTAGCGCCAATTTGTTGACGTAGAAACTGGTCGTCATCGAAGTCCACTGGAGTGGAGGCTGATGAGGTTGCTGTCGGGGACCTGCAAAATAAAGTCCCATCCAGAATCGGTGGGGGGTGGCTCCGGCAGGACCCTCCAATGATCAAGTCTGCTTTGGCCAACAGGAATGGAGTGCTTAGAATGAGTTTCGGAGCTTGGAGAAGAAGAGGGGAGCTTAGAGATCAGAGTTTAGCATATCTGGAGGGTCCCTTTTATAGCGGAGCTTGATGGTGATAGCTGCAGCCGCATGCTGGTGGGCCGCTCGAGGTTCGGTGGAGTCAGTCTCTCGAAGAGGTACCGTCTGTGGTGGGTTGATGGTGATAGCCATCGCCGCCTGATAGCGGGTCACTATCGCCTGCAGTGGACTGATGGTGATGGCTGTAGAGCTTGCGGTGGACTGATGGTGATGGCTGTAGAGCCAGCTGAATGAAGGGTTGAAGGCCTTCGTCGTGTGTCCATTTCGGAGGAGTTCGGACTCCTGAAGAGGAAGCTTGGAAGGAGTTCGGCTCCCGTAGACGTCTGGCTGGAGGTACGCGGCTAAGGCTCGACCGCTGGAGAGTTCGGTAGGAGCTCGATCGGCCGAAGGAGGTGTCAGGGAGAAGTCTGGCTCCTAAAGAAGTTCGTCCGAAGAGTGTCTAAGGTGAGTCTAGCTCCCAAAGAAGTTTGTCCGAAGGGTGTCTGGGATGAATCCAGCTTCCGAAGAAATTCGGCCGGAGAGGAAGCTTGGAGGGAGTTCGGCTCCCACAGGTGCCTGGTTGTAACGACATGGAGAGAGTTCGGCTCTTGCGGGGGTCTAACTGAAGGTTGATGGTTGAGTTCGGTTAGAGCCCGGCTGCTGGGGTCCAAGAAGCTCGGCCGCTAAGTAGCTCGACCGGCTGAAGGGGTTCGGTCCTGACTCTGGGAGTCCGAAGGAGCTTGACGGCTGAGGAGTCCGAAGGAGCTCGACCGCTGGGGGTTCGGCTGAAGCCCGTCTGCGGGGGGTTCGGTTGAGCATCGAACTAGACTTCGGTGGGAGCAGGGTTTATCCCCAACAAGAATAAGTTATATAAAAGTTCTTACTTCTTACCACTTCTTAAATGCCTTCGACCATCTGAAGCTAACTATGCCTTAGAATTTCATGATGGACTATGTGGAAACCACCTTAGGGCTAGATCATTATCCTACAAACTGCTCTGGCAAGGATATTATGTTGTGCAAGGATCCCTTGCAATTGTTGAGGTTGAAGGAAGAGTGGGGCACACCTCCTTCCTCCAAACTTGGAGGCATGCCCCCTAGGGCATCTTGGCGTATGAAGAAACCAGAGAGAGGAAGAGATGTAGGAGAAAATGATTCTATTGAATCCTCACTGTTTCAAATCCTAGGATTTACAATATACATGTATATATATCTATACATGGACCAAAATCCTAACCTATAAATAACTCTCTAGGCTAACTCAGTCCGAATGTACTCACCCAAACCCATGTACACTCATGGTCTGATCATGTACTCAATCCCATGGATCCAAATCAAGTCCAAACTCTAAGTAGCCCCCATGAGACCCATAAACCAGGGCCTCATGATCGTGGAGGGCTGAACCTTCATCCTAGGATCAAAACTGATCCTAGCCCTATGATCACACCCGTCTAAGTCTTCCAGAGCCAATATCCTGACTCCTCTAGTGGCCTTCCAAGACTTGGGAGCATTACTAATTCTAACAATCTCCACCTTGGTGTCTCAAGCCTTAGCAAACCTTGCATGAATCGTCTGCACCATCCTACTGCCTCTAGAGCTGACTCATAAGTATCATAAAATTACCAATAAAAGCATTAATTTATCAATTAATTTATATTTATTTTTAAAAATTAATAATCAATTTATATATATTTTAAAGAAATTAATATTTTTATTAATTACAAAATTAATTAAAAAAATAAAATATTATTACTAATAAAAAGAGCTCATTTTTTTGATTGTAATAAAATAAGTTTGAAGTAAATCGGAGCTAAAATGGACTAGATATAAATTTTTTTAAAAAAAAATTAAAATAAAAAAAGAAAAATGGCTCAGCCGACTTCGCAAGCCAAGCCATCAAAGCTGACTCAACCATAGAAGTCGATTAGCCGATCAATAGAATCAGGCATGGATCACCAATTCAGTAGAAGACAATGAATCACATGCTGACATGTGGTGGACCAAGACCCTTAAAGGGTTTACTGAAAATCTATCATGGCTCATAGGGCATTTTTATCTTTTCACTCGGTGAAAGAAGATGCTGATTGGTTAAAGTGTATGGTGAGGTCGGTCCACGTGGTCTATGGGAACAGTAATTGCACGATCGGGTGGCTACGGTCGCTTGTGGTCAAGATCGAATGGTTATGATGATTTTTGGATTTAATTTGGATGCTATCAGCTCCATCTACGCCATTCGACGACAGCGCTCATGCCAGGCGATGATCCGACGGTCCAGGATGCTCTTGGTGGTGATCATGACACCCCAACGCATGATCAACGGCCATATTTCCTCCCGATTAACATGATCGGATGGCCAAAACTTAATCCGACCTGATCTAGGCTTATATACATCTGATTTTGATGATTTTTGATCTGTTGGATTTCTATTAAATGATCAGATTTCACCAGACTTCATCAGATTCATCCAAAAGCTATTTTAATCTAATTTTTATCAAGATTTCTTCCTATTTTGATGATTAAAATATTCCTTAGTCCCACATTGCCTAGAAGAAAATCCTCCAGCCCTCCTAGCACTATAAATTGAATCCCAGGCCTCTAGAGTTCAGTGTCTTTGGTTAAGGTGAAGCTTTAGTATAGGATAAAGCTAGGCTTTGGGTTAATGGCTGCTTCAAGATAACTGGTGCCGAGAGAAAGAGCTGGGCTTCTACACCATCTTTCCGTCAATATCGATCCAAGATCAGAGATCAAGCTATTTTAATTTTTAATTTCTTTTTCTTTTCCTTTTAAATTTTATGTATTTAAATTTTAAAATTTAATTAATGCAAATTTTATTTTTATGTACTTTAATTTTAGCTTTTTATTATAATTTAATTTTTATATTTTAATTACTACTTTTTATTTTATTACAAGTAGATGCTAAGATCTAACTAGTAAATCTTAGTACCAAGTTTATATTTCTACACCTTTCAATTTTTGCTTTTTATTTTCTGACTTCACTTTTAATTTCAAAAATTTTTTTCTTTTTTTTTATAAAATCAAAGATTTTAAATCTAAAATACTACCTTTTCTATGGATTCGATCCGACACACTGCTATCTATGTATTTTTAATTGATTTAAAAAGTCAGATTAAATTGATAAATACGATCTCTTAATGACAACATCACACTTTTATCACTGATACCGTCCTATCGAAGCCACCTCGCCTCCTTAACTGCAACATTGACTTATGCTCCGTAGCCCCTGAGACTCGTGCTCCACCATACTTCTTGACCTCGAATTGATGTCCTCTTGCTCTGACCCTATGGCTGCAACACCAACCTATGCTTCGCAATGCACTCAGATAGCTCCCTGTGCAAATTCTAACACTTCCACCAATCCTTTTCTACTGTTGTGTACCCTTGGAGACCTTTTGGATGACCGTTTCTATAGCTAAAGTCTTGGCTTACTTCTCAGCACCATTCTGGATTGTAGGATCACTTCTACTTAGCAACTGCATCACCTTCCCTGGACTTCCCTAAAGAACCTATAGTATTTTTATGCTAGCACATGTTGTACCACCTGATACGATCTTTTTAGAGCTATGCCTGTCCACCTGCACATGCTGCTCCATCTGAAATTGTGCATCATCGGCACTAGTGCTAAGATATCGATCCTCCTGCACTCCACTCTAAACTCATGCCAAATTTTTTCTCCACCTGTGAAGCCACCACTACGGAGCTCCACCTATACCCGAAGTCTACCTAATGCTACAAAAGATCCTGACTCTATCATTGAGTCACCTGAGGTCAACCATCCAACGCTACACTACTGGGCCTATCACTGCATCTCATATACCATTGCTGCTCCTTTGGACCCTCCATACTCCATGGATCCCTCCGAAGCCATCTTGGATACCTTCGCAACCCATGGACACCTTCAAAATATAAGAGCTCATCCAACTCTTTTGAATCCAGCGACTGAATCCTAGAAAATTCTATCCTAGCACATCTCCTCTTATGCTCCTGCACCAATCGTTGCTTCAGTTTTGCCTGGAGGAACTATAGCTAAAACCTTGCCTTGGGCTCAAACTCACCTATCTCATCCCAAAGCTCCTGAGACTCTGGCTCTTCTTGAGACTTGCTCCCAGTCTCCATGAGATTCTCCTGACACTATCTACTGAGATACTTCCCTCGACTGCAGCACCGTCGAGCCTCTCTTAGCCCCGTGCCTCTAGAAAAGCACTACTACAGCATTCCAATGCTCCCTGCCTCATCTCGACACCGCCTCCTCATAGATATCTGGGTCCTCTCTTGCTGTACATAAACTATCCTCCACTGAATCATGACTCTTCCTGGTGCTCTTATAGAAGAAACTTAATCCAGGATACTTCCTACTATCTGAGACCTTCTAGTAATCCCCGAGACCTCCTAGCTCTTCCTGAGACCTGCTCCAGGTCTCCCTGAGATGCCTCCTGACACTCTCTGCTGAGATACCTCTCTCGACTGTTGCACCATCGAGACTCTCTCAACCCCTGTGCTTCCAGGGTAATGCTACTACAGCACTCTAGCACTCTCTGCCTTATCTCTATGTTGCTCTACAACTGCCCAGTTCTAACCTACTGGATCTTCATGGATCATCCATCTCCATCACCTCCAAGGCTCCAACCGATCGCATCGGTGAATACACCCTAACTACTTTTCATAGCCTTTAATCAGATTGAATAGTTGATTCTCCAGCTCCAGCTTGACCCCGAACCCTTAAGTAATCTCTCCTCTGACATGCTAAATAAAATCATCAACACCCAACCTTTGCATATCCAGAAGAATAATAACGAGCAACAAAGAGAAAAGTAAATAAAAAAACAAGGAAACTTCTGATCATATTTTTTTTCTCTCCTGGAACCTTCCAGGCTTTTCCTTCCTTTGGCTCCTCCTCCTTCCCATCTTCATCCCATTCCAAAAGCAGAACCCAACCATCGGCCATCATCTGCCCATGCAACCATCACCAGAATCGAGCGTCGCCACCATCCGATCACCACCATGGCACACTATTGCTATCGCCATTTGTATGCCACCACGACTGGGTTGAATCCATGCATTGGGAGGAAGAGGGGGCCCTATACCATCTTGCTCAGATCCGTGCACCACCACCAGATCTGGGCATGCCACCATCAGATCGATGCTCCTCGGTCAGATCCTAAGCTTCTATTGTGCCATCTCGTGCAACCGCCATTGGATCTGAGCTCCATTATGGTAGAGCTATGCACGGCCACACCCGAGACCCTCGGATCCATGCACCACTATCGGATCTAGGTGCACCACCATCGGATCAGTGCTCCCCGATCAAATCCCCCACTTTTGTTGCGCCATCTCGCACCACCATTGCCGGATCTGAGCTCCACCATGGTGGATCTATGCACGACCATGCCCTGAGACCCTCCTGAGCACCCTGTTAATGGGTACATACACGGCATCCTTCTTCGCCAGATCTAGGCATTACCACCATCGGATCGGATCACCATCATCAGATCCATGCTCCCCGAACTTTCGCTGTGCATGCGCATCATTGTTGCTGGATTCGATGCATCTATGACACGTCACCGTCGTTGCATCTGATTCCACCATGGCACGCACAGCCACCATGTCACCGTTGCTTCTTCTTCCTTTTCGATTGGCTCCTACTGCACGCGTGCCTACTGGCTGCATTCCACCAGCCACTACTGCTGGTTGGTCGCCTCTCTCGCACGCATGTACCGCTGCCATGCGCCACCATCGAAATCAACTCCATCGCCTATGGCATTCCCATCGGAGAAGAAGATCTCTTGCTGTGCCCTCCGAATCGGCCCCAAAATAATTTTTTTTTGGTTCTTCTTCTGCTAAATCCTATTCTCCTCTTTCTTACACTAGATCTATTCTTCACACCTTGTAAAGATGGCTTTGATATCAATTATTGTGCAGGATCGCTTGATGATCTATTGAGGCTGAAGGAAGAGTGGGATGTGTCTCCTTCCTCCAAGCTTGGAGGTGCGCCCTCTAGGGCACCTTGGCATGTGAAGAAACCAGAGAGAGGGAGAGATGTGGAAGAAAATGGTTCTATTGAATCCTCACTATCTCAAATCCTAGGATTTATAATATACATATACATACATACATACATACATATATATATATATATGTATGTATATATATATATATATATATACATGGACCAAAATTCTAACCTATAAAAAACTCCTTGGGCTAACCCAGTCTGAATGCACTCATCCAAATCCATGTACACCCATGGTCTAATCATGCACTCAATCCTATGGACCCAAATCTAGTCTAAATTTTGAGTAGCCCACATGAGACCCACAAACCAGGGCTTTATGATCTTGGAGGGTTGAACCTCCATCCTAGGACCAAAACACATCCTAGCCCTAGGACCACACCTATCCTAGTCTCTCCCAGAGCCAACATCCTGACTCCTCTAGTGGCCTCCTAAGGCTTGGGAGCATCGTTAATCCTAACATATTATTGGCCAACTATGCAGCAGGATGCCACTGACTATGTGAAAAGATGCAACCGGTGTCAAAAAAATGCTAATATTTAGAGACAACCAGTCTCTTAGCTCATGCCTTTAAGTGCTCTATGGCTGTTTGTACAATGGGAGATGGATACACTTGGGCCCTTTCCCATAGCATCTAGACAGCAAAAATTTTTCTTGGTGGTAGTGGACTACTTTACCAAATGGATTGAGGTCAAACCTTTGACCAAGATTACTGAAGCTAAAGTATAAGACTTTATCTAGAAGTCGATAGTCTACAAGTTCGATCACCTTAGACTCTAATCACCAACAATGGGCACCAGTTTGCAGAGATAAAATTTGCTAAATTTTGTGAAGATCTAAATATTTTTCATCATTTCACATCCGTAGCCCACCCTCAAGTAAATGGTGAAGCCGAGGTAACTAATAGAACTCAGCTGTAAGGGATAAAGGCTAGACTCGAGCGAGTGAAAGGAACATGGATGGATGAACTTTACCACGTCCTTTGGATTTACAGAACAACTCAAAGGTTACCAACTAGGGAGACTCCATTTGTGTTGGCTTTTAGAATAGAAACAATCATTTTGATTTAGCTTGGGCTTCCATTAGTGTGAGTTGAATGCTTCAATGAATAGAGTAACTCGCAAGATCATAGGGAGAACCTTAATTTATTAGAAAAAAATAAGGAAAGGCTCAAATTTGGATGACAACATATAAATAAAAAGTGACTTACTACTATAATTCCAAATTCAAAAGTAAAATCTTTAAAGTTGGGGATCTGGTGCTATGACGAGCAGACATCTTTCAGCCATAAAATCAAGGCAAGCTCACTCCAAATTAGGAAGGCCCCTACGAGGTCATGGAAATCATCTGACCAAGAACTTATTATTTGAAAGAGCTTAGAGAGGCTACACTCTCGTGACTTTGGAATTTAGAAAATTTGCAACTGTATTATCAATAACCTTATTTCAATAAATCTTTTTTACTTTAACATTCTTGTCTTGGTGCAAATCATGTGATGATAAGGAATAACCTAACCAAACTTTATTCTTAAATGAAGTAGAAGGCCTCCGATTATTTAAGACAAGAGGTTAACCTCATCGTAGCGAGAGTGAATGCCTCTGGTTATTTAAGATAGGACTTAATAAGGAGAGGCCCACTCAATGATCCTTTTGTGCCCTGACAACCTTGTTAGGAATAGGAGAAGGACTTCATCCTAATAAGGATAATAGCCAACCATGTTAAGAGCAGGAGGAGGACCTCATCCTGACATAGATAAAGATCCTTATAAGAGAAATGAAGGCCTTCGATTATTTAAAATAGGAGGTAACGGTAAGAGGCCATCTTAATGGCCCTTTTATGTCCTGATAATTTTGTTAGGAACAGAAGGAGGATCTCGTCCTAACAAGAAAAAGAGCCAACCATATCAAGAATAGGAGGAGGACCTCATCCTGATGTGGGTGAAGGCCTCCAATCATTTAAGATAGGAGGATAACCTTATCCCAACAAGGACAAAAATTAATCACATCAGGAATAGGAGGATCTTGTCCTGACATGAATGAAGATCTTCACGAGGGATATAAAGATCCCTCATTTTCAAACTAGAAGAAGAGCTAATTTTCAAACCAAATTCAAAAGTCCTTGTTCATAAGCAAGGGGGATAGATCAATAAAATAATAAACTGAAGTCGTTATTTCAAAACAACACTACAATCAAAAACAACACTAGAATAAGAAATTCTACCAGTATTCAATGGAGACAAGATAGTGAAGAAGAAGCAAAAGGAATATTTATTTCATTAAAATAGAGTACATTACAAGTAAAGGTCTGCACGGTTGATTATAAAAGAGAGAGAGAGAGAAGAAGAAAGAAGTAGGAAAGAGACAAAATCCTACTCGGACTCGGACTTCGAGCTTCCAACCCTGGCCAGCATAAGGGAGTGCTTTAAATCTTCTACCTTCTCCTTAAGTTTTTGCCTCACTGCTAAACTCTCATCCAATAATTTCTGAGACCTTCGAAAGTCTTTTTTAACCTCCCTCAGCCGTTATCTTAGAATGGTCGATTCAGCCTCAGCATCTTTCATGGTATTTTATTGATAGACCATCTATATTTTCAATTATTGTAGTTTGGCCTTCTCTTTTTTGTACAATTCAGAGAGATTTTTCATGGTCCTCCTTAGAGAAGCAATCTCCTCTGAATCCTTGCTCGAGCTGGCTTGAGCCCTGTCTACCAACTGCTTTCAAAGCTGAGCAATCTCTTCATCAGCTCTACGAACTGTCCATTGGAGTTCGGCAATTTGATTACTCTAGCTGAGCTCGTAGCTCTTGTATGAGTCTTCAACCATGCATAGTTGATTCTGGAGTTCTAAGAATTTTTTAGACCAGTCCCAACCGTACTCCTCTCGATTGGTGGATCAGGCCGAGCTTCCCTCCAATAGTCGAATCTTCTCTTTCACCACATTGAGCTCAACTTCGAGAGAGCTGATTTTCATAATCAAATTCCTAGTACTTCTTGCTAGCTCACTTTCTAGTCTCTTCAAGTTCTTCATTCAAATGATTCTTCTTGGCAGTATACTCTCTAAAAAATTGCTTGGATGACTAGCGGAGGTGGTTGATCTCGACAGCAGCTTCAGCATAATTCTTCTTAGACTTTTTGAATTTATCTTCAGTCTTCTCTAACTTAACTTGATGAACTTCTTTCTTTAAATTTTTGATATGAGCCTTCAAGGAGATACCTTGAGGTAGACGTTCTGCTTCAATTGGAGACTATATTTAATGCATAAATATATCACAATGCGAAGGTATGATAAAAAGAAAATTAATTTTTGTTACTTAAAATGTTTGAGTATAGGAGAGATAGAAGAAAAAGAAAAAATATAGCTATCAAAAATCTCTGACCTCTAGAGGTGGGATAGCGGACGAGTTCGGCACATCCTCGATGGTCTTTCATTCTAGGGTAGGTTTAGAAGTCGTGGCAGCAAGTTCAGCAGATGGAATATCGGTGCCAACAGTCGAGGTTTTTGTCTTTTCATCAGAAGATTCCCTTGCCAAGAAGCGGAGATCCAACTCGGAGAATTTCTCAGCTACATTTCTTTAGCAGAGCTTGAACCCTTTGATTGAAGGCTTCTTTGGCAAAATTGATCTTTATATCCTCCAATTCTTTGGAGGCTTTGAAGTCCAAAATAGCTTGTTCCTTGGCCTCACAGATCTGCCTTTCCTTCTCAGCAACTTTAGCCTTTGCCTTCTTCCTCCTATCTACCTTCGAGATCAACTCTTTTTTTGCTTTCGTCAAAGTTTATTCAGCACTTCAGACTGCCTTCTGAAGATGCCCAATTTTAGTAGATTTTTTCTTTAATAGGTGGTCGGCCTCGGCCTTGTGCTCCTCAAGAATTCTTGCCATCTCTGAGATCTCAACCCTTTGAAGATTGATTGTCTTAATATTGGCGATGAATTAGTGACCCATCTACAAAAGATAAAGTCAGTCATGCCAATGGAAGAACACATGAATAAGTTTAAAAAGAAGGGCATGATAGTTACCTCAAGGAAGGTCCTGAGGGAATCCCATGTCTGCTGCTTGAAGTTGACGTGGATGATCCTATCCATGACCTCTGGCAAGGTACACTAGTCAATCAGAGATTTGATGATCTTCCAATCGTCGAAGGAAGAACTTCCTCAGTCAGAGCTATCGCCATTGGACTCTCTGGAGTTGTGCTGGTGCTGAGCCTTCTTAGCGAAGGATTTCTTTCTCTTCCTTTCCACCTCCTTTACCTTCTCGATGGGAGGCACTAGGACTTGGACCTTGGTGGGTGAACTCAAGGATGTCGGAGGCACCATAGCCTCAAAGGCAAGGATAGTTTGAGTGGGAGCAGCCAAGCTTGGATCATCAACCTTTGCTCGCTTGGATGAATCTATGGGTGCATTGCCCTTCCTCTTATAGGCCCGAAGTTTATTAGACAAGCGCTTTATTTCTTTCAAAGTCATTTCTGTAGTAGTGAAAAAATCAAAGTTAGAAGAAAAGACAAAAGAATAGTTAATAAGATGTAAGTGTATACCTATCGGATGGAAGGGACTTAGATCAAGGTTAAATAAAGTTAGATCTTCTAACAATTTGGATTTGTGGAGGAGCTCGATAATTCCTTAATTTATTGATCAAGTTGAGGTCCTCTCTTTCCAGCCCAGGAACTCGATGGACCAAATCTCTTAGCTGCCCCCAAGAAGGAAGCCCTAATTCTAAACAAGGATAGGAAACAAAAAAAAATTTCTCCTTTCAGTTGTGAATGGAAGAAGAGGCATCCTTAAGCAATCCCTTCTTGCCGAACTAGGAGGATAGATACCACCAATCTTTGATAGTAGGATGATATTTAAAGATGAAATAGTTGTAGAATAAGAAAATAATGGGATGGATCTCGGCCAAGATGCCAAGAAAAAGAAATCCTATGATGAACCTAAATGAGTTCAGGATCATAGAGGTGAAGGAAATATTCAAAAATTGGAAGAGAACTATGACAAAAGGAGGAATTGAAAGTCAAAAGCTAGCACGAAGGGCTTCGGTGTACAAATAGAAGTGATCCATAGGAGGAGTGCAAGCTCGATTGCTTGGTCCGAAAAGCTCCAGTTCATATTTCGAAGGAATCTCGTATTGGATTATAATCAGAAAAAAATTTTTAGTAGAAAGAGAGCAAGGAATGATTTTGAGTATGAATGTTGGACAAGGTGCTATCCTAAGATCGTTTACTTCACTAGGGTCGGGGTTTGGATTGGACGGCCTCCTAGAACCACCAGACCAAAAGATTTTAGATGATATTCTAGATCAAGAAAAGTCAAAAAAAATCCTCTAAAATTAAAAAAAAAATTGACAGACAGGTCGAATGAACAAGAAAAAGACTAAAGACTCCCTCCTAAGAAATTCCTAAGTATCAAAATACAAAAGAATACAAAAAGAAGTGTAGGAAAAGGGTTAGGACACTAATCTAAGGTGATCGAAGAAGTTGAAGATGCAGATGCAGCCGGGGAGATAGGAGATGAATGGAGAAGGGTACCATAGGGGGGATGGAGCAAGGCTCTCAACTTGTAGGAAGCAGAAGATGAAAAGAGCAAATGGAGAAGAAGGGCTGGAATGGAGAAAGGGAGGGGAGAAGAATACTTAAATAATCTAGGAAGATCAGAAATGATTATCATTGTAGATCCCTTTCACCCACACTTTGTCTGATGCATGTCCCACTCATCATAACCACAGCAGACGTCTGATAGGGTATTTATGGTGCTGTACACTGAGCTCCACATCGGGGAGGATTTCAAAGGAAGAAGTCTTTTTGGGTCATTTGATATTAAAGAAGCTTCGACACCAGTCAGAAAGAGCTAAAACCATTTCATCTCCTTAGAGCAGGAAGCCAAAAAAGAACTTCGACACTCATAATTTCGTACTCCCTTCATTCAAACTTTGAACTCGATAGTAGGGGGATAAATGTTGGAGATAAAATAGCTCCCATTGAAGTCTAGAAGGCCAACCTCCAGCCTATGTATGCCAGACGATCTTCTCAACTGCAATCATCAGCCCTTTTCTAATGACTACAAAACCCGCCAAAGGCATGACAAACTTCATTCAGACGAGCTTGAATAGTGAAGGAAGTTAGTAATCAACTGATTTCGATATCGAGCTCGAGATACATAGCAGAACTCCATCAAGTATTGAATTTCAGTACAACCAGACCTTATATGTTGGCCAACCTTAAAAGTGACGGAATTCTTTCATCCTCTTCTGACACTTGCAGATTTAGCCAACTCATGTCATGCATGTCGACCGAATGAGTTTGAATAGTAAAAGAACCTCATCATCATTACAAGTTCAATTCCTAATCAGGAATAAGCAATAGCTACAAACAGTGAACTCCAGTGCTCCTTCCGACTGATCTTAGGTATTGGCCGAACTTCTTAGAGCAGTTAGGACAGCACCCCCAAGAAGCTCTGAATCCCAACACACACCCATCCTAGCTCCTAGCTAATCTTAGATCTTTGCCTCTCTGACTGAACTACTTTAAGAAAGCCTAGTAGCAGTCCTCCAAGAAGAACCTACTATCTCCTCTCTAGCCTCTAGTCTGAATGCCTGCGCCCGCTTTCGGCCGACCTTGGAGAGAGCCGTGCTCCTTAAATTTATCGAAGGCAACACCGACAAAGTCTAACCAATCGCAAGTCTACCATTAGCTACTTGAAAGCCAACCTTTAAATTTGTCTAGTCTGACTTTGAGTTCTCCATCCCCAACATGAATGATTGCCTACTACTTAAGCACAGACATCTCCAATCTCTCATCCAAACTCCAACAAATAAAATTCAACTACTTACAAGTTGTGACAAATGATAGTCTACTCTCCATAACAAACTCTGCATGGCCTAAATGATTTACTAGCTTTCTGCTATGGCTATCACTATCATTCTATTATAAGTTTTGTCTATAAAAGGGACCCTCCAGATACGCCTTCTCCTCTAGGTTTTTCTTTCTACTCTAATTTTTTTTTTTGAGTATTCTATTCTTGTTGGCCAAAAAATTAACTTAACTATCGGAGGATCCTGCCGGAGCCACCCACCTCTAGTCAAAATTTTATCTTACAGGTCTCGTCAGTGACCTCTTCTCCTCTAACTTTAGCAAACTCTGGTGTCCTACTATTTTCTGCACCAATACCATCCATATAGAAGGGATACACACTCCTTCGATAGCACTATTGAGGAAGATGAGGCATCTAGCCAGATGTCTGGGAGTGAGGTGTTGAAAAAATTGGATGATCTCAATATTGAATTTAGGAAAGATGATCTGATTGGTGGTAAGAAGAGGAAGCATCGATCAAAGGTAGATGATAAATAATTTAATTAGAGAAAAAAAATATTCTTTAACTTGCCATATTGAAAGACAAACTTATTGCATCACTGCTTAGATGTCATATACATTAAAAATAATGGGTGCGAGCTCTTATTAGTAATGACCTTTAACATCAAAGATAAGACTAAGAATGACTTGAATTTTTGATTTGACTTAAAAGAATGAGATATTAGAAAATCACTCAACCTAGAACCAGTAGGAAAAGAATAGTGGAGGCTTCTGATAAGTGGTAAAAATATACTAATAAAAGTATTAAATTATAAAATAAATTAATATATTTTATTAGAAATTAATACTTTTATTAATCTTATGTAGGAAAGAAGGCCACCAATATGAAGATCTTATTTTTCTGGTTCAGATGAAATAAATTTCAGACAAAACGTACTTCAAACGAGCCCAGAATTGAATTTCAAAAAAAAAAAAAAAATCGGTTCGATTCAAACCGGTTCAGAAAATCGGTTTAGCGGTTTAGCCCGGTTCGATCACAACATCAGATCAACCCACCGACGCAATGCTAACGTCAAGGTGACGTCAGCATTTTTTGCGGCATACGATGGACCAACCGGAGGATATTTCGGGCATTTCACATCAAGAAAAGTGCTCTGATTGGCTGAAGAATGTGGTGGTCCATGCAACACCGAGCTCGTGCATGGTCCATGGAGGGCAATTTGAGAATTTTGGCTAATCCAATGGGTGGTTTTCACCGAAACTCGATCGGACGGCCGAAGCGAAGGCGCTGATGGATGGCATCCATAGCTCCCGATCGTGATCCAACGGCTAAGATTCATCCCGAAGTTAAACTATAGATTAGAAGCCTTCTTTCTACACGATCGGATGGCCCAGATTCGATCCAATGGTTGATTCAATGGCTAGCATTAAATCCGACTTGATTTGAGTTATTTTAAGGGGTTTTTAGTGATTTTTGGACTGTTTGATCGACATCTAATGGGCAGAATTATCCAGATCTTAGTTTGAGTTGCTTTGGAAGTCTTAAACCTAATTTTTGATAGATTTTGGGGGAAATCAAACTCTTCATCTATAAAAAACCTACTATTATTGTGAAAAAAAAATGGAGAGAGAGAGATAGAGAGAGACGGGGAGAGAGAGAGAAACAAAGAGAAAGAGAGAGAGATAGAGAAAGAGAGAGGGAAGTCAGAGAAAAAGAGAAAAAGAGAGAGAGTTAGAAAAAAAAGAAAAAGAAAAAGAGAGGAGAGAGGTAGAAAGAGAAGAGTGATTTGTGAGAAATAAAAAAGGGTTTTTGATTTTTTTTTCGACAATCAAGACATCGATCAAGGAGCATCTTCTTCTTTACCAAGTTCTCCACATCAAGAGCAACAGAGAATCAATTTCAGCAATCAAACAGTCTAATTTCTCTATGCCTTTTATTTTATTTGCTATTTTTGAATTTGTTATCATGAACTAAATTTTATTTTACTAAGGCTAAGGTGTAACCACTCTTTTGATATAATATTCAGTGTAATTATTTTTAAATTTTATTCATGAGGAGTATATAAATCTGATCTTAATGCTTTTAGATTACTGGCCATCTTCTAATTGATCTGATGAATATAGATATTATGGACCAAGTACATCTATGTTATTGCTTCTTGATTATATACCTTGTATTATGAATCAAATTAGAATTCATATGCATGTGGAAATTTTAGTGCGCTTTGGATGCAGCGTATTTTAATTAGAGGGTTTCACAAAACTTAATGCATTAATATTTATTTAAATTACACCTGAACCAAAGGATAATTAATAAATATTAATAGTTTTGCTATGCCTGGACCAAAGGGTAGTGAATAAATTAGGAGACTCCACCGTCACATGAAATAAAATTAATATAAAAATTTGAATATTGTATTGACTGAGTTGGTGAACCGATTGCCTTAGTAATCCATTGCTGTTAAGTTTAAAATCCTAATAATTTACACTCTCTCTATTTTTTTTTAAAAAAAATTTTAATTATTTTTTTTATTTTATTCTTTAATTTTTTATTCTCATAAATCGATCTTCTAAATAAAGCATAGGAAAGAGCTTTTCAGTACTTATTTTTCAATCCTCTAGGGATGATACTCTACTCATTCACTTTATTACTTGATCGACTGGTGCACTTGCCATAGCTATAAATTAGCATGCATCAAGTTTTTGGCACCATTGCCGGGGATTATGTCTAAAATAATATTAAAATTTTGATCCTAGCTTTACTTTAGAAATTTATTTTTAATTTTTATTTTTTTAAAAAAAAAATTTAGTGCATGACACGTACTGGACATAGTAATTTACTACCTTTAGATCTAGAAATTGAAAGGACCATTAGAAAACTACAACAAGAAAGAAACATGACAGCTGAAGACCTTAACGACATTAATCTAGGATTGGATATGGCGACCGAAGGACAGCATGAAGCTATTCGACCAGTACATCATCCATTAAATGATTACATCGCACCATATATAATCTATGCAGCTTCAAGCATCAGGAGACCGCCTGTACGAGTAAACAACTTTAAAATAAAATCGATGATGATCCAGATGATTCAATCAATTATCCAATTCAGTGGATACATGCCTGATGATCCGAATGCCCATATTTCTAATTTTCTTGAACTTTGTGATACTTTTAAAATTAATGGGGTGTCGGATGATGCTATTAGATTAAGGTTATTTTCTTTCTCTTTATGGGACAAAGCTAAGAGTTGGCTTTATTCTCTTCCTGTAGGTTCTATTATAACTTGGAATGTCCTAGCCCAAAAATTCCTAGCCAAGTACTTTCCATCTTCCAAGATTGCCAAGATGCGCAATGATATTACTTCCTTTATGCAGATGGACATGGAGACACTATATGAGGCTTGGGAGCATTTCAAAGAATTACTGAGGAGATGTCCACATCATCAACTACCCGTATGGCTTCAGGTACAAACTTTCTATAATGGTTTATCTCCTACTAATCATTCTATGATTGATGCAGCAGCAGGAGGAACCATTAATCGAAAAATGGAGGAAGAAGCTTTCGATCTGATCGATGAGATGGCATCAAATAGCTATCAATGGCAGATAGAACGTATGATGCCAAAAAGACTAGCAGCTGTGCAGGGAGTAGATTGCGTGCCAACCTTACTAGCTGAAATTGCAGCCCTTAGAGCCGAAGTCAACAACTTAAAGAGAACAGCTATGCATATTCAGAGCATTACTTGTGACCTGTGTGGAGGAGGACATGATACGAGCAATTGCCAAACAGGTAATCCTTTTGCTAAAACAATTGATATAGCTAATTATATTAAAAAAATTTTTAGGCCACAACAAAACAATCCCTACTCCAACACATACAATCAAGGGTGGAGGCAGCACCCAAATTTCTCATGGAGTAATCAAAATGCAGCACAACAGCCACCCCCGAGATTCCAAGTACTTGAAAAGAAGTCCAATATGGAAGAGCTGATGGTCAAATTTATGCAAAACCAAGAAACAACTATAAAAAATTTGGAAGCCAAACTTAGATAGGACCAAACAGCAGCAATTCGAAACTTGGAGATGCAAATAGGTCAAATGGCTAAGATAATCTCTGAGAGACCTCAAGGATCCTTGCCAAGCAATACGGAGATAAATCCAAGGGAGCAAGTCAATGCTATCATCTCTAAGAAGTGGTACAAAGCTGGAGGAGCCACATCAGAAGAATGAGACTGAAGAGCCAACTACAAATAAGGAACCATCAACTCAAATTCATCAGTCACCAAAACAACCAGCAGATGGATGGTCTCCAGGTATACGATTTGCTGATCCAAATGTGAAGCCCTACGTGCCACCACTACCATTCCTAGAGAGATAAATACAGCATCCAGATAAAAATTTTCTAACTTTTTCAAAATTCTTAAAGAATTTACATATTAATATTCCTTTTGTAGATGCTATTACTCAAATGCCCAGGTATGCCAAGTTTCTCAAAGAAATCTTAACAAATAAGAAAAAGCTGAAGGAGCATGAGAGAATAAATTTGAATGAAGAATGCTCAGCAATACTTCAAAATAAATTACCACAGAAGTTAAAAGATCCAGGGAGTTTTACTATCCCCTGCATTATTGGTGATTGTAGTTTTGATAAAGTTTTATGTGATTTAGGAGCAAGCATTAATCTCATGCCTTTTTCTATTTTCAGAAAGCTGGGTCTAGGAGAACCAAAGCCTACCACTATTACTCTTCAATTAGCCGACAGATCCATTAAATATCCAAGAGGTATAGTGGAGGATGTCTTGGTAAAGGTAAACAAGTTTATTTTCTCTGTTGATTTTATTGTTCTTGATATGAAAGAAGATTATGATGTACCCCTTATTTTAGGAAGACCCTTTTTAGCTACTGGAGGAGCTTTAATAGATGTTCAATAAGAAAAATTAATTCTTAGAGTCCAAGATGAACAAGTTATTTTTAATGTTTTCAAAGATACTAAATATCCTGATGATAATCAAACTTGTTTTCTAATTGATATTATTGACAATCCATTATATGAGAATTCTGTAGAAAATAGGTTTGAGACTATAAAAGCGAGCAATGTCAAATTGAAAGAGGACTCGATCAAACATAAAAGTATTTCAATTGAAGTGGCACCGGATTGATCCACTTTAGAACTCAAAGAAAGTCAAGCTGAAGACTATAAATCAGAACTACTAGATAGGTTATTTCTTTTCTTTTTAGTTTTGATCATTTTTCTTTTCTTTTATTTTTCAGTAATTTGTTGTTGCTCTTTTACTGCTCTGATGTGTATTTTCAATTTTGCAGAAAAATCAATGAGAACTCAAGCAAAATTTCAAAGCTCCAAAGAATCAGACTGAACCAAATCAGGTGTATTCCTTCCTATCCTTTATTGCACCCTTTATTTTTCTTTCTCCTTTAAGATAATGTAGAATAATTAAAAAAAAAAAATTCATGTGTCAAGAAGAAAATCTTGAGCAAGATAAACTGGATAAGTAATAAAAGATAGAATTATTTGCTAATGAATGTAATGAGTTAAAGAAGTAGATTAGTTGGTCAACTTTTAGCAGCCTACTTAGGTCATTAAAAGATTATTAGCACTTTTTATTGCACATGCACACTAACAAGGCAAAGTAGGTATTGATTATAAGACCAACTGAGGATTCAATTATCACTAAAAATTGGTAATTAATATACATTCTAATCAAAAAAACTTGAATTTAAGGAAAGAGCTACCTGCCTATAAATAAAGTGCAAAAGATAGAGTATATGTGGATTGCCCAAAGCCTAGTAACTGGGTCTCTGCACCTAGGTCAAGTGTGAAAATTCACGTAAAATGGTGAAGGAAAGGCCAGGATGCTCAGCACAGTAAAAAAAAAAAAAAAGAAAAAGAAAAAAAGAGAAAGGCAGTGTGAAAGCTACCTTAATTCATGAGTATAAAATTGAGAATGTATAGAAAATTGACCAAAATAGGTGATAAGAGAAGATACTTTTGTTCTTTTAATTTAATACTGAAATGCTAAAGTTAGTCATCACGAACACAAGTGCTATAGATCTTTGATGTACTCTAAGAAAGTTTTTAATTATATTGACTGAAAAATTTGCTTCTGAAGCTCAATGCTTAGTTAGCAGTATTTTCTAAACTTTTTGATCCTTTAATCCTAGATTTTATCTTTGTGATGGATAATCTTATTGAAACATGGTATTAAACAAAACATTGCTAAGGGACTAGCAATGACTAAGTTGGGGGGTGTGATAAATGGTAAAAATATACTAATAAAAGTATTAATTTATAAAATAAATTAATCTATTTTGTTAGAAATTGATACTTTTATTAATCTTATGTAGGAAAGAAGGCCACCAATGTGAAGATCTTATTTTACTGGTTTAGATGAAATAAATTTCAGACAAAACGGACTTCAAACGAGCCCAGAATTGAATTTCAAAAAAAAAAAAAAACTGATTCGGTTCAAATTGGTTCAGAAAATCGGTTCAGTGGTTTGGCCCGGTTCGATTGCAACATCAGACCAACCTGTCGATGCAATGCTGACGTCAGGATGATGTCAGTATTTTTTACGACGCATGGTGGACCAATCGGAGGGTATTTCGAACATTTCACATCAGAAAAAGTGCTTCGATTGACTGAAGAACGTGGCGGTCCATGCAACACCGGGCTCATGCATGGTCCATGGAGGATAATTTGGAAATTTTGGCTAATCCAACGGGCGATTTTTACTGAAACTCGATCGAACGGTCGAAGCGAAGGCGCTGATGGACGGCATCCACAGCTCCCGATCGAGATCCAATGGCTGTGATTCATCCCGAAGTTAAACTATAGATCAGAAGCCTTTTTTCTGCATGATCGGATGGCCCAGATTCGATCCAACGGTTGATCCAATGGCTGGCATTAAATTTGACTTGATCTGGATTATTTTAAGGGGTTTTTGAGTAGTTTTTGGACCGTTTGATCGACATCTAACAGGCAGAATTATTCAGATTTTAGTTTGAGTTACTTTGGGAGTCTTAAACCTAATTTTTGATGGATTTTGGGGGAAATCAAACTCTTCATCTATAAAAAACCTACTATTGTCGTGAAAAAAAATTGGAGAGAGAGAGACGGGGAGAGAGAGAGAGAAACAAAGAGAAAGAGAGAGAGACAGAGAAAGAGAGAGGGAAGTCAGAGAAAAAGAGAAAAAGAGAAAAAGGGAGAGAGTTAGAAAAAAAAGAAAAACAAAAAGAAAAGGAGAGGAGAGAGGTAGAAAGAGAAGAGTGATTTGTGAGAAATAAAAAAGAATTTTTGATTTTTTTTTTTGACAATCAAGACATCGATCAAGGAGCATCTTCTTCTTCACCAAGTTCTCCACATCAAGAGCAACAGAGAATCAATTTCAGCAATCAAACAGTCTAATTTCTCTATGCTTTTTATTTTATTTGTTATTTTTGAATTTGTTATCATGAACTAAATTTTATTTTACTAAGACTAAGGTGTAGCCACTCTTTTGATGTAATATTCAGTGTGATTATTTTTAAATTTTATTCATGAGGAGTATATAAATCTGATCTTAATGCTTTTAGATTACTGGCCATCTTCTAATTGATCTGATGAACATAGATGTTACGGACCAAGTACATCTATGTTATTGCTTCTTGATTATATATCTTGTATTATGAATCAAATTGGAATTCATATGCATGTGGAAATTTTAGTGCACTTTGGACGCAGCGTATTTTAATTAGAGGGTTTCACAAAACTTAATGCATTAATATTTATTTAAATTACACCTAGACCAAAGGATAATTAATAAATATTAATAGTTTTGCTATGCCTGGACCAAAGGATAGTGAATAAATTAGGAGACTCCACCATCACATGAAATAAAATTAATATAAAAATCTGAATATTATGGTGACTGAGTTGGTGAACCGATTGCCTTAGTAATCCATTGCTCTTGAGTTTAAAACCCTAATAATTTACACTCTCTCTATTTTTTTTAAAAAAAATTTAATTATTTTTTTTATTTTGTTCTTTAATTTTTTATTCTCATAAATCGATCTTTTAAATAAAGCATAGGAAAGAGCTTTTCAGTACTTATTTTCCAATCCTCTAGGGACGATACTCTACTCATTCACTTTATTACTTGATCGACTAGTGCACTTGCCATAGCTATAAATTAGCATGCATCAGCTCCCTTATGCATGCTATGTTATGAATACCTTCGAACAATTCATATTTCTTCATATGTTGGAGAACATAAAGGTCCCAGATGGATACTCAACCAGCATATCAAGGTATGTAAATAGTAAGAATGTGAGACTTGATAGATTGAAGACTCATGATTATAATGTATTGATGCAGGAGTTGATTCCAATAGCTATTTACTGTGTGTTGCCAAAAAATATGAAAATAACTGTTATTCATCTTTGCAACTTTTATAGAGATATTTGTGTGAAGATGTTACTTAAGAAAGACATGAAGAAAACAAAGGCAAGGGTGGTGACTATATTATGTGATCTAGAGAAGATATTTTTGCCATCATTTTTCACAGTTATGATGCATCTCACATGCACCTTGTAAGAAAAGTTATAATTGGAGGCTTAGTATTCTATCGATGAATGTTTCCTATCGAGAAAATATTTGAATATTAAAATCTTATATAAGAATATAAATTATTCGAAGGGATCTATAGCACAAAGATATTTTGATCAAGAGTGTATGAATTTTTATACCATGTACTTAAACAAGTTCAAGACACATCATAACCGATAAATAAAAAATCAAGATGATTAGTATGAGCCAATTGAGCCTGAGTCCATTCCATAGCCAGGTGGACTTTTCACTTCATACTAGCTCACTAATTTGAGCCTTGAGAAAAGGGATAAGACATACCACTACATATTGTTCAATTATGATGTCATTGAGATGTACATGAGGTGAGTCACTCAACCTTATTTATTTCTCATTACTTAGAAGAAAATATCCCATTACACATAAATTTGTTCCTTATGTAGCAAATACAAAGAGTTATAAGAGTAAAATATAGTGCTTTAAGTATACAAAAAAAAGAGAAAATGCATAGCAAAGAGTTCCATGAGTGATTCAAAAATCATGTGAGTACACATTCCTGCCTTGTACACCCTATTTGAATATATTTACTAATTAGGTATCATCTTCTTATGTGTGGAGATTACTGCTCAATGATGTAAGTCATGAAGTGCGGGATCTTTTAATGGAACCTAATCATACGGTGTGTTAGTACAAATAGCTCATCATTAATGGCTACAGGTTTAATATTCATAGTTGAGACATAAATATGACAACATAAAATAGTGGTGTGATGTTGAGTGCCACCACCGGGTATTATGCTAGCTTGAGGGATTCACATCCTCGTATGAAGGATCTAAATTATTATGAAATTATGGAGAAGATAGTCATTCGGGACTACTATTCTAAAGGAAGGTTGCATTGATGAAATATGATTGGTTTGACATCTTGTCTCAATAAGATATGAAGACTGATGAGTATAGTTTTACTCTTATCAACATGTAATACCATCTTCATACTGAAAAACCGTATATACTTGCCCCCCAAGTTAGTCAAGTCTTCTACATTAGTAATCCCTTGGAGCCTTAATAGGATGTTATTGTGAGAATGGTGCAATACCGAGGTTGATGACGATGTTAGGCCATGCATATAAATTATTCCTCTAAGACAAAACTTATCTAGTATTATCGTGATCTCAGATACATTTGTTAGGAGTAATGGTGATGTTCATATGTCAGTATATGATGAGTTCAACATCCTAGTATAAATGTTAGTATTTATTTATTGATGCTCTACTAATATTATTATTTAACAACATATTATATTTATTGAGTTCATTAACGTTGCAGGTCACGATAGCACCAAAATGCCATCTAGCTTTCATCCTTGCCCCTCGGTGGGCTACATGGAGCTTCGTATCTAAGTTGCTATTGGTACATACTCCATCCACCTCCGCATCGGCTTTGGCTTTGCAACCACACAATCCTCCTAGGGGCACATCTGAGGCTTCATTGATAGCCACATCGCTAATCTATATATCTTTGGCATATACTCCACCAACTGATAAGGCTCCATTGGTATCCACGTCGCACAATCCCAATAAGAATAGGTTTTCATTGTATCAATTATTTATTTATTTTGTTATAGTTATTGCACACTCTTATATATTCATAATGTATTTTTATTACAGGTGCATCATTCAGTAGGATCTTTTGCAGTCTCACATGCATGCCGCATGTGTGGAACCACTAGCATCAAGTTATGGTGGAGTAGAATGTGGAGGGAAGGCTAGTAGGAGAGACCGCATGGGAGATGCATTCCTTTTTTGGTGTGCTTGTGAGATGGTCCAATATTATTTTTGTACTATCCATAGATTGGCCATTGATGGATGCTACTATCAAGGATCGGGTGTGGGAGAAGGTTTGCATAAGTGTATCTTATATATATGCATGTGATATGTTAACACTATGTTTGATTAGAATAATTTTGTAACTGATTTTTAATAATTTTGTACAGAGAAGGTATGATTTTTTAGATCATGAGAAGGTTCGAGATGCCTGACTATAGAAGATTGGAGAGTTATACCGAAACTACAAGGTCAAGCTCCATAAAGGGTGGCTAAATCATCATAAGGATATAGATGAGGAGCTTGTTCCTTGGATCCAAGACTATCTCCCGAGTATGTAGAAGGGGATGGTCAGGCATTGGGAGAGATAGGAGTTTTAGGTTTAACTTGTAACTTATGAATTTTTCATTACACTGATAATTTATTTAATTTTAACTTATATAATTTAAATACTTTTTAGGCCGTATCTCATCAAAATCATGAGAATCGGGCTACTCAAGAGTACACACATACTTTCGATCGTGAATCTATGGCCAATCATATGCATAGACAGGTAATGAGTTCTAATCCTTTAGTTTATAAGTTATTGAATTATTATTTTTATGTATTTCTAACAAGTTGATTGATTGTTATAGCTGATGAGAGAGGAGGTGATGCCTAGTCATAGTGTCATCTTTCATTCGAGTCATACAAATAATAAGTGCAGGCCAATGAACGCTGTGATCAAAAGGATTTTTGTAAGTAATAACGGCGTGTTCTAGCATTTCTTATGATTCACTCATTTTACTTTGACAATATGTGTGATAATAGGATTTCTTAGAATTTATTAATTGTTTGAGAATCTGCCCTATGGTTGTGGGCAGTATTTTTGTTGTTTATCTCATAAGTTTACTTGGTGTATTTTTGGAAAAGTTAATATTAAAATGATTATGCTGCTAAAATTTTATGAGATTTTATTTGAATTTGCAATTGTAGGATTTGTTAGACATGCTTTCAAGCGAGAGTTCATATACCTCTAGCCTCCATAACCATCTATCTCAGGTCTTAGGACCTGAGTACACTGAAAGGTTTCATTGTAGGTCCAAAAATATGTCGACTAGCTACTAATCTGAGGTGAGCAACTTCTCACATGCTTTCAGGGTCGTCAGTCGAGAGCAACTTGATGAGGTCTTGGTGCAGGTAGCTCAAGCTTAAGAGCATGTATCTCAAGCTCAAGAGTGCGTAGACCAGCTATAGAGTATCATGTTTGCTATGGTGACACAGCACTCCACTACTCTTGGAGCTAATTTTTCGAGGATTTAGGATATGTTGGCTAGCTATTCAGCTCTAGCCCTTCCATCTCTTGCTACAACCACTCTCGATCCTGCTTTAGCCTCTCCCAATCCTGCGTTAGCCCTTCTCAATGATGACGAGATGCTTAGAGAGAAAGATAATGATTTGGCTAATTTTTTATGCATTTTATTTTTATTTGAGAAATATAGTAATTTATTTGAGTATTTGGAAAAAATTATGCTTCTTATTGAGTTTTATGTAAAATTTTTGATTCTTGCAAGTTTTAGTTTGAGTAATTATATATTAAATTATGTGTATTAGGTAAAAAAATAGCAAATTTACACTATTAGTTGACTAGCTACTGGTCAATAGGCTATGGTAGTAGTTACACAACCACTGTCGTATGCCAACCACTACCATAGTTCTGTGCCAACTACTACTATAATCTATGGCAACGATTAATAAATCATTGCCATACATCTATAGCAGTGATTGTACAATTGCTATCGTATTTTGACATATGACAGTGGTTTCCTAACTGATACTATAGATTCTATAGCAGCAGTTAAAAAACCACTACTATAGATTATAGCAGTGATTGGCAAACTGCTGCTAAAGATTGCTATAGAAATAATTGAAAAACTGCTGTTATAGCCAATCTATAGCAGCGATTGAAAAATTGCTGCTATAGCAAATGTATAATAGCGATTGAAAAACCACTATTATACCTATATATGGCAGCGGTTGCAACAACCACTGCCATAGACCTATGGCGATGGCTATAGTTGCAGCGATTGTGGAACCACTACCGTAAGCTATGGCAATGATTTTTTGGGCTATGGCAGTAGTTCGGAATCACTGCCATAGCCCCATTTTGTAGTAGTGACCTTGTTTATAATTTGTATAAGATTGATAAAGAGACTAAAAGTGATCTACCAAAAGAAAGTGTCAAGGCCACAATCTTCACCTTCTTCTTGTCGAGGATGATGTTCCTAGCTTCAAAGACCTGTCAATGGTGGTGATCCAATTAAGTACTTTAGATTGAGCCTCTTATGAAACCTAGGAAAATAAATTTTGATGCTAAAGAGCCAATTATAACCTTGTAAGAGTCCCTCATCATGTGTAAGAAGATGAAGCATCCTTTGATTTAGATCATGGCAGTAATGACATAATCTTAAGATACATCCAAAGATAAAACATCTTGTAGATCTAATCCTCTAAAGTGGCAATCATGGCTAGTGGCTGTCAGATATATGTGCCCTAGAAGCCAGAATTAGCTGACACTTGTAATACACTTCTAGGGGCAAAATTATAATTTTGACTATAATCAATAAAATGGATTATTTTCTATCACATATGTGTATTTAGTGTCTGTGATACATTTTTCAAGTTAATGGTAATGATAATTTATATTTTCAAGAGTTAAAAATTTAAGACATGAATAATCATTATTAACTCATAAAATGCTCCCGACCATAGGATCATCACGAGGATGGTGATTGATCCAGAAGGTTGGTGTACAATCATTTCTCTTTAGTAGATGAGTCTTGAGTCTACGGTGTGGAGACACCGGAGCGAGAGTACAGGTACTCGTTAGAGAACGAGGGCACTGAGCGTGACCACCTCGAGTAGTCATTAGGGAAGTCTACCTTCTCGTCAATGACTGACTCGATGCTGCAGTAGTGTGTCTGGTTCTTTGACCTGAGATGCATCGGCAGTTCACCTTGAGGGTGTTATAGTTTGACTACACCATTACTCGGTCTCCTAGCCATATGGAACCCTGAGGTGTATGTTGGCTATAGCATGTTCATTGTAGGAACTGGATTGCATCAAGATGGAATCTATCTACCTCGGTGGTAGAGGAGCAGCCCTATGATGATCATGAGAATCAAGTCCAGAAATCCATGGCCATGGTAGAGTGAAATAATAGAAAGAGTTTCTATTTAGATTTTCACATTGGACTCGAATCGAATGATTACATCATATGACAGAGACTAGGGTTTGACGAGTTCACCTTAACCCTAATCTGATCGGGGCTCAAGATAGAAGAACTTAATCACACAGGTAGCTGCACCAAGAGGTTCGCATTCAGCTCTGATGGGTTGCCACCATATACTGCTAGGTGTCACTGGTGGATTTTGGGAGCAATTAGAATGATTTAGATGATCGATCATTCTAGCTGTTCGAATCAGAAGAGTTCTGATCCATCGAAAGGAGTTTCGATGATGTCTATGATAGAGATCATGACATATCCCATTACCATACAGAACTGAACCTAACTGGGTCACACAAACAAGGGTTTGAATCTGGTGATCATCAATTGAACTGATCTAGTTCAATTGATCTGAATGAGATTCAATTAGGTTCAAGGAAATCGTGCTAGCACTCGATTGAACCTAACGTTCTTCTTTTACTATCATAAATAAGTTGTCCTGACTGAGCCAAAGGAGTTTGTGCTCAATCAGAGGCCTTCATATGGTCTGACTGGAGGTTGTCCAAGTCAGAATAGGTTGTCTTATTTGTAAGACATTACCTGCCATTTTTGGTCACCTGCCATTTCTTGTTCTTTGACTTTGGTCAAAAGTCTACCTTTGACTGGTCAAACGTTGACCATTGACCCTTTGACTTTTGACCACATGTCATGCACCTATTGGAGAGCTGGTGGGGGCTTGTCCCCCTGCCAGAACCTGGCAAGGAGAAGGGCGCACGCCAAGGGTGGCGTGAGCCCAAGTAGGAGGCGCCTAGGAGTCCTTGTTGGACAAGGACTCCACCTCCCTTTTGGATTCCAATTAGAGTTCTACTAAGAATCCAGTTTGACTGGTCTTAGGCGCCCTCTAAGGAGGAATCCAGGGGTCTCTATTCCAACCAATCAGATTTAGATCTGATTTCACAAAGGGTTGTGATTGGTTGAGAAGGAAGAGGAGTTGGATCACGCAGTTAGTCTATAAATAAGACCCTGCGCCCAACCCTAATTCCATGAATTCCAATGCTATTAGATACGCCCCAAGGCTGCCTCTCCCCTCCTTCTCCATGCCATAGCTCTCTTCTCCCCTTGCTCTCCACGTCCAAAAGTGTTTTGGACTTAGTTTGGTGCGATTCAGATCAAGGAAAGGCGATCAAAAGCAAGAAGGCTGCGCTGCTGCAAAAGGACGACTGCAGATCTTCAAAAGAGTTTTGAAGATCCTCCAGATCAGATCCAGATCTGATTTTTGGAGGTGTGATAGAGAAGAAGAGGATTCTCCAGATCCAACCCGAGTGGATACCGGTAGAGGCCAGGCGCTTGCGTGGCTAAGATCCAGAACCTTCCGCTGCAATCAGGATCATCTACAGGGTAATAGGATTACCCAAATCAGGTAAATTAAATTTGATTTAATTTATCTTATTTTATTTTATTTATTAAAATAATAAGAATCAGATCTGAAACATATCAAGATCTGATTGAGATCAAGAGAAAATTTTTGAAATATATCTCTTGATCTAATCAGATCTGGACGAACCTGGACCGGGAAATCAGGATTTCCCTTCAACTGGTATCAGAGCCATGGTTCTAAAATTGTTTAGATCTGATTTTAATTTTATTTTAATTAAAAATAAAGTGATTTCAGATGTCACATGAGATGTGATCAGATCTGAAATCAGAAAAATTAAAATTAAATGATTTGGATCTAAGAACATGAAGATATGCATGACTAGTTCTAGAATAGAATAGTTCTATAGAATAGTTTTGCATGTCTTTGATTTAATCTGATTAAATCATATTTTAGATCTTCTTATTTACTATTTTTCTGATATTATAAGTGTTATAATAACATCTGATAAACAGCAAATAAAAATTATTTAATTTTAAATATCATATGAGATATGATAGATGCATGACTAGACTAGTTGTAGAATAGTTCTACATAATTGTCTAGATTAGAATTTATTTTGATTAGATCAATTTAAATCTAATTTTTTAGATTATTATGTGATAATTTAGATCTGAAAACATGCATGATTTGATACATGAGATGTATGCAAAATATGCCATTGATTAGATCTAAATTTGTATATGAGATATATGATATAGATCTATAACTGTTTTGTAGATTTACATGTTCCTGATTAAGGCGTTCCTCTTGGCCGTCCGGTCATAAGAACGAAGAAGGGTTTAAAGGCCCTCTCTTCCCATTCGATGGGGTGTTCTTATGACGTGTAGGGGTGCTGCGTGTTCGTCCTTAATCAGAAACCCAAAACTTACTTTCTGCAAAACCCTAGATCCTGAAACCCTAGGATTTATTGTGCATATTTTGTTTATGAACCCAACTTAATTAAGAATTAAGTTTATGGAATATTAATTAGGTCTAAAATTGAGAATTTCAGATCTAAGACATATTCATAATACTGGGTTCGGGCTTGGGTAGCTCAATTAGGTCTAAGCGGTTGATCAAACCGAATCAAGAGTTGGTTAGATGGGATCAACAATGCTTAAATTGACCAGCCTAATAGGATTAAGTCTGGGTCAAGATCGAGTCACGATCAAGCAAGACCTAATTAGGCTCAGAGGTTAGAGTCTGGATTGTAGGCTAACCCAATTGGTTCTGACTCAACAATTTGGTGTCTAAGGTAAGTTTGGCACATACGACGACCGACTGGTTTTTAATTGGAAGCTACTCGACCTGAATGCGTTCTTGTGCGAGTTAACGGCATATTCCTTCCACCGGTCTCACTTACCTGGCCATATCTGTTGACACAGTTCTGATCTGAGGTGGTCAATAATCCGAGCTGACCCATGCCACTAGGTTAGTCATAATTGTTATGACTAAGCCAAGTCTAGTTTAATGAGACCTGAATCAATTCTCCCTAAGAAAAGATTAAGTCCGAGGTCTTCCACCATTGTAGACGTGCGGGCCCTTCCCGGGGTTGATTGTTCTCGGCTGGATACAGTGGCTCAGTTGCACCGGGAAGACGCAACCATGTCTATTAGGCATTGGATGCTATGGGCTGGAGGATGAGTTGGGCTCAATATTCCGGATACGGTGAGAGACCCAATTAGGAACCCAGTCTATGCAAATGGTGGGTCTGACTTAACTAAGGAGTGGATCAATATTCCGGATACGGTGAGATTCATGAATTAGAGACCAAGTTTGGGTGCACCATGATTAGAGAATCATTGAACAAGAGTTGTTCACTCATTGGCTAACCCATCACCAATAACTGTTAGGTGAGGTGATGAGTCAGTTGGTGAGACCGCACCACCCACTAGAAATCATCAATCGCGGAGATTTTCGCATCTCTACAGAGGGAGTGTAGGGATCCGAGAAAATAGTGGGAGCTAATTTGTTTAAAAATAAAATCCCTAAACAAATTGGTCAAGTCAAAATTACAGTATCTAACTAGAATCTTTGACTCTCTACAGGAAAATGTCTGCGTCCAACCCACTGGCACGTATCCTAGACACACATAGACTGACTGGACCCAATTATAAAGATTGGCTCAGGAACTACAAAATTGTTTTGGGTTCAGAGAAGTTAACACATGTTTTGGACCAGGACCCTCCCACCTTACCAGCTCGTCCATCCACTGAACAGAGAGCGTCTCTGGAAAAATGGATTGACGAAGACAATAAGGCCAGATACTACATGTTGGGCTCGATGTCTGATGAGCTCCAGCGCCAACATGAAGATATCGGGACTGCTCGCCAAATGTTGGCTCACCTGCAGGAGATGTTTGGTGAACAGAGTCGCGCAGCCAAATATCAAGTCACGAAATGACTTTTTAAGGCTAAGATGCGTGATGGGCAGTCAGTCCAAGATCACTGTCTGACAATGATCAAGGACATGGAAGAGCTTGAGAAGCTCGGTGTGAAGTTGGACTTGGATCTTGCAGAACGATATTATTCTGCAATCCTTGACTGATGCATATGGGCAATTCATCATGAATTACCACATGCATAAACTTCAAAATTCCTTGGCCGAGTTGATGAATATGCTGGTTACCGCTGAGCTTTCTATGAAAGGTTCTAAAGGCTCAGTTCTTGCTATGGAACGGACTTCTTCCAAAAGAAAGTCTTATGGAAAGAAAAAGAAGTCTGTGAAAAAGCAAAAGGTAGAAGGATCAAAGAAGAAGAAGGCAGAACCGAAGAAGAAGGTCGATGGCAAAGGAAAGTGTTTCCATTGCAACAGCGACGGCCATTGGAAGCGGAACTGCCCTACTTACCTGGCCACCCTGAAGAACAAGAAGGAAGGTCCTTCTGGAGGTATGCTCGTTATTGAGTCTAACCTTACGGTTTCTTCTGCATCCAGTTGGGTGCTTGACTCTGGTTCTAGTGCTCATCTGTGCACTTCTATGCAGGGTCTTGAGGATAGCAGGAGGCTGAGGGATGGAGACATGATCCTACGCGTCGGTAATGGAGCAAGAGTTGCTGCAGTAGCCGTGGGAACATACCCTCTGCGATTACCATCTGGTTTAGACTTAGTTTTAAAAGACTGTTATTATGTGCCTGCAGCTAGCAGGAATTTGATTTCTGTTTCATGCTTAGCACAAGAAGGTTATGTGATCACCTTCTTTAAGGACCATTGTAACATTCTTTATGAAAGAAATAAAATTGCAAATGGTTTCCTTGTTAATGGTCTTTATCAGTTGCATATTGATGTACCTGTTTTAACTATCGAGCAAAACGTGAATGCCAAACGACCTAGGGATAGTCCAAACGACAGATATCTATGGCACCTGAGATTAGGTCATATAGCAGAAGATAGGATTAACAAATTGGAGAAAAATGGGCTATTGAGTCCATTGACTTTTGAGTCATATCCAACTTGTGAATCTTGTCTTCAAGGCAAAATGACTAAACTCCCTTTTGTTGGACATGGGGAGAGGGCCACAGATCTCCTTGCCCTAGTACATACTGATGTGTGCGGCCCATTCGATGTGCCGGCTAGAGGCAATTTTGTCTACTTCATTACCTTTACCGATGATCTGTCTAGGTATGGGTATGTGTATCTTATGAGACACAAGTCTGAAGCCTTTGAAAAGTTCAAAGAATTCAGACATGAAGTAGAAAAACAAACTGGAAAACCCATTAAGGTTCTTCGATCAGATCGAGGAGGTGAATACCTTAGCCGGGAATTCCTAGACTATCTTAAGGAAAATGGCATAGTCTCTCAATGGACTCCACCAGGAACACCTCAACTCAACGGGGTTTCAGAACGGAGAAATCGGACTCTATTGGATATGGTTCGATCCATGATGAGCTTCACAGACCTCCCAGATTTTCTTTGGGGACATTCATTATTAACTTCAATCTATTTACTGAATAGGGTTCCCTCTAAAACCGTTCCTACCACACCGTATGAGATATGGCACGGTAAGAAACCAAGTCTGAGTCATCTCAGAATTTGGGGTTGTCCGGCTTATGTCAAAAGACAACAAGCGGACAAGTTAGAGTTTAGGTCCTTTAGAGCTCGATTCATAGGATATCCTAAAGAGTCATTAGGATACTATTTCTACATTCCAGAAGACCACAATGTGATTGTGAGTCGACATGCCATATTTCTTGAAAAATAGTTTATTCAAGATAGTGGCATTGGAAAGCAGATTAAGCTTGATGAGAAAGTCTCACAAGCAGAAAGAGCTAAGGACCAAGTGGAACCAAATCAGGTTGAGCCAATAAGAACACTACCTCCTCCACCTCGTAGATCGGAAAGAGTTTCCCGTCCCCCTGAAAGATACTTAGGTATTATTTCAGAGGACGTAGAGGAAATGTTCCTCATAGGTAATGGTGCTCATGGTGATGATCCCAAAACCTACAACGAGGCGATATCAGATATCGACTCCGAGAAATGGCTTGAGGCAATGAAGTCAGAGATCGACTCGATGCACTCAAACCAAGTCTGGACCTTGGTAGATCCACCAGAAGGTATAGTACCTATTGGGTGTAAATGGATCTTCAAGAGAAAGATTGGTGCAGATGGGAATGTGGAGACATTCAAGGCTAGACTGGTGGCAAAAGGTTATAGTCAACGTGAAGGCATTGACTATCAGGATACCTTTTCCCCGGTAGCTATGCTAAAATCCATCCGCACATTGCTTGCTGTTGCAGCCTATTTCGATTATGAAATATGGCAAATGGACGTGAAAACGGCATTCCTAAATGGATATCTTGAGGAAGATATCTATATGGAACAGCCGCTAGGTTTCACATCCAGTGATACTGATCACAAGGTTTGCAAGCTGCAAAGGTCCATATATGGACTTAAGCAAGCATCTCGGAGCTGGAACACTCGTTTCAATGATGTGATCAAAAAGTTTGGTTTCATCAAAAATGAAGAGGAACCATGTGTTTTCAAAAGGGTCAGTGGGAGCGCTGTTGTCTTCCTCGTATTGTACGTGGATGACATCCTCCTTATTGGGAATGATATTCCCATGTTGACATCAGTCAAGATGTGGTTGTCCAAGGAATTCTCCATGAAAGACCTAGGTGAAGCATCCTTTATTCTAGGAATTAAGGTCTATAGGGATAGACCGAATAGGATGCTAGGACTTTCACAGAAGAATGTACATAGAGGAAGTACTAAAGAGGTTTAGTATGGAAAACTCTAAGAGGGGATTAATACCCTTCAGACATGGTATTCATCTTTCCAAGAAGATGTGCCCCAGCACACCTGAGGAAATAGAACGCATGAGCAAGATCCCTTATGCTTCTGCAATAGGGAGCCTCATGTATGCCATGCTATGTACACGACCTGATATAGCCCATGCTGTGAGTGTCACAAGCAGATATCAGTCAAATCCAGGTGAAGAACACTGGACTTCTGTGAAATGTATCCTTAAGTACTTGAGAAGAACTAAGGATATGATGTTGGTCTTTGGTAATGGAGAACTCCAAGTTCAGGGATACACAGACTCGGACTTCATGTCCGATATAGATGATCGAAAGTCGACATCTGGCAGACTGTTTGTGTGCAATGGTGGAGCTGTCAGCTGGAAGAGTTCCAAGCAAACTGTGATAGCAGATTCCACCATGGAAGCAGAATATATAGCTGCATCAGAGGCTGCAAAGGAAGCATTCTGGTACAAGAAGTTTGCTGCAGAAATTGAGTAATGCCATCAGATGCCATTCCTCTTTACTGCGACAACAATGGCGCCATAGCCCTTGCTAAGGAGCCGAGGTCTCACCAGAAGTCCAAGCACATTGAGCGGCGATACATCTCATCCGCGATTACCTTGAGAAAGGTTACGTTGAGGTCAAGAGAGTCAACTCCACAGATAATGTGGCAGACCCACTTACAAAGCCGTTGGGCCAGCAGAAGATCGAAGCCCACCTTGAGAAGATGGGACTTAGACTTGTAGCCAATTGGCTTTAGGACAAGTGGGAGATTGTTAGATATATGTGCCCTAGAAGCCAGAATTGGCTGACACTTGTAATACACTTCTAGGGGCAAAATTATAATTTTGACTATAATTAATGAAATGGGTTATTTTCTATCACACCTATGTGTATTTAGTGTCTGTGATACATCCTTTGAGTTAATGGTAATGATAATTCATATTTTCAAGAGTTGAAAATTTAAGACATGAATAATCATTATTAACTCATAAACAGCTCCCGACCATAGGATCATCACGAGGATGGTGATTGATCCGGAAGGTTGGTGTACGATCGCTTCTCTTTAGTAGATGAGTCTTGAGTCTACGGTGTGGAGACACCGGAGCGAGAGTACAGGTACTCGTTAGAGAACGAGGGCACTGAGCGTGACCACCTCGAGTAGTCATTAGGGAGTCTACCTTCTCGTCAATGACTGACTCGATGCTGCAGTAGTGTGTCTGGTTCTTTGAGTGTGTCTGGTTCTTTGACCTGAGATGCATCGGCAGTTCACCTTGAGGGTGTTATAGTTTGACTACACCATTACTCGGTCTCCTAGCCATATGGAACCCTGAGGTGTATGTTGGCTATAGCATGTTCATTGTAGGAACTGGATTGCATCAAGATGGGATCTATCTACCTCGGTGGTAGAGGAGTAGCCCTATGATGATCATGAGAATCAAGTCCAGAAATCCATGGCCATGGTAGAGTGAAATAATAGAAAGAGTTTCTATTTAGATTTTCACATTGGACTCGAATCGAATGATTACATCATATGACAGAGACTAGGGTTTGACGAGTTCACCTTAACCCTAATCTGATCGGGGCTCAAGATAGAAGAACTGAATCACACAGGTAGCTGCACCAAGAGGTTCGCATTCAGCTCTGATGGGTTGCCACCATATACTGCTAGGTGTCACTGGTGGATTTTGGGAGCAATTAGAATGATTTAGATGATCGATCATTCTAGCTGTTCGAATCAGAAGAGTTCTGATCCATCGAAAGGAGTTTCGATGATGTCTATGATAGAGATCATGACATATCCCATTACCATACAGAACTGAACCTAACTGGGTCACACAAACAAGGGTTTGAATCTGGTGATCATCAATTGAACTGATCTAGTTCAATTGATCTGAATGAGATTCAATTAGGTTCAAGGAAATCGTGCTAGCACTCGATTGAACCTAACGTTCTTCTTTTACTATCATAAATAAGTTGTCCTGACTGAGCCAAAGGAGTTTGTGCTCAATCAGAGGCCTTCATATGGTCTGACTGGAGGTTGTCCAAGTCAGAATAGGTTGTCTTATTTGTAAGACATTACCTGCCATTTTTGGTCACCTGCCATTTCTTGTTCTTTGACTTTGGTCAAAAGTCTACCTTTGACTGGTCAAACGTTGACCATTGACCCTTTGACTTTTGACCACATGTCATGCACCTATTGGAGAGCTGGTGGGGGCTTGTCCCCCTGCCAGAACCTGGCAAGGAGAAGGGCGCACGCCAAGGGTGGCGTGAGCCCAAGTAGGAGGCGCCTAGGAGTCCTTGTTGGACAAGGACTCCACCTCCCTTTAGGATTCCAATCAGAGTTCTACTAAGAATCCAGTTTGACTGGTCTTAGGCGCCCTCTAAGGAGGAATCCAGGGGTCTCTTTTTCAACCAATCAGATTTAGATCTGATTTCACAAAGGGTTGTGATTGGTTGAGAAGGAAGAGGAGTTGGATCACGCTTAGTCTATAAATAAGACCCTGCGCCCAACCCTAATTGATGAATGCTATTAGATACGCCCCAAGGCTGCCTCTCCCCTCCTTCTCCATGCCATAGCTCTCTTCTCCCCTTGCTCTCCACGTCCAAAAGTGTTTTGGACTTAGTTTGGTGCGATTCAGATCAAGGAAAGGCGATCAAAAGCAAGAAGGCTGCGCTGCTGCAAAAGGACGACTGCAGATCTTCAAAAGAGTTTTGAAGATCCTCCAGATCAGATCCAGATCTGATTTTTGGAGGTGTGATAGAGAAGAAGAGGATTCTCCAGATCCAACCCGAGTGGATACCGGTAGAGGCCAGGCGCTTGCGTGGCTAAGATCCAGAACCTTCCGCTGCAATCAGGATCATCTACAGGGTAATAGGATTACCCAAATCAGGTAAATTAAATTTGATTTAATTTATCTATATTTTATTTTAATTATTAAAATAATAAAAATTAGATCTGAAATATCTCAGATCTGATTCGGATCAAAGAGAAAAATTTTTGAAATATATCTCTTGATCCGATCAGATCTGAACGAACCTGGTCCGAGAAATCAGAATTTTTCTTCAGCAGCATGATCATGCTACACCTATAGTGACAATATTTGAACCTGCAACTATTAGATCTCCATATTTCTTGAATTAATCTCTAACATTGGGGGGTTGCAAGTGCTTCAATAAACCATGGTTGCAATATCAATGTAGAACATCACAAACAAATTGGACCTCCTTTGATTCCAAAGTAGTGCACACAATGACATTCTCCTTAAGGAAGCTCTAGCTAATAATGGAGTAGCAAGATAGAAAAAAAAAGCAATAATAAACAACTTTGATAAAATAATAGGTAATAGAACTAGATATTCTATTCAATTCAAGATGTCCTTTGCAATGATTAGGCATATCCTTTTTGTAGTTGTAGAATCCTTTGAAATAACCTACAAATATGCATACATTTGTTTCTTGCTGAGAAGGTAAAATAATTTTACAAATTGGGATAAAAACATTCTCTAAAATGTGCTGGTATTTGATTTGGTATAAATTTGGAAATTAGTTGCAAGAAGAAAGAATAATCCCTATAATATGTCTCTTTGCTGGATAAGATCTTTCTAATAGGCCTCTTAACCGACTTAACATTTAAGCATGATTGATTTCCTGTATTTAAAGGCCATTATTATAAGAAGCTATATAAATTATTACTAGTTTGTATAGATGCACCAGAGTTAATCATAAGGTAGAATTTCGAACATTTATTAAGTTGAATTCAACACACGTATAAGACTAAAGGATAGATTTTTCACAATTCTTTTTCTAGTATCCATTCCTTTTTACAGAAGAAACATTTAATCACTTTATTTCTAGCTATGTTTGAAGCCATTGCAAATGCTTTTTTCCCCTCCACTAGGGCTTTTTTTAACTACTTTGCTAACTTCCTGATGTAAAACAAGATTCATTTTCTCTATCTTCACTCCTTTTAATCTCCCCCCTCCTTTTGCATACATTTGGCCAGCAATTCATTAATTATGCATTGCTCATTGTGTGTTTTGTAATAGACTTAAAATAGATTATATTCATATGGGGGCAAGTGAGAAAAAAATTAGACCAAGAATATATCAAATATAGAAATTTTAATATCATTTGATTGTACTATAATGTCCCTTATTTTCATAACATACTCAAATATGCTACCTTTGCTTGAATATTTCAAGGAGAACAAACTCATCATTAGGGTGCTAGCCTTAGCAGTATTAAAGCTTATAAACTATTACTCCATGACTTGTAAATCAAGTACCTTGTCACATAAGAATATAGATCCCTTAATATTCCTAGCCATCTTACATTCTATTAGGAGTAAATTGAGTTAATTGGATTGCTCTTATTTCTCAAATAAGTTCTTTTACTTTGGTGTATTTTCATCTATAAGTGGAGGGGGTTGATTCACTTAAAATATTAAATTAATATCAGCACATCCTAATTTGAGTATTATTCTCTGTTTCCATTCTAATAATTTAATTTAGAAATAAATAATGCAAATAAATATATATGCCCATGTTTCCCTCTACCATGAAACTAAATAAGAATTAAATGTAAGCCAAAGTAAACTAAAACTCTTTCTATCTTTACTTTGGTGGGTAACTAAATGCAAGTCATAAACATTAAGTATAAGCTATTATTTGGGTATAAAGTACTAGTTGAGCCAATGCACACTCTTGTTATTTCACCCATCTAAGCATCAAATATAAAGATCCTCATTTGAAAGTGATTTATCATTTTAATAGCTTATGTATAATTGCGATCTAGGTGGATCATCAGACATGATGTGAATTATTTTGGCTATTTTAGTCATTCAAGAGGATCACCAAACTTTATGTAAATCAATTTGACTACTATAGGTATCCAAAAGGATCACCTAACTCAATGTAGATCACTTTGGCCACTATAAAGAAGTAATATGGATCACTCTGATTACTACGAGTAGGGTGTGATAGGATCTAGAAGTAAGATTTGTCATATTAGAAAGCTAAATCACATGCCAAATCTCAAAAGGATACCCAATTAAGATGATCTTTTATTAAAAATTAGGTATTTTTTTCAAGATCTACAACTTTGGGCAAATTCCCTCAGAGGTTGAATCAGGAAAAAATTCCATCATTTAGATCCTAAAATAGACTATTCAAATCAAAACCTTTTTCATGATAAATTTTGATTGAATATTATCTTCCAATCTATGAAGAATTATGTAGAGCAATAGAGGACAAAATGATGTAGAAGTCGAGATTTATCTTCTATAGAATTTTAATATTTTTTATAATTATTTCTATTGATGAAGTTCATTTTAGAGACTTAGTCCTATTCAAATTAGAAAAAGAACTCAAATTATGAAAGGGAGGACCTCACTAATATTATAAATAGAAGCTATGTATCTTAGTTTAGGAAGTGTGAAGAATCAACAAATGAAAAGGGGATTTGAGCCTTACTTTCAAATTCCTTCTCTTCTTCTAGGTTTTTTTTGCGAGAGGAATTGAACGGGGTTGAGAAAAATCTTCCTCCTCCCCAATCAAATCAAGTTGTTATCAGAGCTAAGTTTCTTTACATCTATAGGAGTAAGTTGGTATCTAAGCCAATTTTCTCTACATCTTTGAGAGTAAGTTGATATCAAAACATTGGTTCTTCATATCTATGGGAGTCTAAATTTGTAATATAGATACATGAGTAATACAAGTAGACAACAAAAGGACTATCATGCTTGATGTATTTTTAAGGATAAAGATAAGTATAACTATTAGTTCTATCTTGATGAACGATGAGGTGAAGGTGTGTCTCATACAACTAGAGAAAAAGATTGTTCAACTCATCGATGTCATATTTCAATCAACGACGCCTTCAACACAACCACTAGCAACTCCTATGACAAAGCTATTTCGCATGTCTAAAAGTAAGGATCAACCATCCAGCAAAGAAGACCAAGATCAGAAACTATTTTCGAGCAAAGCCAAATAGTTCAATCATGAGTTGGGGAAGCAAGTGTTTTTCCAACTTCAGTTTTGATTTAGCAAAACTTAGGTACTCTTAAACAAAAAAACTATGATTCAACTAGATCATATGACTCAATATGGATTATTTTGGCTAGTACAAATATTCAAGAGATCACTAAACTTGGTGTTAACCACTTTAACCGCTCTGGGTATCTAGAAGGATCACTAGAGTCTATATGAATCTCTTTGGCTACTATGAAAACTTAATATAGATCACTTTGACCACAACAAGTAGGATTGGATAGGATTTACAAACAAGATCCATCATATCGAAAGCCAAATTGCAAACCAAACTTCAAGAGGCTATAATGGGGTCATATGATACACAATTGAGATGATCTTTTTTCTGAAATCGAGTATCATTTTAAAATCTACAACTTTGAGCCAATCTCTTAGGAGGCTAAAATAGATGAAAATTCCATCATTTGAGCCCTCAAAATTAGCTGGCCTAAGTGAAACCTTTCTTTTTGAGAAAGATTTTGATTGGTGTTATCTTTTGAGCTATGAAAAATTAGGCAAATTGATAGAAGACAAAGTTAATGTAAAAGTCGAGATCCATCTTTTATAGATTTTTTAATTTTTTTATAATTATTTCTAATAATCATGTTTATTTAAGAGATGGTTCTGTTCGAACTATGAGAGGTATTCTATTCAAATTGTAAAAGGAAAGAGCACACTAGTATCATAAATAGAAGCTATATATCTTAGTTTAAGAGATATGGAGGATCAATGGAAAAGGGGACTAAAGCCCTACCTTCAAAATTCTTCTTTTCTTTTAGTTTTCTTTTGCCAGTTTCGAGTTGAATGAGCCATAGAAAATCTTCATTCTCTTGGATCGGATCATTGTGGCACCACTAAAAAATTTTATTAGATCAATCATGTTTATCCAAAATATATGACATAGAGAAATGCATATTTTTCGTACCCAAAGTCATTTTGGTGATTGAATTGAGTAATCAAATTAAAAAATTCCTATATTTTATAAAAGGTATTAATGAATTTTATATATAATAAATGGCATAATATGTGTATTCAATTATTAAGATAATTTAAGACATGATATAGGCTTACGATATTATAATTGCATATAAATCAATTAATAGCACACAAATTAAACATATAATATGGAAAATCAAAGTAAATTAGCATTACTATTTGATGTAGGTTCCTACTATCCTTAATTGTAAAGAAAAATTAAAAAATAGAACCTTGATAGATTATCTTCTTCTATGTTGTATTCCTATAGTTGTAGAATAAACAAATCTTGTTTAGCTCTCAATTAGAACTAATTTTATCATACCCTCAATCAGAAAATCATAATTCAAGGGTATGACGATGGCCACATACTCATAGAGGTTGGCCCTAAAAGCATGTATGGCTTTCCATGTACCTAGCTATCAAAGAACTGAACATAATCTGAAAATTATATAATTCATATATAGCTAATGGTGATTATGAAAACCATTAAACTATTAAACAAAATATCACATATATTCACACACACCATCATAAGTTATAAATAGGAATCTCCTTCCAATTTACAACTCAAAACTTTTATTATTTAATTCAAGCTAGGTCTAGGTGCTACAATTTTGGTTCCCCCAAACAAGAATAGATTGAATCTATAATAAATTTAATTCAGGTGAACCAGCTTGGATTAAGAGTATTTAATCAAACCCAATCAAGTTAGCTAGATTCCATGAAGTCAAAAATTTATGGTCCAGTTTAGGCAAAGGGTCCACCAAAGGGTTCAAAGCTAATTTGCTGATGTAATATGTAATAAGTTACTAGATTAAAGTCCAATAGACATAGCAAGTTTCCATAAGTTAAAATATTATGGATTGGGTTTATTGATAATAATAAATAGAATATATTAATTTTAGTATAATAATAAAATTATACAATCCACTAAATTTATGATACAAGAATATGGAGCCATGGCATCCGATTACACCACACTTGAAAGATTAATGCCTTGCAAGTTAATCACATGGACAATGTGATGGGATTTTTCTTTGTTATCTTCCTACTTATGTACATGATATTATTCATTCATTGATAATATGAGGCACTGTATTTCATCATATGCTGTATCTTAGTATCTTCTTATGACTTAACTAAAGATTATGACAAATCCTATAGATTAGAGCAATGATATTAGAGCCATGATCAGATTATGCCAGCGAGACCTAAAATCTTGGTAGTTCTGATCTAAAACGTTCCTAATCATAAGATCATTGAGTCGGAGATTAATGATATCGATAAGATTGGCACATCCTATGCATACTCGATGGATAGGGTGATTGATCTCACAGTCATTTATGTGGAGATACTAATACGAGGATGTAGATGCTCATTAGAGAATGAGTTCACTAAATTGATCTATGGTGAGAACATCTAATGGAACCTTACAAGCATGTCAATAGATGGATCTCTAGTAGGAGTGGTATAACTGATCCTTAGACCTGAGATTACTATAGTATCTTGTGCATATGGATCTATACTTTTCTTCATACCCTAACCCGACTCTTTGAGACTTATGTGAGATGTTCTGAATATACTGAGTATATATGAAGGTTGTGAATGGTCAATAAGAAATTGATCACTCCTCGCAAGTAGAGAGAATATTCTATATGATCTTTTAGAATGTTGACTCAGAGAGTCTATGGCCATAGCAGGATGGACATTAGGAGGAGCTTGTAATAGTTCATCAATCAAGTCATCATCATCAGATCAAAATATATATGGATAGGTATTTAGGCTTGATATAGTTTCATGCCCATAGCCTATTCAGGATGTTGTGTGATCAAAGGATTGAATTGCATGATAACTTATCATGTAAGGATATTTTGGTATTTCACCAAATTTCATATCTTTTAGATAATCATGACATGTTACTAGACATCAATCTTGACTTATAAATTTTTATGAATTAAAGAGTTTAATTCAGCAATTAATTAGAAGAGGTTCAAATTAATTAACTTGGGCTTAACATGTCTTTAGCCTAATTAATTAGAAAAGTTCTAATTGGATTTAGGGATACATGAGCCTAGACCTACTGCTGGCTAGATATGAAACCTAGTGGATCACACATATAGAGATTAGGTCATGGACTTTATGATTAAGCTTGTGAAGTCCTAATCAAATAAGAATTTAGTTGAAATTCTATTGGGTTTAGGAGATACATGCTAGCACATGGATTAGACCCAAATTCCTAGTCAACAAGAACTTCTAGATGGATTAGACTTTGACTGGTCAAAGCCTATTCTAGAATAGTCCACACACCCCATCTCTCTCTCTCTCTTCCATACGACCACATTCCTCTCTCTCTCTCTTTCATATGCCCACATTCCTCTCTCTAACTCCCTAACTTCGTAGCTTCTAAGTTAGTTGGATGAGTTAGGTGGTTATTAGAGGATAATTCCCAAGTTAGTTGGGTGGTTGGTTGGATAGATTTGGTGGTTAGAGAAACTACCTAGAGTCCCAATGGGATTAGAACTTGGAGCTTATAAAAGGGGCATATTTCCGTTGGGCTAATACTGATCATCTATTCCTAGAGGGTTTAGGATTAGCCTTCCACACATTCAAAAGGAGAGGAAAAAGAGAAAGTACTTTGGTCCAAGAGTTAGATCATCCAAAAGGTGAGGTGTTGCTGAAATCTTGTAGAGAAATTCAGCAAAAAGAGATTAGGGAGAGTTCTTGATTAAGTCTCGTGGATCACCATTAGAGGGCAATACTTGGGTGCCAAAAAAATACCATTTAAGTAATCAAGTCTTCTTGGAGGGTAATCATCTCTTTTTCTTGATTAATTGCTATTTGGTTTATATTTAATTGAAATCATTAAATTGGGATTCGGATCTTATGTATTCATATGATAATACATGTTTTGAAATCTATTTCCTCTGTGTAAATGAATCCCAACAACACCTCCCCTATGCCTGTATTCGGATCTCATGTATTCGGATCAAGGCTGTAGGTATCTTTTTTATAATATGCCTCACCTAACAGATGCAATTATGAAGCATTGAGATGCACATTATCTCTTATTTGGAACTATAAGATTAAAAGGGAATTTACCATTATCATAACGTTCATATCCTATTGCCATATTGGAGTCCATTATCTTAAATAACAAATCAAAATTAAAATATAAAGATCAAGTTCTAGTGATGTGTTAGCATGGGGTACATCCAGATGAGTTCTAAACATATCAAATCAACATCAAGCTCCTTCAGATGCTTGAGGGTTTTCCTTGATTGGGTGAAATCCATTGCAAAGCAAGGAAATACTTTGATGAATTCTTGAAGTTTGATGATCAACTATCGCTGGAATACAGAAGAATTCAAGAGAATAGAGGAAGAAGAAAGGAGGACTTCGATCTTGGTCTGATCAAGGCTTGATAAATCTTCTTCTAGTAGAGTCCTGATGGTCTGCTTTAACCATGGATACATGTAAGTAGTTAATCCAACTCAATTTATAGTGTTTGGTTATCTGTGATTGTTTTAAGCTGATGTCTCTGTGAATGCTAGAGAAAACGGCTATTTGGTTGATCCACTCCCTACAACATTTTGGTCATAGAGCCAGTAATTACTGCTACGAGGTTTTTGCTAGTTTCAGTTACCAAAAGTATGTCAAACCAAGAGCACTGGTTCGGCTACTTACTGAAGGCACCCGCCACATGCATCCAGCAAGCGCCCTAGGGAATATTAATGAGAGAAGGGCTGGGTCATACAAAGAGATGGAATTAAGTGATTTGCAACAAAGACTTAATTCATGATCAATTATCTTTTTTATTATTATTTAATTTTATTAAATTTAATAAATAAAAATTAATTATAAATTAATATTTAAAATAAGATTATCTAATTCTTCTAATGAAGCCTAAAAATTTAGGATGATCGAGGTAAATGAAATCTTATATTTTTTATTTATTTTTAAATTATCATATTTTTTATATAAATAAATTATTATTGATAAATTCATATTTTTTATAAAATAAGAATCAGCATATGAGATATAAAAAAATATATTTTATTATGATCATTGATTTCATAAATATATTTTATAAAAATAATATATTTTATGAAGTATGAATTTTAATATTTCTTCACCTAAGTATATGTATATTTTAAGAAAAAAATAAAGATTTCAAAGACTTTCAAGTAGCAATGAATGAATCCCCAAGGAAAGATCAACATCCGGAGCTAGCATCCATAAGAACACAGGCCCTGCCAGCAGGTATAAAGTTGGCATATGAAATAAGAATTTATCGATTAAGAACACTAATTCTGTCATAAGTATAAAGTGACCATAGTATGAATATCTATGAGCAATATTTTGAAATATGATGTGAATATCTGATAAGATAAGAATGATTTACGAATTATATTTATGAAATTTCATGATTTATATATGCATGATTATTTTTTTATATCTTACTTTATTATATACTTTATGAAATATTTTATTTTTATAATATATATCATTTTCTAAATATTACAATATCATAGAAAAATTTATGCTTGATCCAATAAGGAAGCTAGGTTTTACTTACTGGGCTAGTGTAGCTTATACCATTTCTATTTTTTTTCTTTTACAGAAAATTAAGATTAGGATCAACGAGAGATTCAGACTTGGAGCTCTACATAGCAGGCTTAAAAATTTTGTAACTGAATTTAGTCTGATCATGAACTTATATTTGTTGATTTATGATTTTGAGAGATGGATTTGATTTTTAATTTTAGATTTAGATGCTCTGAATCAATCTTGATTTAATTATTTAAATAATGATGGAATTAAATTTTTATTTATATTTTAATTATGATGGATTTTTATTGATTATGATTGATAGGTGTTGGGGATAAATTCCGCACCCATCAAAGTCCAGTCTGATGCTTAGCCTAATGCGACTGGTAATCATGGAAGAGTTTCGACTAAGAATTCTACCTTCAGCAGCCGAACTCTGGCCGAACCCCTCCAGCAGTCGAACTTCTTCAGTAGCCGAACACTTTCAGAGGTCGAACCCCTCTCGAACTTCCTCCAGCAGCCAAATTCCTTCCGAACATCACCTTCAGTCAGATTCCTCCAGGAGCCGAACTCCTTCCGGACTACTCCAGCAGTCTGATTTCTTTAGGAGTCGAACTTCTTTCAAATTTTTTCTTCAGTTGGATTCCTTCAGAAGCCGAACTCCTTTCAGATTCCTCCAGCAATCGAATTCCTCCAGGAGTCGAACTCCTTTCGGATATCTCTTTCAGTCAGATTTCTATAGGAGCCGAACTCCTTCTGAACCTTTCTTTCAGTCAGATTCCTTTAGGAGCCGAACTCCTTCCGAATTTCTTAGTAGTCAAATTCCTCCAGGAGCCAAACTCCTTCCAGATTCCTCCAGAAGCCGAAAACTCCTTTGGACTACTCCAGCAGTCGGATTTCTCTAGGAGCCGAACTCCTTTTGAATTTCTCCAGCAGATCTGATTTCTCAAAAGCCGAACTCTTTCCGAATTTCTCCTTCAGTCGGATTTTTCTAGGAGCTGAACTCTTTTCGAATTCGTCCAGTAGTCAGATTCCTCTAGGAGCCAAAACTCCCAGATTTTTCTGACAATCTGATTCCTCCAGGAGCCAAACTCCTTCCAGATTCCTCCAGCAGTCGAAATTCCTCTAGGAGCCGAACTTCTTTCGGATTCCTTCAGGAGCCGAACTCCTTTCGAATTTCTCCAGCAGCCAGATTCCTCCAGGAGCCAAACTCCTTTCAGACTCTCCAACAGTCGGATTCCTCTAAGAGCTGAACTTCTTATGGATTTTTTCTTCAATCAAATTTCGAACACCTACTTCCTTCGGATGGTTACGACTATCATTTATCAGTCTGCTACAGGCAACCCCACTACCGGATGGTTATCACTGACATTATCAGTCTATTATGAGTGACACCTCTCTTCATAATAAATTTCACATGGCTCAGAGCGGTCCACTATTAGACGGTTACAACAAACTCCATCCATAAAAAGGGATCCTTCAAATACATTTTCTCTAAGCTCTTGACTCCTTCCCCAAAATTCTGCTGAATTCATATCTGAGCACTCTATTTCTATTGGCCAGAAGAGCTGACTTGATCGTCGGAGGATCTTGTCGGAGCCACCACCACCAACATAGGATAGGACTTTGTTTTGCAGATCACCGACGGTGACCTCATCTTCCCCAACTCCAGCTCGATCCGACGTCAACCAGATTTTACACCCACAGAATTGGTGCTAGAGGAAGGGCCCTCTATTCCTAAGGTTCTCTTGATCTTAAAGGAGTGCTCAACAGTCTTCTTCTTCTCTAAAGTTCTTTCCAAAAAAAAAATGCCTCTCAGGAAAGCTTCGACTTGGCGATCAATGGCCTCTACAGTCAGATTTTGTCCAGATCAATCCATTCCCACTCCAGCTCTGGTAACTCAAGCTCCACCTACAGTCATAGTGGATGCGGAGCAGTTCAACTTACTGGTCCAGTAGGTTCGCGGTCTCACAGAGGCGGTGCAGGTCATACATCAACAGGCTCCGACACCAATTCAACTAGAGCAGGCTCCTTCGGAGCCTCATGATCTGGTTAGGAGACGGTCAACTCGGGCTAGCCGATCGATGACCTCCGAAAAGAAAAAATAGAGGATGGAGAGCCATTGCTCGAACCATGATTCAACCCCGGGAGAAGCTTTGCTCCCATCCCACCAGAAAACTCTGTAGATCAACGATCATGAAGATCTCCTGAATCAAAGGCTCTAGAAAATGAGCCGATGGATTGAAGAACTCCACCACATCGCTTCGGCTCTCCATGAAGACGTCTGCACCGATCCTCCTTTCTCTCTCCAAATTATGCAAGAGCTCATTCCATCGAACTTCAAGCTTTCCCAACTTAAAAGTTACGATGAAACTTTTGATCCGGTCGATCATCTGAAGGCCTTCCAGATCATGATACTGCTTCATGGTGCATCAGACGCCATCTTATGCTGAGCTTTTTCATCTACCTTAAAAGGAGTAGCAAGAAACTGATACTCAACATTGAAGCTAGGTATGATGTTCTCATTTGATCAGATGAGCCATCAATTTGTAGCTCACTTCATCAGCAGTCGACGTCCCCACCGAGGTTCAATTTTTCTGATGAATATTAAGCAGAAGGAGGAGGAATCTATCCGAGCTTATGTCATCCGATTTAATGCTGCTGCATTGGAGGTCCAGAATCTGGATCATTCTGTTGCGATGGCCACACTCAAGGGCGGCCTTCAGAAGAACGATTTGCTATTCTTCCTGAAGAAGAAGTATGCCAGGAACTTTGCCGATCTGCTAGCTCGGGCTAAGGAATATGCCTATGTAGAAGAAGCCTTCAAGTTGAAGGATGAAGAAGCCACAAGAGAACGACAGCAGGATGAGTCTAATAGATCCGCTGCTGAAGGAGGGCTGAATGAAGTTCGGCCGCGCTCAAGGACTCCTCTCGAGCGCAAGCGAGCCCAAACTCCTCCTCGAGCTTGCCATCAAAGAAGCCCCGATAGAAGGGCACGAAGAAGTTCTCCCCCCTGAAGGTTTCACAACTACGCCTCCCTTAATGCTCCCAAAACTCAAGTTCTGATGAAAATTAAGAATCAGCTACTCAGACTAGAAGAATTATGATCTCCTCCAAACAAGCACAATCGAAGCAAGTACTGTCTTTACCATTATAACCATGGTCGTGATACTGAAGAATGCATTCGGCTTTAAGACAAAATCGAGGAGCTCATCAAGAGAGGTCGGCTTGGTCGATTCCTCAGACGTCGGCCTGAAGCAAGAGGAGAGCAACTAAGGACTCTTTCGCAACTGGGAGAGACCCAGGGGGAGGGGTCTTAAAGAAGCCAATCCCTGTATGGAAGTATCAATACCATGGTCGGTGGAGATTGACAATAAAAGATATTAAGGAGATACATAGTATTAATATTAAAATTTTAAAAACTTACAATATCATTAACCACTTCTCCATAAAGAATTCTTATTTCAACATTCCTTTCTTTTGTGAATTATAATAGGAAAAGATTAAGCTGGACTTTTTTTTTAGGCCAGATAGAAGGCTTCTGGTATAGGAGATAAGATCTCCTTCAACCTCGGCTGGAGATAAGATCTCTCTTAAGCTTCAACTTCAACTTCAGTTGGAGATAAGATCTCTCTCGAGCTCCAACTTTAACCTCGATTGAAGATAAGATCTTTTTCGAGCTCCAACCCTTCAGTAGGAGAAAGATCTCCTTCAACCTCGACTGGAGATAAAATCTGTCCCAAGCTTCAACTTCAAAATCAATAGGAGATAAGATCTCTTTCATCCTCGACTAAAGATAAGATCTTTTCTGAGCTCCAATTTCAACCTCAGCTGGAGATAAGATCTCCTTCGAGCTCCAACTTCAACCTCGGCTAGAGATAAGATCTTCGAGCTTCAACTTCAAAATCAACAAGAGATAAGATCTTCTTCAACCTCTGCTGGGGATAAGATCTCTCTTGAACTTCAACTTCAAAATCAACATGAGATAAGATCTCTTCTGAGTTCCAACTTCAACCTTGGCTGGAGATAAGATCTCCTCTGAGCTCCAAAGATAAGATTTCCCCCAAGCTCCAACTTCAACCTCGGCTAGAGATAAGATCTCTCCCAAGATCCAATCCTTCAGCAGGAGATAAGATCTCCTTCAATCTTAGCTGGAGATAAGATCTCCCCCGAGCTTCAACTTTAAAATTAACAGGAGATAAGATCTCCTTCAATCTTATTTGGAGATAAGATCTCTTCCGAGCTCCAACTTCAACCTCGACTGAAGATAAGATCTCTCCCGAGCTCCAACCCTTCAGCAGGAGATAAGATCTCCTTCAACCTTGGCTGGAGATAAGATCTCTTCCGAGCTTCAAATTCAAAATCAACAGGAGATAAGATCTCCTTCAACCTCATTTGGAGATAAGATCTCCTCCGAGCTTCAACTTCAATCTCGGTTGAAGATAAGATCTTCCCCGAGCTTCAACTTCAACCTGAACAGGTGCAGAACTTGAAAGAGGATTTTGGTAGTCATCTTTTTTGTACTCCCTTCTTTCAATTTTTGAACTCGAGAGTGGGGAGACTATTGTTGGAGATAAATTTTGCTCCCATCGAAGTCCAATCTGATGCTTAGCCTAATGCAACTGATAATCATGGAAGAGCTTCGATTAAGAATTCTTTCTTTAGCAGTCAAACCTCGATCGAACCTCTCCAACGGTTGAATTCCTTCAGTAGATGAACTCCTCCAGCGACTGAATCCCTCTCGGACTCTCTCCAACGGTCGAACTCCTTTCAAACATCTCCTTCAGTCGGATTCCTCCAGGAGTCAAACTCCTTTCGAACAACTCCAGCAGTCGGATTTCTTCAAAAGTCGAACTCCTTTCGGATTCCTCCAGCAGTCAGATTCCTTCAGAAGCCAAACTTCTTCCAGACTACTCCAGCAGTCGAATTTCTTCAGGAGCCAAACTCCTTTCAGATTCCTCCAGCAATCTGATTTCTCCAAAAGCCAAACTCCTTCTAGATTTCTCCTTCAGTCGGATTTCTTTAGAAGCCAAACTCCTTCCAGATTTCTCTAGCAGTCAGATTCCTCTAAGGGCCGAACTCCTTTCAAATTTCTCCAGCAGTCGAATTCCTTCAGGAGCCAAACTTCTTTCGAATTTCTCCAACGATCGAATTTCTCCAGAAGCCAAACTTCTTCCGGACTACTCCAGCAGTCGGATTTCTCTAGGAGCCGAACTTCTTTCAAATTTCTCTAACAGTCTGGTTTCTCTAGGAGCCAAACTCCTTCCGAATTTTTTCTTCAGTCGGATTCCTCCAGGAGCTAAACTCCTTCTGAATTTTTTCAACAGTCGGATTCTTCCAGGAGCCGAACTCCTTTCGAATTTCTCCAACAATCGGATTTCTTCAGGAGCTGAACTCCTTCCGGATTTCTATGGTAGTTTGATTTGTTCAGAAGCTGAATTCCTTTCGAATTTCTCCAGCAGTCGGATTTCTTCAGGAGCTGAACTTCTTCCGGACTCCTCCAGCAGTCAGATTCCTCCAGCAGTCAAATTCCTTACGAACTTCTCCTTTAGTCGGATTTTGAATTCCTACTTCCTCCGAATGATTACGAGTGTCATTTATCAGTCTGCTACAGACAACCCCACTATCAGACGGTTACGACTGTCATTATCAGTTTATTATGAGTGACACCTCTCTCCGTAATAAATTTCACATGATCCAGAGCAGCCCACTACCGGACGGTTACAACAAGCTCCATCTATAAAAAGGGATCCTCCAGATATATTTTCTCTAAGCTCTTGACTCCTTTCCCAAAACTCTGCTGAATTCATATCCGAGCACTTCATTTCTATTAGCCAAAAGAGCTGACTTGATCGTCGGAGGGTTCTATCGGAGCCACCATCACCGACTCTGGATAGAATATTATTTTGCAGGTCACCGGCGGCGACCTCATCTTTCCCAACTCTAGCTTGATCCGACGTCAACCAGATTCTGTACCAATAATAGGCTTTGTGTTATCGAGAATGGTACTCCTCGATAGCATGACCGTATTATGCCCTAGATTTGGGGCATAACATTTTAGTCCATGGGAGGTTTGGTCTGAAGCCTGTAATTAAAATAGGTTGACATTAGTTGGTCCTAGCTGATCCAAGACCAAAATTCAGAGTAACAGTTAATTCAAGATCGAAATTCAGATCATGTATTAAAATCAAAACTAATTTGGAGAATTGGGTTTCGAACATAGTATTTATTTTCAAATAAATTTTTGAGGGAAAAATAATTACGAAGTGTTTGTCATCTCTATTCTGTTTGTTGTAGGTGTGTGTGGAATCTTTCTGTTAGCTAGGAAAGCGCATGAAGCATGATTAAAAGAGGATTTACTTAAATCTTTGTAAACTTAGAAATTCAGGAGAGAGATATTATTTAGGCCAAGAAAAACAAATGTTACTAAAATTTTAGTAGCATTTCCCCAAGTAAAACGTTACAAAAATAACTAATCAATTCTTCCGAATGACGTCACTCCTACTCAAATAAATCTTACAATTGCGAGGTTTAAAGTTGGCAGAACCGATCCCCTTTCTTTTTCATCATTTGTTGAGCTCCATCCAGCATGCCTTGGAGGAGAAACTAAGCTTTGTACAGAATGTACAATTAACCAGGCAATAACCAATTTGAATTCCGTTGTCTGCTGGGACATGGTTAACTAGAGAATCCATAAATAAATGTATGGTTAACCAGAATTTTAAAAAAAAATACGAGAAGTGGAAGGAGACTCCATGGAGATCTTGCGGTAACCTGCGAGCCTTAGCTGTATTGATCTGGGAGACTTTGACAAGAGCTAATGGGCTGGGACGGACAAGGGCTGCTGGCTTCCATGATTTGAGTCCGCTTGCAGTGGGTAGGCCTCTCTTCTTTTGCTTCATGTGTCAAAATTTTGTATTGCGCATGCTTCTCGGTGGTTGTTTAGTCTGGGTGGGCACTTTAAGCCTTTTGGAAATGTGTAATTTATGTATTGATGATGGATTTATGAGATGCCCAGCTGGTTCTTCTGTTTCCTTCGATTGGAGATCGATATAATTCCTACTATTTATTTTATTTAATAATATTGGTAAGGTCATCTCTTACTAGACACGTGGCACCATCAAGGGAATCGCCATCTCAGATAATAGGCGATCAACAAGATTGGTGTCGGGATGGTAAAATACTGACTTAGAGGCCAGAATATTAGTTAAAATTAGATTGATCAAGTCATCAGGTTCAGATTGGTAAAACACTAATCTCGATGAATCCTAGATCAGTCTGAAACCGACCTCCATGACATTTGAAACAAATCTCAATAGAAATTGGTAACAAACCGACCTCAACTTGACTTCACACCACTAGACTAGTATTTTGTTGCCTTGAAGGATAGTAGCCGTCGAGCTTTGTGGAAGATCGGGTTTGCACCGACCTCATCAGTAATTAGCAACTTCAGCCAAAATGACCTTTGATATACGAGATCCGTAAAATACCGACGTAGTCAAGTATAGCAAAGACAAGTCATACTGGGATCGGTAAATCGCCGACCTCGACATGTTCCGATAGCTAACTAATCGTCCACCGTGCTCTAATTAAATTTTGACCCTCCTCCAACTGTATTCCAGCTAATCATCGGCAAGACCAATGGCCAACAGCTATAATCCAGCTGGCCATAACAAACTAACGGCCTGACAAACTTTTTCTAAGGCCTAAGCAATCCCTTCTATAAATAGGAGGGCGGGATACTCCTCCAGGTAAGCTCATGCTCAAGATTCACAGAGCCGAAGCTCTGCTGAAATTAATTCTCAACTTTTCTACTGAAGGAAGATCAAATTTTCTCTAAAGTTTTCTCATTCTGTCTTCTGAATTTCTATTTTTCACTATTTGTTCTCAAGGTCTCAGCTAACTTAGGCATTGGAGGGTTCTAAACTGGAGGTTACCCCATTGGTTCTTGGACTTTTCTTATAGATTCTTTAGCAATTTTGGTCAATTCAATCCAACTGGCTCTCCAGCATGAGATCTTCGCTCCCTTCTGAAGCCTTGCAGCAACAGATTGGCGCTAGGGAAAGCGCACAACCCAAAATTTATGGAAAATGGTTAAGAAGATGCAAAATCCGACTCCGTCTTCCTCCGGAACTCCTCTGGAGATGGTCCAATTTCATCCTCCAGCAATGATCGATCCTCAGTAGTTTAGCCTCCTGGTACCGCAAGTCCAGGCTCTGATGAATGCCATGCAGTAACTCCAGCAGGTAACGAAGCGACGGCAAGAATCAATTCTACAAGAAACCCAAGAAGTTGCGTCACGGACCAGCCACCCCCTAATTCCTTAAGAACACCACTAGGTGCATCTTCTTGATCAAGAAGAGCGCTCCTCAGAAGCAAAATCGACTCATTGCAGTAGGATGCCATTGTGAGAGATGGATCTTGAGTAGAAACTTCAAGATCTGGAGAGGAGATTAAAAGAGGTACAACTAGAAAAATCCTCTCAAAATAAGAGAGCTTTTCACCTCACTCTTCCTTTTCTACTAATATCCTGAACGAGCTAGTTCTATCTCGATTCAAAATGCCTCCTCTTGAGCCGTTCGATAGCTCTACGGACCCTTAAGAGCACATTAAGGAATACCGCAATGTGATGAGGCTTCAGGATGCATTTGACATCCTTCTTTGTATGGATTTTCCTATCATCCTCAAGAAATCTACGAGGGTATGGTTCTTTGGACTCCATCCTGGGTCCATTTCTTATTTTGATCAACTGAGCAGGCTCTTCATGGCCTATTTTGGGAGCAACTGGCTCCACCTAAAGTACTCAGATAGCTTATTCTCCATAGTACAGCAGGAGGATGAATCCCTTCGAGAGTATATGGCTTATTTTAATGCAGCCATTCTTGAAATCAAAGACTTCAATGAGTCCGTCGTGATGTTGGCCCTAAAGCAGAGACTCAGGAGCTATCATCTGACCTTCTTTATCAACAAGAACTTTCCAAAGAATTATGAAGCAATGTTGGATAGAATTTAGAAATATGCTCATACTGAAGAAGAGGAGAGGCTGAATAAAAAAGAGAAAAAGAAAAAAAAAGAAAAAAAGAAGCGGCCCTGGGAGGAAGAACGCAGGATCCAGGGAGCAGCAAAGAACCACCTCAAAAAAATTTGAGGTCCCAAGTCCTTTCCGCAAATTTGACAGTAGAGATAGAAAATCAATGATATCTTCGCCGCCCGATTTCCATGAAGGCTCCTACTGACAAAAGGAATAAAAGCAAATTCTACCTCTTCCATCGGGACCACGGGCATGACACTGAAGAATGCCGTCAACTCAAAGATGAGATTGAGGCATTAATCCACCAAGGCTACCTTGGCAAGTACGTTCAAGAATTGGCAGACCAGGCCCTGGAGCCACGTCAGAGATCTGAAGATGTTACCGAGTACAACTAGCTCATTGTGGGAGTCATCAATATGATCTCACAAAGCAGTGAATCTCGGGGGGCATCCAAGAGTCCTTCTCCCAAGAGACTATGCACTGAAAATATTATTTTTTTTCTGATGATGATGCCCAAAGAGTCCAGATCCTCCATAATGATGCTATCGTCGTCTCCATGATGATAGCAAATTATGATATAAAAAAAATTTTGGTAGATAATGAAAGCTCAGCAAATATGTTGTTCTATGATGCTCTCTCTAAAATGAATGTGTTTGACAATCTGAGATAGGTTCGCTGTTCTTTAGTTGAATTTTTGATGATTCTGTAGTGATTGAAGGAGAAATAACGTTGCCAGTAACTACTGGGAAAGAACCATATCAGTCGACAGTATGGCTCACGTTCCTAGTCATCAAAATTTCATCTGCTTGCAATGCTATACTTGACCGACTTGGGCTAAACGCCCTTAGAGCAATAGTGTCAACTTATCACCTGTCAGTCCAGTTCTACCCAGGATGGGCATCAAAAAAATGCATGGAGACCAGATGATGGCCCGACAGTGCTTCCTTATAGCATCTTGTTGGTGTAGAATCTAGTTGATGTTGGATCGAGCTGGAGTCGAGGAAAATGAGATCATTGTCGATGATCTGCAAAATAAAGTTCCATCCCGAGTCGGTGGTGGTAGCTTCAGCAGGATCCTCCGACGATCAAGTCAGCTCTTTTGGCCAACAGAAATGGAGTGCTCAGGTAAGAATTCAGCAGAATTTGGAAAAGAAAAAGAGAGCTTAGAGAAAACGTATATGGAGGATCCCTTTTTATAGACGGAGCCTGTAGCAGACTGATAGTGACGGTCATAACCATCCGATAGTGGACCGCTCGGAGCCACATGGAGTTTGTTATGGAGTGTGGTATCCATTGCCATGATGTAGCCATTCGTTGAGATTTAATAATCGAAGTTTGGAGGAAGCAAGCATTGGTCGGTGAAGAGCTTTGACATACATCAATTCTAGAGGAGTTCGGACTCCTAAAGAAAATACGGCTAGAGGGGATCATTTGAGAGGAATGCTAGCTGAAATCTAGAAGTAATCCACTGGAGAAATTCGATTGAAGAAAAAGTCTGGAAGGAGTTCGACTCCTGGAGGAATCTGATTGAAGGAGAAATTTGGAAGGAGTTTGGCTCCTGAAGGACTCCGATTAAAGAAGAAATTCGGAAGGAGTTCGGCTCCTGAAGGACTCCGACTAAAGAAGAAATTCGAAAGGAATTCGTCTCCTGTAGAAATTTGACTGAAGGAGAAATCTGGATAGAGCTCGATTGCTGGAGAAGTTTAGCTGCTGAAGGAGTTCGGCTCCTGGAGGAATTCAACTAAAGGAGAAGTTAGAAAGGAGTTTGGCTTCTTTCGACATCCGACTGAAGGAGAGATCTGAAAGAAGTTCGACTGCTAGAGGAATCTGATTGAAGGAGAAGTTTGAAAGGAGTTTGGCTCCTGTAGGAATCCGACTTAAGAAGAAATTTAGAAGGAGTTTGGCTCCTGAAGGAATCTGACTGAAGAAAAAATTTGAATGGAGCTCAGTCGCTGGAGGAGTTCAGCCGCTGAAGGAGTTCGACTACTGAATGAGTTCGACCGTTAGAGGAGATCGACTGGGGTTCGACCACTGGAGGAAGAATTTTGGATTGAAGCTCTTTCGTGATTACCGATTGTATTAGGCTAAGCATCAGACTGGACTTCGATGGGAGTAGGATTTATCTCCGATAATAGTCCCCCCTCCCGAGTTTGAAATTCGAAGGAAGGAAGTACAAAAAAAGCGACTACCAAAGTTTTTTTTTGGACTCTACATCCATTCAGTTTGAAGCTCGGGAGAGATCTTATCTCTAGCCGAGGTTGATGTTGATGTTGAAGCTCGGGAAGATCTTATCTCCAACCGAGGTTAAAGAAGATCTTATCTCCTATTGAAGGGTTGGATCTCGGGGGAGATCTTATCTCCAATCGAGGTTGAAGTTGAAGTTGAAGCTCGAGAGAGATCTTATCTCTAGCTGAGGTTGAAGGAGATCTTATCTTCTGTTGACGTAGAAGCTCAGGGGAGATCTTACTCCAACCGAGATTGAAGGAGATCTTATCTCCTATTAAAGGATTGGAGCTTGAGGAAGATCTTATCTCCAGCTAAGGTTGATGTTGAAGTTGAAGCTTGGGGGAGATCTTATCTCCAACCGAGGTTGAAGGAGATCTTATCTTTTGTTGACGTAGAAGCTTGGGGGAATCTTATCTCCAGCCGAGGTTGAAGGAGATCTTATCTCCTATTGACATAGATGCTCGGAGGAGATCTTATCTCCAACCGAGGTTGAAGAAGATCTAATCTCTTGTTGACGTTGAAGTGAGAGCTCGTGAGAGATCTTATCTCTAACCGAGATTGAAGGAGATCTAATCTCCTATTGATGTTGAAGTTGGAGCTCGGAGGAGATCTTGTCTCCAGTCGAGGTTGAAGTTGAAGTTGAGGCTCGGGAGAGATTTTGCCTCCAGTCGAGGTCTAAGGAGATCTTGTCTTTTGTCGTTGTCAAGCACAATGGATCCATTATCGGGGCCTCTCCTCTCATTCCATTTAAAATGAATGAGGCCTTCAACTTTGCTCACGTTAGGATGAGGTTCTCCTCCTATTCCTAATAGGCTATGGGGGCACATAAGAGCCGTTGTCAGGGTCTCTTTCTCCATCTCGTCTAAAATGAGCAAGGTCTTCAACTTTGCTCACATTAGGATGAGGTTCTCCTCCTGTTCCTAACGGACTATGGGGGCACATAAGGGTCGTTGTCAGGGCCTCTACCCCCATCTCATCTAAAATAAATGAGGCCTTCGACTTTGCTCACGTTAGGATGAGGTTCTCCTCCTATTCCTAACGGGCTGTACGGGCACATAAGGGCCATCGTCAGAGCCTCTTCCCCCATCTCGTCTAAAATAAATAGGCCTTCGACTTTGCTCAGGTTAGGATGAGGTTCTTCTCCTATTCCTAATGGGCTATGGGGGCACATAAGGGCCATTGTCAAGGCCTCTCCCCTTATCTTCTATTGATGTAGACGTAGAAGCTTAGAGGAGATCTTATCTCCAACCGAGTTGAAGGAAATCTTCTCTCCTGTTGACGTAGAAGCTCAGAAGAGATCTTATTTCCAACCGAGGTTGAAGAAGATCTTATCTCCTATTGACGTAGAAGCTCAGAAGAGATTTTATCTCTAATCGAGGTTGAAGGAGATCTTATTTTCTGTTGACATAGAAGCTCGGAGAGAATCTTATCTCCAACCGAGGTTGACGTTGAAGTTGAAGTTGAAGGAGATCTTATCTCCTATTGATATAGAAGCTCGGGGAAGATCTTATCTCCAGGCGAGGTCGAAGAAGATCTTATCTCCTATTGATGTAGACGTTGAAGCTTGGAGGAGATCTTATCTCTAGTCGAGGTTGAAGGAGATCTTATCTCCTATTGATGTAGAAGCTCGGAGAAGATCTTATCTCCAGCCTTGGTTGAAGGAGATCTTATTTCCTATTGACGTAGAAGCTTAGAGAAGATCTTATCTCCAGTCGAGGTTGACGTTGAAGTTGAAGTTGAAGGAGATCTTATCTCTTGTTGATGTAGAAGCTCGGAAGAGATCTTATCTTCAGCCAAGGTTGAAGGAGATCTTATCTCTTATTGACGTAGAAGCTCGGAAAAGATCTTGTCTCCAACTGAGGTTGAAGTTGAAGTTGATGTTGAAGGAGATCTTATCTTCTATTGACGTAGAAGCTTGGGGGAGATCTTATCTCCAGCCGAGGTTGAAGAAGATCTTATCTCCTGTTGACGTAGACGTAGAAGCTCCGAGGAGATCTTATCTCTAGTCAAGGTTGAAGAAGATCTTATCTTCTGTTGATGTAGAAGCTCGGAAGAGATTTTATCTCCAGCCGAGGTTGAAGAAGATCTTATCTCCTGTTGACGTAGATGTTGAAGCTTGGAGGAGATCTTATCTCCAGTCGAGGTTGAAGAACTTCGATCTGCTCATGTTAGGATGAGGTTCTCCTCCTGTTCCTAACATGGCCACTATTGATTATTTTTTTTTCTATCATCACATAATTTTTGTACCAAAAAATAATAATATTAAAATAGAGAAGTTTTATTGAAGAAAAATTACTGATAGTACATCCTTAGATTTTTTGAATTCTAAGGTCGTGGGAGCGTTCTTGCTTCATGCTCCTTCAGACGATAAGTTTTGGACCGAATGACCTCCTCTATTTCATATAGGCCTTCCCAATTCGGGGCAAGCTTCCCCTAGCTCTGAGCCTGAGAAATGGCGGCTCATCGAAATATTAAGCCCCCTAGAGGTAGTGTTGATGATGCCAAGAGACGACCGATCTCCTTATTGTTCCTCCCTCATTGGTGGTTCTAGTTGTGGTAGCGCCCTTGGCTGATCTTCTCTTGGTTTAGGTCGGCATCTATGGAGCATTGAGGGGGGCGTAGTTATGAAACCTTTTGGGGGGGACTTCTTCATGTCCTTCCATCAGAGCTTCTTTAATGATGAGCTTGGGGAGGAGTTCGAGCTTGCTCACGCTCAAGGGGAGTCCGAGAGCACGGTCGAACTTTATTCGGCCTTCTACCAGCGATGCTGAAGAATTTCATTTGGCCCTTCCTGATATTCATCAGGGAATCCAAACCTCGGCACGGACATCGGCTGTTGATGAAGTGAGCCACAAACTGATGGCTCATCAGGTCAAAGAAGAAGATCGTTCCTAGCTTCAATGCTGAGTATCAGTTTCTTACTACTTCCTTCAAGATAGACGAAAAAGCTTGATAAAAGATGGCGTCTGGTGTGCGATGGAGCAGCATCATAGTTCGAAAGGCCTTCAGATGATCGACCGAATCAGAGATTCCATCATAGCTTTCAAATCGAGGGAAGCTTAAAGTTTGATGGAATGGGCTCTTGCATAATTCGGAGACAGAAAGAAAGATCGATGCAGACGTCATCATGGTGAGTCGGGGCGACGTGGCTGAGCTTTTCAATCCAACGATCCATCCTCCGCAGTTTCTGATCGAGGACATCATCTCGATCATAGACCTTAGAAGGCTTCTGGCTGTAGATGGGGAGGTTCCTTCCTGAGAAGAATTATGATTCAAGCAAGAATCGTCTGCTCTCTATTTCTCCTTCCTAGGGATGATGGGTATTCTAGCTCAAGTGCTCCTTCTTGGGGCCAGTTTCTGATATCCTGATGGCGAGTTTTCTAGTAGAATCATCATTGAAGGTTGCTGCATGGCCTGCACCATCTCAGTGAGGCCATGAACCTGCTGCATTAGTAGGTTAAACTGCTCTGGATCTACCATGGCCATCGATGGAGGAGGAGGTTGAAGTGCCGACGATGGAGTAAGGACAGATGGATCTGGCCCAGATCTAGCGGTAGATCTCTGGATAGTCATCCTTTTTGGAGGCATTTTTCAAGATTGAGGGAGAGGATGGAGATGGACCTTGAAGAAGAAGATCCACAGGATCGACTGAGCAATCTTTTAAGAATAAGGGTATCTCAAAAATAGAGGATCATTATTCTAACGTTAATTTTGTTGGCATAGAATCTGGTTGACGTCGGATCGAGCTAGAGTCGAGGAAGATGAGGTCACTGTCGATGATCTGCAAAATAAAGTTTCATCCAGAGTCAATGGTGGTGGCTTCGGCAGGACCCTCTGATGATCAAGTCAGCTCTTTTGGCCAATAGAAATGGAGTGCTCAGGCAAGAATTCAGTAAAGTTTCGAAAAGAAGAAGAGAGATTAGAGAAAATGTATCTGAAGGATCTTTTTTTATAGATGAAGCCTATAGCAGATTGATAGTGATGGTCGTAACATCCGATAGTGGACCACTCGAGGCCACGTGGAGTTTGTTATCGAGAGTGGTGTCCATTGCCATGATGTGGCTATTCGTTGAGCTTTAATGGTCAAAGTTTGAAGGAAGCAGGCATTGGTCGGTGAAGAGCTTTGACATACATTAATTTCAGAGGAGTTCAGACTTCTGAAGGAAATACGGCTAGAGGAGATTATCCGAAAGTAATGCTAGCTAAAATCTGAAAGTAAACCATTGGAAAAATCTGATCGAAGGAAAAGTTTGGAAGGAGTTTGGCTCCTGAAAGAATCCAATTGAAGGAAAAATTCAGAAGGAGTTTGGCTTTTGAAGGAAACTGACTGAAGAAAAAATTTAGAAGTTCAACTCTTGGAGGAATCTGACTGAAGGAGAAATTCGGAAGGAGTTCGGCTCCTATAGAAATCCGACTGAAAAAAAAATCTGAATGAAGCTCGGCCATTGGAGGAGTTCAACTGCTGAAGGAGTTTGGCTCCTGGAGGAATCCGACTGAAGGAGAAGTCCGAAAGAAGTTTAGCTCCTTTCGACATCTAACTGAAGGAGAGGTCCGAAAGAAGTTCGGCTCCTGAAGAAATTTAATTGAAGGAGAAGTTTGGAAGGAGTTTGGCTTCTGTAGAAATTCGACTGAAGAAAAAATTTGGAAGGAGTTTGGCTCCTAAAGGAATTCGACTAAAGGAGAAATCTGGATGGAGCTCGATCGCTGGAAGAGTTCAATCGCTGAAGGAGTTCGGCTATTGAATGAGTTCGGCCGTTGGAGGAGATCGGCTGGGGTTCGGCCACTAGAGGAAGAATTCTAGATTGAAGCTCTTTCATGATTACCGATTATATTAGACTAAGCATCAGACTGGACTTCGACGGGAGCGAAATTTATCCCCAACACATCTAAAATGAAAGAACCGATCAAAAATCCATCAACAGAAATATCCAATCTAGATATTGAAATTGAGGTTGGCAAAAATCAAGGTGAGTCGGTAGAACCCCTCATCACTATTCCTCTAGGAAGAGATCCAAAAAGAATCATTCAGATAGGAGCTTAAATAAATACCGACCTTAGGAAAAAATTGATTTCTTTACTTTGATGGAATGCTGATGTTTTTGCATGGTCAGCCTCAAAAATGCCCGAGATCCCCATCGATGTCATAGTATACAGGTTGAACATTGATCCCAAGCACAAACCGATAAAGCAAAAGAAGAGAAGTTTCACTTCGAAGAGACAAAAAATGATAGATGAAGAAGTTAGTAAACTTTTGAAGGTAGGATTCATCAGAGAAGCTCAATACCCAAGCTGGATCGTCAATGTGGTGATGGTCAAGAAGGCAAGTGGAAAATGGAGGATGTGTATTGATTTCATTAAGCTCAATAAGCTTGCTCAAAAAATAGCTTCCCCTATGAAGAATCGATCAATTAGTTGATGCTACCTTAGGGCATAGGCTGCTAAGTTTTATGGATGCCTTCTCTGGTTATAATCAAATCAGAATGGCCTCCGAAAATGAAGAAAATATGATATTTATAATTGATAAAGGTTTGTATTGTTACAAAATGATGTCTTTTGGATTAAAGAATGCAGGTGCAACCTACCAGCACCTTGTGAATAAAGTTTTCAAGCAGTAGATCGATCGTAATATGAAAGTCTATGTTGATGACATGCTAGTAAAGAGCATAGAGAAAGATCAGCATATCATTGATATGGAAGAAGCTTTCGAAGAGCTCCGCAAGCATTACATGAAGCTCAATCCTAACAAGTGCGCTTTTGAGGTCACAGCTAGAAAATTTCTTGATTTTCTTGTAACACAAAGAGGAATAAAAGCTAACCCTGAGAAGATCCAAATGTTACTTGAGATGAAGCCCTCAAGCCCTATAAAAGAAGTGTAGTGGCTGACCAGATGAGTGGCGTTGCTCAGTAGATTCATATCTAGGTCAGCTGAAAAATGCCTCCCATTCTTCAAAATATTGAAACAAATCAAAGATTTTAGATGGACAAAAGAATGCCAAGCCACCTTTGATGAGCTCAAAGCATACCTTGGCTCTGTTCCCCTGCTATCCAAGCCTATCGAAGATGAGAATTTATCTATATATTTATCTATCCCACCTAATGCTAGTCCAAGATGATGCAGGAACACACAGGCCCATCTACTATACTAGCAAACTATTGTGGGATGCAGAAACTCGGTATTCTAGAATGGAGAAAATGATTTATTCTCTAATTATAATTGCTAAATGACTTCGACTATATTTCCAAGCTCATTCTATTGTTGTCTTAACAAATCGACCATTGAAATCAGTCCTTTAATGACCTAACGCCTCCGACCAAATGGCCAAATGGGCCATTGAACTTAGTGAATTTGATATCCACTATCAGCTCAGACCCTCAATGAAGGCTCAAGTGCTGACTAATTTTATGGTGGAATGCTCAATACCTAAGAAAAATCCGACCGTTGAAATTCAAACAAAAGCCTCTGAAGAAGCTCATTGGCCCTTGCATGTTGATGGAGCCTCCAATGCACAGGAAAGTGGTGCTGGTTTGATATTGGCAGACCCAAAGGGAGCTATCACTAAACACACTCTAAGATTCAATTTCAATATTTTTAATAACAAAGCAGAGTATGAAGCCCTCATCGTAGGACTTAGAATAGCCAAAGATCTTAATATTAAGAAACTGAAAGTCTTCAGTGACTCTCAACTAATCGTTGGATAGGTATAAGGTCTCTACGAAGTCAGAGATACTATTATGTCTCACTATTTACATAATGCAAAAAAATTATCTAAAAACTTTGATGACCTCGAAATCATCTAAATATCGATATCGAAAAATGCCCGAGCTAATGCACTCTCACACCTAGCGATATCAGAATTTTTTGATTTCAACTAGAAGGTATACATTGAAGTCCTCGAAAAACTTAGCACAGAGGTCAAAACAATTGCCTAGGTTAGTCAAGAACCAAGCTGGATTGATCCTCTAATGAATTACTTGAGCAAAGGAATATTGCCTGATGACCCTACGAATGCAAGAAAAATTAAGAGGCAAGCACCCTGGTATGTCATCCTAGATGAAAAATTCTATAAAAGATCATTCTCTCTCCCATTGTTTCGATGCTTGAGGCCTTCTAAAGCTGACTACGCCCTTTGAGAAGTCCATGAAGAAATTTGTGGTAACCATCTGGGGGGCAAATTTTTGGCATACAAGGTCATCCGGCAAGGGTATTACTGGCCTACCATACAGAAAGATGTGGCTGATCTCATGAATAAGTGCGACCAATGTCAATGGTACACCAACATTCAACATCAACCAACCATCGAACTCATTTCTATTACCGCCCCTTGCCCTTTCGTTGTATGGGGGATGGACATCTTGGGGCCGTTTCTTATGGCAACAAGATAAAGAAAATTCCTAGTGATAGTAATAGATTATTTTACCAAATAGGTGGAGGCAGAGCCACTAGCATAGATTACAAAAAGAAAGATGCAAGTCTTCATCTGGAAGTCAATTATCTATCATTTTGGCTTACCCCAGGTAATTATCACTGATAATGGAAAGTAATTTGATAATGCAAAGTTTAAGGAGTTCTATTCTGATCTTTATATTACCCATCGACTAACTTTAGTTGGACATCCATAATCTAATGGGAAAATCGAAGTTACAAATCGAACAATTCTCTAAGAATTGAAAACAAGGCTCACTAAAGTCAAAGGTCTGTAGGCTAATGAACTATATAGTGTTCTTTGGGCTTACAAAACTACTCCTAGATGACCAATTGGATAAACGCCTTTCAGACTTACATTTGGATCAGAAGCAGTCATACCAATGAAAATTAGTCTTTTGACATCGAGGATAGAAAACTTTCATGAAGAAAGTAACCCAGATCAGTTGAGAACTGATCTCAATTTATTGGAAGAAATCTGAGAAAGAGCTTCAATTCGAATGGCAACCTACCAGTAGAAGGTAGCCAGATATTATAATACCAGCATCAAGACAAAAGTCTTCCGAGTTGGAGATTTAGTACTCCATCGAGCGGAAGTCTCAAAATTTCTAGAACAAGAAAAGCTTATCCCAAAATGGGAAGGACCATACCGAGTTGTTGAAATAATTCGGCCGAAGCCTATAGAATTGAGAACTTGGATAGTTCGAGCATTTCTAGAAGTTGGAATGCCAAAAATCATAGAATGTACCATCAATGAATTTTGAATAAAGCCTTTGAAAATTTCATATCGCTGAAGATCCCTCCAACATATTGAAATTTCTTCAATCAACTCAAAAAAAAAGAGTCCAATCTCTGGATCCGCAGAGCCCCATTGGGCACAGGAGATAAGATCTCTACTTTTCTAAAAAGTCCGATCTCTGAATCGGTAGAGCCCCGATGGGAAAAGACGATAAGATCTCTACTATTCTAAAAGGTCTGATCTCCGAATCTGTAGAGCTTCGATAGGTATAGGAGATAAGATCTCCATTATTCTAAAATGTTCGATCTCTAGTTCGACAAAGCTTTGATGGGCATAGAAGATAAGATCTTCACTATTCTAAAAGCTCCGATCTCTAGATCGGCAGAGCCTCAATGGGCATAGAAGATAAGATCTTCACTATTCTAAAATTTTGATCTCTGGATCGATGTTATTATAGATTTCAATCAAATACTGATCTCCAGATTAATGTTATTATGGATTTCAATCAAATACTGATCTCGAGATCGATATTATTATGAATTTTGGTTAAAAATTAATCTCTAGATCAAAGTTAACCTAGATTTGTATTAATTACTGACCTCAAGGTTGATGTTATGAATTTCTATTGATCACTGATCTATAGGTCGAAGCTACTGAATTATGTGGATTTCTATTAATTATCAACTTCCAAATTGATCTTATTATGGACTTCTATTAATCCTTGATCTCAGGATCGAAGTTATGCGGGACTCCTATCTAATACTGATCTCCAAATCGATGCTATTACCAATATCGAAGGCAACTTACATTGGGATCCTACCGAGGTGAAGTTACTCTATTATTACTTGGGAAAATTTTTGGAATGGAATGTACAAAACATTGCAACAAATTACACCAAGTTGGAGAAACCCGACATCAAATGCAGAGATCATCCGAAAAGAAAAAAAGAATTTCATTTTCATATTGAAAAAAGTCATTACAAAAAACCCGAATCAGGCCAATACAAGAAAACAAATAGAAATAAAGATAAAAGGAAGGAAAATAAAAAGTTAGGCATCTGCCTGAGGAGCTTCAATTGAAGTAGCATTCACCGCATCGTCCTCCAAGGAGATAACTTCGATAGGCACTAGGCAGGAACTGGAACTTCAGTCAGGGCAGATGTAGGGGCCAACTCGATGGGGTCTAAAGTCTCCACCTTCAGCTTGATCAGAGCAGTAGGCACCTCCAAGGCAGCTTGAGGTACCTTTATAGCAGAAACCACCTCTGGTACTGGTTGGGGCTCCATTCCTGCAGATGCTTGAGCTTCCATCTTCGAGACCAAGGTGAGAATGGCCTCTTGAGTAATGCCACTCAGATCCAAATCAGAAAAAAGTTTTCCGACTATCACCTTGCAGCCATTGAAGCCACTCTCGAAGGCCACTCTCGAAGCCTCCATCACCTCCTCAACAAACTCCTCGAATGCCTTGAACTCCTGCACCACTTGATCGGCTACCGACTTCTAGTGGTCCAAGTCCCTTTGGTATGTCAGTAGCGCCTTGTCCCGGGCAACCAATGTCTCCTCCTGCTGCTTTATTATGGCCTCCAAGTCTGGTATCTTGGAGACCTCTGATTGAAAGTCTAGCAATTTCTTCTCGTCATCATCGGTCCTCTTTTGGAAGTCCAGTAGGGCCTTATTCTTCTCAAAGATTATTTGCAGCTTCTCTTGCAGCTGCTTCTTTAGTCCCTCCGAGGTCTTTTCTTCTTTTGCACCTTTTTTCTCTACCACTTTCTGGTAGTCCTTGGCAGACTACAAGGCCTCCTCCAACAACTTTTTACTCCCGCCAAGCTAGCTAACATGCTCAGCGAATAGTCTGAAGGAGGCAGACTAGCAAAGGAAAAGAAAAAGAAAAATGTTAGCTTAGTGTAAAACCAATGTTGAAATAGCTAGGTTGGTAAAAAATTGACTTTAAAAAAAAGAGGGAGAAAAAAAGAAAAGATAGAAAGAGAGAGAGAAAGAAAACTTGCGTACATCAAGAAGATAGCTGAAACCTTGGTTCAATAATTTGTCCGGCCCCATGTCCCTTCTTCGAGCATGTGAAGGGAAATCCTGATTTTTCGGACCAGGTTCGTTCAGATTTGATCAGATCAAGAGATATATTTCAAAAAAAAATTTCTCTTGATCTTAATCAGATCTTGATATGTTTCAGATCTGATTCTTATTATTTTAATAAATAAAATAAAATAAGATAAATTAAATCAAATTTAATTTACCTGATTTGGGTAATCCTATTACCCTGTAGATGATCCTGATTGCAGCGGAAGGTTCTGGATCTTAGCCACGCAAGCGCCTGGCCTCTACCGGTATCCACTCGGGTTGGATCTGGAGAACCTCTTCTTCTCTATCACACCTCCAAAAATCAGATCTGGATCTGATCTGGAGGATCTTCAAAACTCTTTTGAAGATCTGCAGTCGTCCTTTTGCAGCAGCGCAGCCTTCTTGCTTTTGATCGCCTTTCCTTGATCTGAATCGCACCAAACTAAGTCCAAAACACCTTTTGGACGTGGAGAGCAAGGGGAGAAGAGACTATGGCATGGAGAAGGAGGGGAGAGGCAGCCTTGGGGCGTATCTAATAGCATTCAAACATTGGAATTAGGGTTGGGCGCAGGGTCTTATTTATAGACCTAAGCTTGTGATCCAACTCCTCTTCCTCTCAACCAATCACAACCCTTTGTGAAATCAGATCTAAATCTGATTGGTTGAAAAAGAGACCCCTGGATTCCTCCTTAGAGGGCGCCTAAGACCAGTCAAACTGGATTCTTAGTAGAACTCTGAATTGGAATCCTAAAGGGAGGTGGAGTCCTTGTCCAACAAGGACTCCTAGGCGCCTCCTACTTGGGCTCACGCCACCCTTGGCGTGCGCCCTTCTCCTTGCCAGGTTCTGGCAGGGGGACAAGCCCCCACCAGCTCTCCAATAGGTGCATGACATGTGGTCAAAAGTCAAAGGGTCAATGGTCAACGTTTGACCAGTCAAAGGTAGACTTTTGACCAAAGTCAAAGAACAAGAAATGGCAGGTGACCAAAAATGGCAGGTAATGTCTTACAAATAAGACAACCTATTCTGACTTGGACAACCTCCAGTCAGACCATATGAAGGCCTCTGATTGAGCACAAACTCCTTTGGCTCAGTCAGGACAACTTATTTATGATAGTAAAAGAAGAACGTTAGGTTCAATCGAGTGCTAGCACGATTTCCTTGAACCTAATTGAATCTCATTCAGATCAATTGAACTAGATCAGTTCAATTGATGATCACCAGATTCAAACCCTTGTTTGTGTGACCCAGTTAGGTTCAGTTCTGTATGGTAATGGGATATGTCATGATCTCTATCATAGACATCATCGAAACTCCTTTCGATGGATCAGAACTCTTCTGATTCGAACAGCTAGAATGATCGATCATCTAAATCATTCTAATTGCTCCCAAAATCCACCAGTGACACCTAGCAGTATATGGTGGCAACCCATCAGAGCTGAATGCGAACCTCTTGGTGCAGCTACCTGTGTGATTAAGTTCTTCTATCTTGAGCCCCGATCAGATTAGGGTTAAGGTGAACTCGTCAAACCCTAGTCTCTGTCATATGATGTAATCATTCGATTCGAGTCCAATGTGAAAATCTAAATAGAAACTCTTTCTATTATTTCACTCTACCATGGCCATGGATTTCTGGACTTGATTCTCATGATCATCATAGGGCTACTCCTCTACCACCGAGGTAGATAGATCCCATCTTGATGCAATCCAGTTCCTACAATGAACATGCTATAGCCAACATACACCTCAGGGTTCCATATGGCTAGGAGACCGAGTAATGGTGTAGTCAAACTATAACACCCTCAAGGTGAACTGCCGATGCATCTCAGGTCAAAGAACCAGACACACTACTGCAGCATCGAGTCAGTCATTGACGAGAAGGTAGACTTCCTAATGACTACTCGAGGTGGTCACGCTCAGTGCCCTCGTTCTCTAACGAGTACCTGTACTCTCGCTCCGGTGTCTCCACACCGTAGACTCAAGACTCATCTACTAAAGAGAAGCGATCGTACACCAACCTTCCGGATCAATCACCATCCTCGTGATGATCCTATGGTCGGGAGCTGTTTATGAGTTAATAATGATTATTCATGTCTTAAATTTTCAACTCTTGAAAATATGAATTATCATTACCATTAACTCAAAGGATGTATCACAGACACTAAATACACATGTGTGATAGAAAATAACCCATTTCATTAATTATAGTCAAAATTACAATTTTGCCCCTAGAAGTGTATTACAAGTGTCAGCCAATTCTGGCTTCTAGGGCACATATATCTAACAATCTCCCACTTGTCCTAAAGCCAATTGGCTACAAGTCTAAGTCCCATCTTCTCAAGGTGGGCTTCGATCTTCTGCTGGCCCAACGGCTTTGTAAGTGGGTCTGCCACATTATCTGTGGAGTTGACTCTCTTGACCTCAACGTAACCTTTCTCAAGGTAATCGCGGATGAGATGATATCGCCGCTCAATGTGCTTGGACTTCTGGTGAGACCTTGGCTCCTTAGCAAGGGCTATGGCGCCATTGTTGTCGCAGTAAAGAGGAATGGCATCTGATGGCATTACTCCAATTTCTGCAGCAAACTTCTTGTACCAGAATCTTCCTTTGCAGCCTCTGATGCAGCTATATATTCTGCTTCCATGGTGGAATCTGCTATCACAGTTTGCTTGGAACTCTTCCAGCTGACAGCTCCACCATTGCACACAAACAGACTCCAGATGTCGACTTTCGATCATCTATATCGACAGAAGTCCGAGTCTGTGTATCCCTGAACTTGGAGTTCTCCATTACCAAAGACCAACATCATATCCTTAGTTCTTCTCAAGTACTTAAGGATACATTTCACAGAAGTCCAGTGTTCTTCACCTGGATTTGACTGATATCTGCTTGTGACACTCACAGCATGGGCTATATCAGGTCGTGTACATAGCATGGCATACATGAGGCTCCCTATTGCAGAAGCATAAGGGATCTTGCTCATGCGTTCTATTTCCTCAGGTGTGCTGGGGCACATCTTCTTGGAAAGATGAATACCATGTCTGAAGGGTATTAATCCCCTCTTAGAGTTTTCCATACTAAACCTCTTTAGTACTTCCTCTATGTACATCTTTCTGTGAAAGTCCTAGCATCCTATTCGGTCTATCCCTATAGACCTTAATTCCTAGAATAAAGGATGCTTCACCTAGGTCTTTCATGGAGAATTCCTTAGACAACCACATCTTGACTGATGTCAACATGGGAATATCATTCCCAATAAGGAGGATGTCATCCACGTACAATACGAGGAAGACAACAGCGCTCCCACTGACCCTTTTGAAAACACATGGTTCCTCTTCATTTTTGATGAAACCAAACTTTTTGATCACATCATTGAAACGAGTGTTCCAGCTCCGAGATGCTTGCTTAAGTCCATATATGGACCTTTGCAGCTTGCAAACCTTGTGATCAGTATCACTGGATGTGAAACCTAGCGGCTGTTCCATATAGATATCTTCCTCAAGATATCCATTTAGGAATGCCGTTTTCACGTCCATTTGCCATATTTCATAATCGAAATAGGCTGCAACAGCAAGCAATGTGCGGATGGATTTTAGCATAGCTACCGGGGAAAAGGTATCCTGATAGTCAATGCCTTCACGTTGACTATAACCTTTTGCCACCAGTCTAGCCTTGAATGTCTCCACATTCCCATCTGCACCAATCTTTCTCTTGAAGATCCATTTACACCCAATAGGTACTATACCTTCTGGTGGATCTACCAAGGTCCAGACTTGGTTTGAGTGCATCGAGTCGAATCTCTGACTTCATTGCCTCAAGCCATTTCTCGGAGTCGATATCTGATATCGCCTCGTTGTAGGTTTTGGGATCATCACCATGAGCACCATTACCTATGAGGAACATTTCCTCTACGTCCTCTGAAATAATACCTAAGTATCTTTCAGGGGGACGGGAAACTCTTTCCGATCTACGAGGTGGAGGAGGTAGTGTTCTTATTGGCTCAACCTGATTTGGTTCCACTTGGTCCTTAGCTCGTTCTGCTTGTGAGACTTTCTCATCAAGCTTAATCTGCTTTCCAATGCCACTATCTTGAATAAACTATTTTTCAAGAAATATGGCATGTCGACTCACAATCACATTGTGGTCTTCTGGAATGTAGAAATAGTATCCTAATGACTCTTTAGGATATCCTATGAATCGAGCTCTAAAGGACCTAAACTCTAACTTGTCCGCTTGTTGTCTTTTGACATAAGCCGGACAACCCCAAATTCTGAGATGACTCAGACTTGGTTTCTTACCGTGCCATATCTCATACGGTGTGGTAGGAACGGTTTTAGAGGGAACCCTATTCAGTAAATAGATTGAAGTTAATAATGAATGTCCCCAAAGAAAATCTGGGAGGTCTGTGAAGCTCATCATGGATCGAACCATATCCAATAGAGTCCGATTTCTCCGTTCTGAAACCCCGTTGAGTTGAGGTGTTCCTGGTGGAGTCCATTGAGAGACTATGCCATTTTCCTTAAGATAGTCTAGGAATTCCCGGCTAAGGTATTCACCTCCTCGATCTGATCGAAGAACCTTAATGGGTTTTCCAGTTTGTTTTTCTACTTCATGTCTGAATTCTTTGAACTTTTCAAAGGCTTCAGACTTATGTCTCATAAGATACACATACCCATACCTAGACAGATCATCGGTAAAGGTAATGAAGTAGACAAAATTGCCTCTAGCCGGCACATCGAATGGGCCGCACACATCAGTATGTACTAGGGCAAGGAGATCTGTGGCCCTCTCCCCATGTCCAACAAAAGGGAGTTTAGTCATTTTGCCTTGAAGACAAGATTCACAAGTTGGATATGACTCAAAAGTCAATGGACTCAATAGCCCATTTTTCTCCAATTTGTTAATCCTATCTTCTGCTATATGACCTAATCTCAGGTGCCATAGATATCTGTCGTTTGGACTATCCCTAGGTCGTTTGGCATTCACGTTTTGCTCGATAGTTAAAATAGGTACATCAATATGCAACTGATAAAGACCATTAACAAGGAAACCATTTGCAATTTTATTTCTTTCATAAAGAATGTTACAATGGTCCTTAAAGAAGGTGATCACATAACCTTCTTGTGCTAAGCATGAAACAGAAATCAAATTCCTGCTAGCTGCAGGCACATAATAACAGTCTTTTAAAACTAAGTCTAAACCAGATGGTAATCGAAGAGGGTATGTTCCCACGGCTACTGCAGCAACTCTTGCTCCATTACCGACGCGTAGGATCATGTCTCCATCCCTCAGCCTCCTGCTATCCTCAAGACCCTGCATAGAAGTGCACAGATGAGCACTAGAACCAGAGTCAAGCACCCAACTGGATGCAGAAGAAACCGTAAGGTTAGACTCAATAACGAGCATACCTCCAGAAGGACCTTCCTTCTTGTTCTTTAGGGTGGCCAGGTAAGTAGGGCAGTTCCGCTTCCAATGGCCGTCGCTGTTGCAATGGAAACACTTTCCTTTGCCATCGACCTTCTTCTTCGGTTCTGCCTTCTTCTTCTTTGATCCTTCTACCTTTTGCTTTTTCACAGACTTCTTTTTCTTTCCATAAGACTTTCTTTTGGAAGAGTCCTTTTTATAGCAAGAACTGAGCTTTAGAACCTTTCATAGAAGCTCAGCGGTAACCAGCATATTCATCAACTCGGCCAAGGAATTCTGAAGTTTATGCATGTGGTAATTCATGATGAAAGATAGTTACGATAATGCAATCAGGTACAAGATGAACAGAATAAAGATGAACGTGGTAATACTGCAAAAGTCAAGAGATCTAATATGCAACCCATGTGCATTCTCGATTCACATCTGCGCATGATCCTTGATTGCATATTGTCTAGAAGTCGCATTATAGGACTGACTTGGCTAACCACATGCGGATGCAGTCAGCAGATCTTAGTCCTTTAGGAAGTCAGTATACGCCGGACTGTAGCTTGCTTCTTGCTTATGTGCGACTTCTCTTTTCATCAAAACACTGGCTTCCTGCAACGGTGAGCTAAACATTATCAGACGAAAGCAGTACCGAAGGTTTCTCCATTGGATGGGTGGTTGGATAGGCTCAAATCATATAATACGATTTCCGAAGACTCATGTTAAATCATTCTTAAGTGGCCCTTTATTATTTCTGTGTCTGCTATCCAATTTTATATTGGATAGCTGCGTACTTCTCGCTTCGAATTGAATGGAGCGGCGCTGCGCACAGTCTGATGCTACTTCCGAGGTGCATGCGCGTTAGTCGATGGGACTAGTGGAGGTTGAGGCTAGCGGGATTGGAGTCATACTTCAGATATCGTCGAATAAACGGCTCATATGTTGAGCTAAAGTATACGTTCTGAAGTGCCAATCGTTAGTAGTAGAAATTACGGGACCCTCTTCGATTAGATCTGGTTCATGAGTCATACTGTGTATGTCTCTAGAGATACGGATGCTGATAATATGTGTTTGAGTGTGGCCTAGGCAGCTAGCAGAATTTTTTTTGAATTAGAGTTAGTCTAAAGTATTCTCGTGGTTAGACTATTTGATGACATTATGATGTAGACCAGTGCTATGTATTGGTATTACACAAATTTTTACTTTAATTAAGGATACAAGCATTAGTCCTTATCATATCTATTTATGAATCATGACAATAAGGATCTCCTTAACAATCGTGTTTTTATTAATGGTCTTTATCAGCTACATATTGTCTGTTACAATGTCGAGATGTGGATAAATTCTAATCTATTGCGTATAGCAAATAACATGAATTGAACTGCAATAATATCTCAGACAGTCGTAGGGGATGAGGGTCTCAAGATAGTGCATATCGTGATGGCACCTGGAGATTAGTGTCATAGTCACGCAATCTGAAGCTCATCAAGCGATCAAACATACAAACTTAAGAGATTATATGGTAGACTATGGGCTAATTGGAGTATTGATTTTGGTGCATAATTCTAGACTGCTGCGATGCTCGATGGTCTTCAAGGCAAAAATCGACTCTTGAAACTCTGTTGTATATGGATTGGTACATGGCGGATGAGGGACATCACAGAGGTTCTGCCCTTGCCCTAGTACATCACCAATAAATCGTTGGGTGTCCTCTGAGACCTCAGCTCATTTGAATGCTCGACGCTATGCGCTCAGCAGAGTCATATTTCGAATCTCATTGGTTCCTACTCTTCTCAGTTATTGTACCTCGTAACCCACAATGGTGGTGATATATTAGGATGACTCGTGAGTTCCTAGATTTGGAGTCTGGGTCCCGTGGTGGATTTAAATATTGATGCCCAACTCATCCATCTCGACGCGCCTAGCATCAGGCTCAAGTGGCTCTAAGATATGTATATTCTCATGGAGGTAAAGTTCAATGCATGATTTCTAGCGTAGACAACTGAGACGCACTGTATCACAGGTATACGAGGACAAATCACCCTGGGTTGGAGACACAGCACATCTACAATTGGTGGAGAACTCAGACTTCATACTTTTTTTCTAGGGATAATTGATTTAGGGTCTCATTATTAACTTAGAATCTGTGTTTCCAACTAAGTTTCGATAAGCATTATGCTTGAACCTATTGTGGCAATGGGTTACGTTATGCCGGATTCATTGACGGACGCTCATAATACAGTAACTGTGTTACAGATATGGTCCAGATCAAGTGGAAGATTACAAGGATGGAAGGAATCATGCAGATATAAACTCGGGATACATCATGATTAGTAATTGTCACATTTTGGCAAGGTCTTCGAGTAGCACGAAGTGTCCAATATCAAAACAACCAGTCGGTTCAATTACCGGGTTATCGGTTGCCAGAACAAGACGTTAAACGTTAGACACCAAAAATTGTTATAACGCCGCGGAGACCAATTGGGTTAGCATACAAATCCAGATACTATACCTCTTTGATCCTAATTAAGGTCTTTGCTTGATCGTGCGTCGGATCCTTGATTCAGAAACTTTTAAATCGCTATGTATGGATCTGCGTTCAAGTTATTCTAGCATCATTTGGTTGCATCAGCTCTACCAACTCTTGTTATTCGGAGCTTTGATCACAGCCTTAGACCTGAGACATTCAGCTCCCTTGACTCAATGCCTTCGATCCACGTTTACTTGTAAGGTGAGTGGTACTTAGACTCTTGAACTCTCCTCAAATTTTAGTACCTAATGTGATTTATTTTTTCCATAATCTTAATTTTTTTAAATTAAGTAAGTTTTGGTTCACAATAATCATGTCATACACATAAATTCACGGGTAGGAGTCCTTTTCAGGACTTTGACTAAAGGACATTGTTTCCTTTGACAGCAAAGAAATTATTTGGGATTCTCTGATTAAGGTGACGGAACTCGCACGCACCTGCGCCCTAACAGACAAACGATAATAAGAACACACCCACCATACGTTTATACTGATAAGCTACAAGGAGAGACATTTATATATCGGGCTTTTTTGTCTAAGCCTTTTCATATCATTATGATTTCCAGGAAAAGCGAATCAAGAGGACACCAACAAGTTAATCAGGAACTGCCAATACGCTACAAAACAGTTTTGAGATACTACTAATCGATATATAGGCTCATATAGTTAATCATATATAATGCATAGGTAAATATTTAGGTTCGGATTTCATAGGTTTTTGTATACTCATCTCTAATGAGTAAGTTCATAGTAAGGATACTAATTATCTACATTCCAGAAGACCACAATGGATAGTGATCCGCATTGGCCATTTCCTTTTGAAAATTGTTTATTCAATAGCGACATTGGAGGCGATTTAACTTGGATGAGAAGTTCACATAACGAGCAAGGACAATTGGAACCATAGATTGAGTCAATAAGAAACTAACTCCTCCACCTCGTAATGAAAAGAGTTTCGTCCTCTGGAGATAACTTAGGTATTATTTAGAGGATGTAGGAAAATATTCCTCGTAGGCAATGGTGCCATGGTGATGATCCCAAAACTACAAATGAGGCGCATATTAGATATGACTCCGGAATGGGCTAGAGCAATGAATCAAGAAATACTCGATGTCACTAAACCAAGCTGACTCATAGTGTAGCATGATATTTTAGATCCTACATTCCATCGTATAAGAGATATCTAAATAAATATAGTTTAATTTGATCTGGAATCATAAATTAAATTTTAATCTAGACAATTATAGGTGGAATATTTCTACAATAGTTCATAAGACATGCATGTCTAGTACATATTTCATAGAGAGTATATTATAAATTGAAAATATATTATTTAATTTGCTGTTATTTTATATGATTATTAGTAAACATTAAATAATTAGTCTTAAAAAGAATAGTGTATAAACTAAGTATTTAAAATCAAATGAAGTTTAGTTCATATCAAAAATGCATAGGCAAATACGAGAGCTTATTATTTATTTACGATCTTAAGCGTGCGAATAGCATAGTATTCCTGTAAGACTCATAGATCCATCATTTGCATACCTTTTTTTAATATCTCTTGTCTACGTGTGATGTCTTAAGATTTGACTCACAAAATCATCCGCATAGTTGCTGCCAATTGCAGGCCTATTTGATTACGAAATATGGTAATGCGCAATTGTGACATATACATAAAATTATTTATTTTCTACAATTTTAATATAATCTTATAAATTAATGATATAATAATACTTTTGAGAGACGTTAGGCTTCATGATACCTATGGAAAGTTGAATAGAGGACAGACTTCTGATATTTTTGTATATCTCAGATGATGTAGTGATCACACTTGGATGGTCTGTTTGTAGATCTGAAATGCAGTGAAATGCAGCACATGAGATATACTTCAAAAATTTTATATTTCTTGAATATGATCGGAGACTCTAGAGATGTTCATTAGATTGCTTAATTACTATTATTCTCTTACAAATGAAAATAAAGTTAGATAAGTAAATACGCATCTGTTAATTTACGCAATTGGATAGATGAGTATACTCCTATTACCAATAATGTTCTGATTTCTGATGGAAATCATTAATGTTTGACAGAGACGCGCAAGTGTGTGAGTGTCTAATCAACACACAGGACGCCTGGCCTCTACCGAATCTCAAGTGTTAGATGTTAGGCTGTTGTGCGCTTTCTTCTCTCGTATATTCGTACTGGCTTGCGAAAATAGTATGCAAGACTCTCGGATCTGATTTGGAGGATATTCAAAACTCCTTGATTGTAAGATAAGCAGCAGTCGTACCTCAGTAGTAGAGCAGAACAAAGACCTGTTTCTTGAGACATATTTCAAGTCCATACGCGACTTTTCTTTGCATTCTTCTAGAATTTGCGCACACACAGGAGCGGCGAAAACGTTAATAATTACTCATGGGGAATTTATAGGGGTGTTGATAGGGACGTGAGGAAAGCACACGAGAAGTAGGGGTGAGATGGATAGGAGCTTTCACAGAGAAATTGGTTTAAATTATGAGGAAAGGCTACTTAAATGGGAGGAGAAGAGGGGTGAGAGGCAGCTCCTTGGGGGGCATTGGAAGAATCTTCTTGAATTAAGAGGGGTGGCAATATATATATTTGCAGTTCGGGCGTCTTACGCGAGTTTATTGATATAGACTGATCAGTTGATCGGACTTCTCTTCTATCCCAAATCAATCACAACTCTTGTTGAAAATTTAAGATCTATAATCTGCCTGATTGGATGGTGCCAGATGATGGTAGTCCCTGCAGCAACTATCTGGCACTACTTTTATATAGACGGGCACATTGTAGCAGACAGGGAATCCTGTAAATATGTTTCCGCTGGGCAATTTAGGGAGTCTTTAGGGAACTTTCTCATTATGTGTGAATCCAATTAGAACAGGAGTAGTAGGAGTTCCTCATAGGTAACAACAGTTGGACTCTGACTCATCCAATTGGGCACACGCGCCAAAGGGCTAGGCGTCACCCTCTCTCCTTTGGATCAGGTGTTTCACTGGAAACGAGGATTGAGTGCCAAGCTGCAGCATCCAGGATGACGCACACACCACTGGGGCAGCACTCTCTAAATATGATGCTGGGATACCCTATTGTTAAATGGTCAATTAAGTCAAAAGTTTCATGGTCTACAGGGACCAAATTGATTTTGTTGTTGTTTTTGGTATATTTGCGGAAAAGAAAGAAAATTAAGTTCCCCCTTACCCAAACAAAAATGGTAGCAGCGCTATTTTGAACAAGTCAAAAGAGGAACATACGAGATGGCATGGATTTTGACTTCAAAAAATTTGTCCTGAAGATTGCAGGGTTAAATTCGGTAACAATGGTACTTCAAGGAATAAGACAACCCTTTCTCTTGAAGGAGTTGTTGATCAAGGGCCCTAATGCATGGTGGCGTCCAAGAGTCGAGATGATGAAGGCGTTTGATTGAGCTAAACTCCTTTGGCTAAAATAGGACTTACATATGATCTATGGATACAGACAATAGAGAACGTTGGCTTAAATCGAGTGCTAGCAGAGTTCATCCTTGATAACAAGTTACAATCTCATTCAGACCATCGATTGGTGAACTAGACCGTTCAGATAGAATAGATCACAGGATCAACCTTATTTGTTGGTGATCCAGAATTAATTTTCAGGATCGTTATCATTCTGCGATAATGGGAGATATGTCATTGATGCATTCTATCCCATATAGACCATTATCAGCAAACTACTTTTCGATTGGTAGGTCAGAAACCATCTTTTAGATGTCGGACAGCTTAAGAATCCAATATCGGAGTCTAAGTGATGGCTCTAACATATGACTTACCAAGACACTTAGTTACTAGGTGAGCACCGGGTAGCAGTATAACTGGTGGAGCCCAATTCATTCCCCATATCAGCAGCTGAATTGCGGAAACCTCTGGTGTGCATCTATTATGTGAGGTTAATGTTCATAATTTACTATCTTGAAGCTCCAATACCTGAATTTTGCTGATCAGGATTACACGGCTGTAAATGGTCCAAGTTGTAGACTCGTCACTTAAGCACTAGGTTAAGGGATCTGGACTGGGTCACTCTGACTTGCTAAGGGTCATTCAGAGAATTCAGATTGTGAGTGGTGACATAAATATAGACACGGGTTGCCAAAAATTACTCTGTGCTTTCCTAATCATACAGGTTTGGTCACTGACGCTGATGCTATGGGTCTTAATATGATGAGTTTTAACTTATGTCTGGCTTACTTGAATTCTCATGGTTAATAGGAAGCATATGAAGGTGTTGGCTCTGGATCCATATCTAGTATCGATATGTTAAGCAATCTTCGTAAAGGGAGGAAATATCCCATCTTGATATGCCAATCATCTCGCAACTGATTCCTGAATAAAAATGATACGGAGGGTCATTATATTTTCTATTACGATACCATTAGCAGTTACAACATTTTTCAGGGTATCGATTGATGTGGTCGGTAGAGTAGCCTCCACCTTGAGTTAAAATTGAGAATGCCTTAAGTTATAGTTTTCTTAATCAAGAGCTTAAAATTAATAAGACTAATGCACATCAAGTATTAACTATAGTTGTTTGAACCTCAGATCTAAACGAAACAGACAATTCTACTACAGCATCAAGTCAGTCATTGACGAGAAGGTAGACTCCCTAATGACTACTCGAGGTGGTCATGCTTAGTGCCCTCGTTCTCTAATGAGTACCTATACTCTCGCTCTGATGTCTCCACACCATAGAGTCAAGACTCATCTACTAAAGAAAAGCGATTGTACACCAACCTTTCGGATCAATCACCATCCTCGTGATGATCCTATGGTCGGAAGCATTTTATGAGTTAACAATGATTATTCATGTCTTAAATTTTTAACTCTTGAAAATATAAATTATCATTACCATTAACTCAAAGGATGTATCACAGACACTAAATACACATATGTGATAGAAAATAACCCATTTTATTAATATTAGTCAAAATTATAATTTTGCCCCTAGAAGTGTATTACAAGTGTCAGCCAATTCTGACTTCTAGGGCACATATATCTAATAGCATGTAGATCATGCTGTGGCATCATGGCATAGAGGAGATCCTTATTGAGAGTTGGGATATCCCACATGGAAGCTTGAGATATGTTGATCCGATCAGTTGAGGTTGACGATGGAACAACAAGCGAGGCTTTTGGCCCACCGAAGGATTGAGACTAGTGGGTTGGGATCGATGTCGGTGCAGTCGGTGGACTAGACTTCAATGAGGCAGTCATAGGGGCCAACCTTGGATAGGTGGTTATTTGTTTGAGAGATGGCCAGGCCACCTCGGTGGATTCCCAATGTCCCCTGGACATTGGGGAAGACGTTGGTGAAGGGCGGGCGCTGATAGGCTCCACATGGATTACTATCAACCCCGCTATACGTGGAGGCACAGATCGGTGAGATGCCAAGGTAGAGTTGATAGTCTACTTCCCTTTCCCTTTTTTCACTTGCGGGGGGTTGGAGGACTCCAACTTCCTCTTCCTTTGCTCCGCCAGCCTTCGGGGATCGAACCTCATGAGTAATGCAATAATCAAAGAGAAATATGGTCAGGCAAAAATCAAATACTGAAAGAGTTAGGGAAAATTAGAAGACAAAACTCACCTTAGGAGGAGATGAGATTAATACTGGAGTTGAATAGTGATTGGTCCATCACTAGTTGATTGAACTTAGGCACCTTCATACCTAGTAGCTCTACAAAGGTCTCCTTATCCCTAGACAAGATGGATTTATTGGAATTCTAGTTCAACCGAGGTCTATCCTAGCGAGTACCGAACCCCAGAGGGTATCAGAAGAAACAAAGAAGAAATAACTTTTTCAATCATGAATTAAAGAAGAAAGGGTAGGACCAAATTTATAATTCGGCCGTGGTGAGAAATACCACTAGCCTTTCTTAGTAGGGTATTTTTTCAAAACAAAAAGAGCCCTAAAAAGAGAAGTCCTAAGGCTAATAGCGGCAAAACCACAGTAAATGATAAAAACTAAAATAATTCTAATAGCTTTGGGGGTTACTTGGCTCGGCTGGAGGCCATAGTAATCTAATACATTGCAAATAAAAGGGTGCAAAGAAAGGCACAACCCAGACAGAAGAGATTCATCATAGAAGGCTACACAACCTTCAAGAGGCTGTGTAACTTGGTCAAAGGGACTAGGGGCTATAAGTTGAAAGCTATCAGGGATGAAATATTTTTTCCTGAGCTTCCCTAGGTCAACATCTATCAAAATGGAGGGCTCAATACTGGGGCCGAAATAGTCCAAGAACTCCCTTATTGGAGATTATGAACCATTATCGTCAGAAACACTGGCCTAGATGGCACCTTGAGATAGATTATCCACCTCAATGGTGAGTAGGGGCTGGGTTGACCAGATATCATGGTTCCTAGGAGGGATTCCCACCTCTCATCGTCACCTAGAGAAGTACTCTCTTGAGAAGACATCGAAGAAAGAAAAAGGGGGGGGGGATGCAAAAAAGATGAAAAGAAAGACTCGAAGAGAAGGAAGTAAAGAAAGCCAAAAGGAAGGAAATCCTAAGAAATAGAAACCCTAAGAAAGGAAGAAGGATCCTACCAAGAGGGGAAAGGAAACCTTCTTCGCTTCTTTTGATGACTCTTCCTAAGCTCTGACAACCACCAAAATCATCCTCTTCCCTGACTGAATGTCTGGAAGCTTCCTTCACAGTGAAACCTTCACTCTAGATAAAGGATAGTAAAAATGAGAATGGAATGGACAAGTACCCAATATATAAGGAGAAACAATGGCTCAGATCAACCAGTTCAATGTTGGATTTCAACCACTTGTCAATCATCTAAGAAAATCATAGAAAAGCTATTTTGGTGCACCAGTCCAGATCATGCCCTATAGGTCTATGCTATATGGCAACTTGGCCGATCCTTAGATGAGTGCCACGTGCCCTACATTGCTTGGGTTATAGTGGTGCAGCCAATGATGGTCTTACTCTCTCCTATGCTTTCTTAAATGCTAGGGTATGGCGATTGTGGTAAATGAGGTGGCCTATCTTTTTGAATCATTTAAAAATCAAGTCTGGTAACCACATGGCACGATCCTTTATACAGTGAATGACCTTTGAGATGACTTTTTGCACTTATCATCGAAGGAGTTCAGCTCTAAGTCTGGAAAGTAGGGGGCAATTGTTGGTACGGTCATTCTCTGCTAGACATGTGGCACCATCAAGGGAATCACCATCTCAAATAATAGGCGATCAATAATATTGGAGTCAGGATAGTAAAATACCGATCTAGGGGTCGGAATATTAGCCAGAACTAGATTGACCAAGTCATCAGATTCAGATTGGTAAAAAACCAATCTTGATGAATCCCAGATCAGTCTAAAACCATCCTCCATGACATTCAAAACAAATCTCAATAGAAATCGGTAACAAGTCAACCTCAACTTGACTTCACACCACCAGACTAGTAATTTGCTACCCTGAAGGATAGTAGCCATCAAGCTCCATGGAAGATCGGGTTTAAACCGACCTCATCAATAATTAGCAGCTTCAGCCAAAATGACCTCTGATATATGAGATCGATAAAATACTGACATAATCAAGTATAGTAAAGACATCTCATATTGGGATCGATAAATCATCGACCTCATCATACAAGCCAGATCGATGATTTACTGACCTCAACATGTTTCGATAGCCAACTAAGCATCCATCATGCTCTAATTAAATTTCAGTCCTCCTCCAACTGTACTCTAGCTAATTACCGACAAGGCCAATGGTCAACAACTATAATCTAGCTGGCCATAACAAACTAATGACTTAACAAACTCTTCCTAAGGCCTAAGCAATTTTCTCTATAAATAGAGGGGCATGGTACTCCTCCAGGTTAGCTCACGCTCAAGATTCATAGAGCTGAAACTCTGCTGAAATCAATTCTCAACTTTTCTACTGAAGAAAGATCGAATCATTTCCAAAACCCTCTCATTCCGTCTTCTGAATTTCTATTTTCTACTATCTGTTCTCAAGGCCTCAGCTGACGTAGGCATCGGAGGGTTCTAAACTGGAGGATACCCCATCGGTTCTTGGTGTTTTCTTGCAGATTCTTCAGCAATCCTGGTCAATACAACCCAACTGGCTCTCCAGCATGAGATCTTCGCTCCCTTCTAAAGCCTTGCAGGAACAAATAACAAACAAAAATAAAAAAATGATAAACTCAAAGTTCATCATCTCAATACTAGATTCTAGATTGGTACCATCTTATTATAGTGTCAATACATAATAAAGTATGAGATGGTGTGGCGTATCGAGTATCCATATGGTATTAAGACTGCATATCAATTTGGTATCAGGTATATTATATTCGATATGGTACAATACTAATAGATATAACAAATCTTAAGTGTATTATATGTCATGCCTCCGATCCGAGATCATGAGCCAAAGATCATGGCAACAGTCGCATATTCATGGAGAAATCTTTTCTCAAGCATGCAAAGCATCTCATCATGATATCATAAAATAATAACAAAATAAAATTCAAATAATCAATGTCCAGCTTTAATTTAAATAACTAAATCAAATGTCTTATAAAATAATATTTCATAGTTTTCTATCAACTTTAATAAATCCTAATCTAAAATAAAGACATAAAATTTTACTTCTAATTCACTCTCCCATATAAAATCTCCCATTCAAGCTACTCTACTAAATATATAAAAATAGTAAAATATAGAGTCATGAGCTAGACAACCCAGTAAATAATGTACACTTTAGTTGGATAAATTCAGCAACAATAATGTACTAAAAATATGCATACCGGATGCATCAACTCAAAATATATAATATGAATAAAAAAAAGATCCTTGCAAATTTATTTTCATTCATAAATCAATTTCTTTTAAAATATTACATTCATCTTGATAACTATGAACTAAATCGAAGTGTTACCATACAACCCCAATGGCAGGGTATCAAAATACCACTACATAATCTCTACTAGCATGATATCAAATTATCAATATACAATCCTAATTAGTAGGATATCAAAATATCAATGCACAATCCTCACTAGTAGGATATCGAAATATCAATGCACAACCCCCACTAACAGTGTATCAAAGTACTAGTATACAAACTCCACTAGTAGGGTATTGGAATATTAGTACAAAATCTCAACTAGTAGGGTATCAAAATACCAGTGTTTAACCTCCATTGGCAGGGTTTGATGCATAGTTGAGCTACAAGTCAAAATCCATCTCAAGTTAAAATATTATTTTATATTTCAATTTGAAAAATTTATAAATCATGCAATATCAAAATCAATCAGACAATTTATATCAAATTTAATATATTCGATCATAAATCATTTAACATTTCAAAAAAGAGCATATTCGATAATTCAAAATACTATATATTAGATTCATAAATCATTCATAATTTAATATAAAAAATATTTTATAATTTATCAATAAATTTATAAAAATAAAATATTACCTACCTTGTAACCAAAACTAATCAACTGATCAAATTAATTTTGAGAATTTCTCTCAGAACTTATCACCACTATATTGGAAACTTACACATTTTGCTGCATAAGAGCATAGACCCTTCTTTGTGTTTGAGGTTTTGAGCTTTCATCTTTTTTATGTTCAATTATTGGGGCAAGTTGACTCTCTATTCTTCATAGGCATCCAGCTATTTTGTGGCCCTTCTGTGTTAGATATATATCTTAGAAGCCAATTTGATGGATACATGTAAACTTTCTAAGAGCATAATTTTATAATTAAAATTTTAAAATAAATAATATTAGATTATTATTCATTCATGTTGAGTAATGTGTCCATAAATTATCCAATAAATCAATGAGATGATGACATATATTCTTAAGAGTTGAGAATTTAAGGCATGTATCATTGATGATTAATTCATAAATTGCTCCCAATCGATGGATCATCACGAGGATGATATTTGTTCCGATAAAATTAGTGCATGGATCATTTTTCTTTGGATAGACAAATCTCGAGCCTACAATATGGAGACACTGGAGTGAGAATGCAAGTAGTTGTTAGAGAATAAGGATATTGAGCATGACTAATGTAAATAGTCACTTGGATGTCTATCCACTCATCAATTACTTAGATGCTATAGTAGTGTGAGTAGTTTTTTGACCTGCAGTATCTCTATTATTCACAATGAGATTGCGATTGTTTGACTGCATAATTACTTAATTTTTCAGCCATTCGAACCTTGCAGTATCTATTAGTTACAATAAGTTTGTTGTAGGAGTAGGATGTGCATCTAGATAGAATCTATCAATCTTGATAAATAAGAAGTAGTTCTATGCTATTTATGAGACTAAGCTTCAAAGACCATGGCTATGGCAGTGTGAATAATAAAAAAGAGTTTCTATACCGTTTCACAAATGAACTCGAGTCAATTGAATCTTACATATGATATATGAGGGGTTTGATGAGTTATCCATAACCTTCATCATGCCAGGACTCATAATAGAAGAACTAAATCATATGGTAACTACACCTAGAGATTTATCTATTTAATTCTGCTAAGTTGCCACTATATACTATCAGATGTTACTGGTGGATTGTAAGATCAATAAGAATTATTTGATAATCCTTAATTTTCAATTGGCTGAATTGAAAGTATTCCAATTTATTAAAAGGAGTTTCAATAATATTATTGGTAGAGATCACAACATATCTCATTATCAAATAAAATTAAACCTAATAGGGAATTGGTCTAGGATTGTGCAATTAGGCTTATGAAATCCTAATTGGGTAAGAATTTATGAGAAATCCAATTGGATTTAGAAATTTTATGCTAGTACATGGTTAAACCCAAATTCTTTTGAGACTTGAACTCCTTATTGGATAAGGATTTGACCAAGTCAAAAGCATGCAAAAGGGAAGCCAAGAGTAGGGCGCCTTTGGATTTCTGCATGAAGAAGGAGAGAGAGCATTGCATGCCCTAGGATAAGATCAAAGGGATGCACGCCCCATTGGATGAAGATGAGAAGGGGCTCCAATAGTTATCACCCCCATTTGGCACTTGTGTAAGATAAGTGATAGTGCTGTAGCTGTTAGGATATCAACTCACTATGATATCGATTGTTGTGGGAGTCTGTCTAGGATACCACCACCTCAGAACCTTCTCAATACTACTTTTGTTGCAATCTATCACATGTGGATTGTTAGATATATGTGCCCTAGAAGCCAGAATTGGCTGACACTTGTAATACACTTCTAGGGGCAAAATTGTAATTTTAACTATAATTAATAAAATGGGTTATTTTCTATCACACATGTGTATTTAGTGTCTGTGATACATCCTTTGAGTTAATGGTAATGATAATTCATATTTTCAAGAGTTGAAAATTTAAGACATGAATAATCATTATTAACTCATAAACAGCTCCCGACCATAGGATCATCACGAGGATGGTGATTGATCCGGAAGGTTGGTGTACAATCGCTTCTCTTTAGTAGATGAGTCTTGAGTCTACGGTGTGGAGACACCGGAGTGAGAGTACAGGTACTCGTTAGAGAACGAGGGCACTGAGCGTGACCACCTCGAGTAGTCATTAGGGAGTCTACCTTCTCGTCAATGACTGACTCGATGCTGCAGTAGTGTGTCTGGTTCTTTGACCTGAGATGCATCGGCAGTTCACCTTGAGGGTGTTATAGTTTGACTACACCATTACTCGGTCTCCTAGCCATATGGAACCCTGAGGTGTATGTTGGCTATAGCATGTTCATTGTAGGAACTGGATTGCATCAAGATGGAATCTATCTACCTCGGTGGTAGAGGAGTAGCCCTATGATGATCATGAGAATCAAGTCCAGAAATCCATGGCCATGGTAGAGTGAAATAATAGAAAGAGTTTCTATTTAGATTTTCACATTGGACTCGAATCGAATGATTACATCATATGACAGAGACTAGGGTTTGACGAGTTCACCTTAACCCTAATCTGATCGGGGCTCAAGATAGAAGAACTTAATCACACAGGTAGCTGCACCAAGAGGTTCGCATTCAGCTCTGATGGGTTGCCACCATATACTGCTAGGTGTCACTGGTGGATTTTGGGAGCAATTAGAATGATTTAGATGATCGATCATTCTAGCTGTTCGAATCAGAAGAGTTCTGATCCATCGAAAGGAGTTTCGATGATGTCTATGATAGAGATCATGACATATCCCATTACCATACAGAACTGAACCTAACTGGGTCACACAAACAAGGGTTTGAATCTGGTGATCATCAATTGAACTGATCTAGTTCAATTGATCTGAATGAGATTCAATTAGGTTCAAGGAAATCGTGCTAGCACTCGATTGAACCTAACGTTCTTCTTTTACTATCATAAATAAGTTGTCCTGACTGAGCCAAAGGAGTTTGTGCTCAATCAGAGGCCTTCATATGGTCTGACTGGAGGTTGTCCAAGTCAGAATAGGTTGTCTTATTTGTAAGACATTACCTGCCATTTTTGGTCACCTGCCATTTCTTGTTCTTTGACTTTGGTCAAAAGTCTACCTTTGACTGGTCAAACGTTGACCATTGACCCTTTGACTTTTGACCACATGTCATGCACCTATTGGAGAGCTGGTGGGGGCCTGTCCCCCTGCCAGAACCTGGCAAGGAGAAGGGCGCACGCCAAGGGTGGCGTGAGCCCAAGTAGGAGGCGCCTAGGAGTCCTTGTTGGACAAGGACTCCACCTCCCTTTAGGATTCCAATTAGAGTTCTACTAAGAATCCAGTTTGACTGGTCTTAGGCACCCTCTAAGGAGGAATCCAGGGGTCTCTATTTCCAACCAATCAGATTTAGATCTGATTTCACAAAGGGTTGTGATTGGTTGAGGAAGGAAGAGGAGTTGGATCACAAGCTTAGTCTATAAATAAGACCCTGCGCCCAACCCTAATTCCAATGATTGAATGCTATTAGATACGCCCCAAGGCTGCCTCTCCCCTCCTTCTCCATGCCATAGTCTCTTCTCCCCTTGCTCTCCACGTCCAAAAGTGTTTTGGACTTAGTTTGGTGCGATTCAGATCAAGGAAAGGCGATCAAAAGCAAGAAGGCTGCGCTGCTGCAAAAGGACGACTGCAGATCTTCAAAAGAGTTTTGAAGATCCTCCAGATCAGATCCAGATCTGATTTTTGGAGGTGTGATAGAGAAGAAGAGGATCTCCAGATCCAACCCGAGTGGATACCGGTAGAGGCCAGGCGCTTGCGTGGCTAAGATCCAGAACCTTCCGCTGCAATCAGGATCATCTACAGGGTAATAGGATTACCCAAATCAGGTAAATTAAATTTGATTTAATTTATCTTATTTTATTTTATTTATTAAAATAATAAGAATCAGATCTGAAACATATCAAGATCTGATTGAGATCAAGAGAAAAATTTTTGAAATATATCTCTTGATCTAATCAGATCTGGACGAACCTGGACCGGGAAATCAGGATTTCCCTTCAACTGGTATCAGAGCCATGGTTCTAAATTGTTTAGATCTGATTTTAATTTTATTTTAATTAGAAAATAAAGTGATTTCAGATGTCACATGAGATGTGATCAGATCTGAAATCAGAAAATTAAAATTAAATGATTTGGATCTAAGAACATGAAGATATGCATGACTAGTTCTAGAATGAATAGT